>WAAB01005260.1:69914-99335 GCA_013389865.1 Piaya cayana
GGTGTTTAAGGCACGAGTAGACGAGGTCCTGAGGGATGTGGGTTAGTGTTTGATGGCAATGGTTGGACTCGATGATCCAATGGGTCTCTTCCAACCCGGTGACTCTGTGATTCTGTGATAAGATTATTTCTTCAGATGTTAGCAATACCCAGTGATTGTTCCCCTGCTCACTTATAACTGTTTAGTAGCTGAATAATTTCCCAGCCAGCAATGGTGAGCTCAGAGATGAAGGCATCTGTTCACACAAACTGAGATATGGGAACATATTAACTCAAGATTTGCAAAGGGGAAAGACTCATTTTAAATATCATTATCTCAAGCCCTTAGGTAGGCAAGACAGTCCAGGAGAATGCCTCACATTGCCCTACAATGCTATTTGAAATGAACTTCTTAAAATCACACAGAAACAGTTTTTTAATTTACTAATGAAAGAAATCATGAAGAGCAGTAAAGCTGCAGTGTTGCATCTAATTATTGCCTACTGCCAGTCTGGTTCAGATCTTCATTTTGTACCTTGGCCTAAACAGCTTACCAGATTCTGTCATTATGCATAGCAATATGATTTCATATTTGTTCTGGTGCAAAAAAGCTTGCATTGTATGAGATGATTAAGGACTCATCAGTCTGGAATTGGTGAGTTCTGCTAGCTGAGGAGCCCCTAAGCCTTTGAGCTACTAAACAGTGAGTCCTGTTGGGGGTTTTTTTCATATCTTTTGCTCTCCTATATGGCTGTTTACTGTATTTCCTAAATGTAACAGACTATCTCTCAGCATCCGAGCTGGCTTCCCACCCCTCCTTCTTTGATGGAAGCCTACTCAAGAACAGTGCTTACAAGCTTTCTCCAAAGCTGTTATGTGGTCTGATAAAAGCTTGACGTAAAAAAACAAAGTCAGCCACTCAAAAGCATTTTTCCAGGGGAATACTCTGCATTCCTGATGGAAATTTTCCTGAGGTTAATTAGAATATGTCCAATTTTCATTGTATTTCCATCATCACAGCTTCCCTGCAAGCCACTATAAAGCAGCACAGACCTTTCGAGCTCTTGATGCTCACAGTGACAGCTTTAAATTTAGCAAAGGATAAGCAGTGAGGAGAAAGGAGGAGGGAAGAGGAGAAAGAATGGTCAAGCCTGAGGCAGAAGCAACAGTGAGAGTTTGTAACCTTGAAGAATTCACCCAGGAGCCTTACTCCTGCAGCCTTTCACACAAAATTGTTCGTTTGTAGACAATGTACCCCCACTACCACTGCTCCCAGCGCACTCTGCAGCCAGTGCTAGATAACAAATAAAACAGACCCTCAAGCGAACAAAACCCCTGTGGTCCAGCATAACTTTAAAATAAAAGAATGGGACCTCAAAAGCAGATTTTGCAACATGCCTCACCTGGACAGCTTCGGGCACTTTTTGAAAGAATTGCCACATACACGTCTTCAGTGCGTAGCTGCCCATCTTAGTGGATACATATCAGCATTCCTGCAATCTTTTCTATCTGTGTGCATTAACATCAGGAGTTCTGAGGGATGGTTAATGATTCCTTGCCTCCAGATCCACATGAACAATAAACACAGACATTTGTAGCACAGTTTGAGCTTAGGGTTGTACATGTGGTGCGCTGGGTGTGTGTATGGTTAGGTTAGCTGGCTCCTGGACAGGAAGGGTCAGAGCAAACTGCTGTGCTCACCAGCACATGCATGCTGCGATGCAATAGTTACCACGTTTTTTCCTTTGAGGTTAAGAAGTAAAACCAGTAAATTAAATGTTCCTCCACTGCTGCTGTTTCTAAGACCACAGGAAGACTTGCACAGGCAGCTGACTGAAAGAATTTTCCAAGCAGCTCCCCCAGAAGGGGAAGAAACAGGAGTTCTGTTTGCCCTGATAAGTGCTCAGGAAGCAGGAGAATTAAGCAAAGGCACAGGCCATACCACTGCCTTTCATGGGGAAGAGAATAGGGCCTGAGGCCACTTAGATCCAAAACAAACACATAATCACAGTGCTGAGGAACTTCTTTACAGAGAAACCTCTACAGGGGCCTCATTTTCAGCCCATGCTTCCAAGCAAGATAGCACAGCTGCTAGATTTGACTTTGTAGCCACAGTCCTGTGAAGGACAAGCATTTGGCACGCTTTAGGACTAGGGATGACTAGTACTGTAATTTCATTCTTCATTAATTGGCTTATGAGTAAAATGAACTAAAGCAAAAGAAAAGTAGACCCACCTTCTCTTGCCAGTAGGTTTTACCTTCAGCAGCAGGACTATACATTCTGTGAGTGCCACATTTCCAGTGAATTTGGCCTGAACTGGCCAGACAATGAAAAGGCAATGAGCAGCACCACTGACCTACTGGCAGATATCCAGGTCTCATCTCCAGAGAAAACTAGTCTGAAGAGTTCTTCTGCCCAATGCATGTATTTGGGTGAGCTCCAGAACTGAGTCAGGGCATCTGTGAGATCAGACCTGAGTGCCAGCCCTGTCCTCCACTTTGGTTTAGTGCTCCAGACAGAAAATTTCAGACACCCAAATGTAGAGCGTCTCAGAAGTTTTGTGAACTAGTGGGCTTGAAACAGCCTACAGAAGAGGACTTTGCAAAGAGGCAGCTGTTGTGTGTCTGCTTAAAGGTCAGGTACCAAGGCAAAGTCAAGGGATAAACAAAAAAGTCTTAAGGCTTTTCTTCGTAGTAAAAAATTTAAGTAGGGATTCATAGAGGATTGGTATTTACTATAAGAAAAACATATTATCGAGCTGACACCTAGATACTTAGTTGTTTATTTGTCTTCCACTCTTGATAAAGTTAATTAAAAGATCTCAGGATAAATCGTTTAGTTATTTACTAGAGAACTGGCTATTTATGTGATAATCACACTCACTGTTCATACTCAGCTGATTAATCTCTAGAATAAGCTGAGGCCCTGTGTGAATTGATAACAGCCCGTCCTCATACTGAGTGGGGTACTTGTCAGCCCAAAATGTCAGGTGCTCTCCAACATCCCAGCAATCACCAGGTAAAATAAAGAAAATATGTTTAGAGAATGAGAAAGTCAAAGGCTTGGTAGATTTTCCAAATCTTTTTCATTAGGAAAAGAAAAAGTATCATCTTCCCTTGTTATCTTTGGAAAGGTTAGCAGTTAATAACAGTGAGTGAATTTGAGCTGATAAGCTGAGCTGGAAAAGTACAGCACTACTACAGTCAAAAGAACAAGAAAATTTATATCAGAAAAGTGAATAGGAGAATTTGAGAGTTAATGCCAAAACAGAATATAAGAAAACTTCCTGGTGCCTGCTTGCTTGCTCTGCAAAAATGCTGTGGTTTCCTCTGTCCAGACATAGCACAGCTTCTTCAGCTGTACCTAAACCAACACCAAATAATAAAAAAAAACGACCCCAGAAGAAAGCCATCTGAAATTTTCTAACATTTTGAGTAGGCAGTTAGAATTGCAGGGGATAATCACTGGGCATTTTACACTGTTTCTGGAGGAGCCATTTAAAGAGCATTCCTCATCCAGCATCTTAGTTGTGCAGAGATGGGCTTCAAAGTTTAATGCTGAAATATCCCATGAAGAAGAAAAGTTTCAGATAATAGTAAGCAGGCAATTATATTAATAACTATGAAAATTATATTAGATCACACATACATTACATATTGCTCTTCAAAGGACAGTAAAGATTAAGAGATTTGAGGCAAATTGATCAACTGCATGAAAATATAAGCACTTAAGAATAAGAATTTTCTAGTTGTTTCTCACTGTCTTCCATTAGTCCTTTCAGGGAAACAGAGACCCTCTGAGCACTATACAACCAAATAGAGCAGCCACCATGCGAGAGAACTTTGCTAGAACAATCATTTCCACCACTACAGAACTAGGAAAGCCCAGATTCTCATAGATCAGTGTCATATAACCCCTGATTGCTCTGTCAATAATAATTCTTGCCTTCTATATCATCCTAGTATTCCCATAATAGACCATAAAAATATTTCCCAGGGCCCAAATATTTTCCCATTCTCTTCATGCTTGGAGATGGTTGTTTGCGTCTGCTCATAACATATTCCTCCCTGCCAGCATTCCTCTCTGCAGGCATTGCTAGCTCTCAAAATTGCCCAGGCTGGTAAGAGGAAATAATACTCTGTTCTCACTAAGTCAAACCCACAAGTAGCATAGTAGCTACTGCAGTTCCACCTTATGGAATCACCGTAGAGCACAAAGCATCTCTTAACTGAGTCTGAGATTACCTTTAACTATTGTAAACAAAGTATATTATGCCAATTAGTCAAGTGTATTTTATCAAAGCAAGTAGTTAAGCAGCTGAATACAGAATTGGAAATAAAAGTAATTTAAAATGTAGATACTCAGGATTCCTTGGTTTTGAGACTCAATTTTTTCCCCCTTTCTCTCTTCTTTTTCTTAAAACATATTTCCATTGTGTTCCTCAGAAACAATTTGTTATGGGAAACACAAATTGGGAAACATCTCATTTGACTTATTTCTTTTAATTCACTCAAAGTTCTGCACAGAAAATAGACAAGATGAGTTTCTATTATAGACAGATTTTTGTTCTCTTGATTCCCTCTTCTCCTTGTCACTTACTATAAGGGCCCTGCATTCACATACCATGCCATATCCTCAGTCTTATCTGCAGTGCTTCCAGTTTCCCTGCTTCTCTTCTACCATTGCTGCAGATTTCTTTTTCCTGCACCCAGTATCCTTGCAATCCATCCATACACTTTCTGTGTCCCATTCCATCCTGCTGCCACACCTAGCCTGATCCCATCCCACCATTTCACGTGTCTTTGGTCTCTGGATTGGACAAAAAGCAGAAAATAATTGGACAAAAAGCAGTAAATATGAGGAACAAATGGCAGTGGTGTGTGCAATGACCAGGAAGCAAGCAGCTAAATCCTACTTCTCTCTCAGTGTATCTACTAATAGGGTCTCTTTCTCTGCATCTGTTTTTGGCACAAACTGTTGGAACCTACTGTCCCTGTGATATTATCCCTCAATTCCTTTGACAAACTTGATTGAGGTCATGCAGCTGACGGAAATGAAGGGGCAAAGCAAGGGGAAGGAAGGAGAAGATGGGAGAAAAAGAGACAGAAAGAGTTGCTGGATAATTTTTGTTTTGTTAGGAAAACAGACCACCACTATCTTCTCAGATGCTAAGCTGTGTTTGGTTTGTCTCTACCTTCCAAAGTCTTACTGGAAGTGAATAACCAGAGCAGAGAGTTTAATCAGCCTCAGTGAAGGATGGGGGAGAAAGATCTCTCTGAAGAGGAATGTATGTATGCTCCTTCATTCACCCAGCTTCTGTCCTTGCAATATTTGAATGAGATGCAACAATGATTGGATCTTAAAATATCCTCCATATACACAGATTATCAATCACAGCCCAATCCTGTTGACCACAGCATGTTTTGTAATTTGAAGCTAACTCTTTGGTGGCATGACAAGATGTTAAATTCTGGTTGCATAGATGTTCGTTGTCCTGTTGTCATTGTTACTTCTAATCTATGCCAGTGGAAATGATACCTTTTCTTTAAGAACACTTGAACCAGACAAATGAGAAAATAACTTCTAGCAAGGTACCCACTTCTTGTCCCCCAAGAGACTGCCTGTTCTTCTGGGAAAGAAGTGCTCGTAGAAATATCCTTCAAATGTGCATGAAGAGCGGTAGAGGGAGAGTAAGACAGAGGGCTTGGAAACATGAACTCTCCCAGCATTTTACATTGGTCTAGGTTTTTTTTTTTTCATTATGGGGAAGGATAGGAAAATATGAAGGGAGCCAGCTAAATTCCTAGGCACAAAGAAAGCACTTGCTCAGTTACTACTCTGAGGGCAACAGTTACCACGGCATGTGCAAAGCAATTCTGTGTGGCTTTCTTGTTCTCTTATGGCTAGTTTTCTGTGCTTGTCCTCTGAACTTCTTCCTGTCACCTCTGGTCTGGCTTTCACTGAGATGAATCACATAATCTTTGCATACTACACATCCTCCGGCAAAATATCTCATGGAAATGCAGCCACAGTTTAGTCACAGTTTGAATTAGATCTACTCAGGCACACACTGGGGGGGGATTGTTGATTTGTTTGTTGCATATATATACTGGCTGTTAATTTTTATTGCTTGTAAACTTTCTGTCTATAAAATCTGTGTGAAAGCTGGACTACCATGCTAAATGAAAGTTACCAGATGGGAAAAATATGGTTGATTAAAGTGGCTGTTTCCATGTTTGCTCAGTGTTGTGACACATCTTCACATCGGGTAAGGTGATTGGCAGAGAAACAACAGCAGTGAGCACTGATGAGTGTATGCGTCATGTCTAAATGCCTGGAGCGGAGTAGGGCATAGGTTTTCCAAACTTCACAGAGCTCCTGAATCTGATTTATTGTAGATTTTGCTGCAAAAATGAAGAGAGGATTAAAAAAAGATAAAAAATAAGTGTCACAGCTCCCACTTTGGACTACTGAATACAAAATGAAGAAAAAGCAGTGACACTAACACAGGGAATTAAAGTTATTTTAATACTACAAGAGTGTTAAAGAAGGTACAATCCTATTTATTTCTGTGTGCATTAGTTTCTTTCTTTCTATTCCAGGATGGTGGGTTTGATTTTGTTAACCCTGAAAGGTCTATGCCGAGTTTCCAGATCCCTTACAGATGTTGAGTATGATGTGAAACTCACGTCAACTCCTGTTCCTTCAGAACCCATCTATAAAATGTGGATAACAGTTGTCCCACATTAGGCTTGAACCTTTTGAGTTTTCAGTCCAGTTTAGTCTACTAGTGAGGGTGTGTGTGTGTGTAGATATATACTGAGATATAAACAGAAATAGACAGACTGGCCCCAGTCATCTCAGAGCCCAATTTTGCTGGTATCTGACTACCATATAACATGAGACTAAATGGCTTTTAGTAAGGAATGAGTATGATGGACAGTTCATTAACTCACTCACTAGTCTATCATCATTTAACTCTTCTCTCTACTCCTTTATTCACAGCAGCTAACCTAGACTTGTCTTTTCATACACACCGATGCCAAGTCAGAAGAACATGAGGTCCACTCTGTAACTGCCCAAGGCAAGTCTTGGTTTTGTGCAGTTCCTTCACCAGACCTCACTCACCTTCTCCATTCACCTTTCTTTTGTTGAGGCCCAGGTTTTATGGAAGACACAAACTTCTTCAAGGATTGAGCTTTATCTGAGCTGATGTCAAGACAGCGAATCCAGAAAGATTTCCCCCTTCCAGACTGTCATATCGCTGCATGGGTCAAAGCACGGATACGGCACTTTGGAAATAGAGCTGGGGCAGAGCAGGGAATTAGGAAGTGCTTAGTCAAGAGTTTCTTCTGAGCCAAAGGGAGCACAGGTTTGTATGGAGGAAGGGTAAGGTCATCATTAAGCCTTGCCTGACTCTGAGTTTTGGTACCAGCCTGCCATCACTGCTGCAGCACCAAAGCCTGCTACATCTGTGAGCTGCTACTTACAGCTTCTCTAGGAGCACCTGCACAATGCTAATTTCACCTGAAAGGATTTAGTTGGGTTGTTATACAGGGAATTCAGTGCCTGGATAACCCTGGGGGATTTCAGCCTTACTCCCTGGTCTCTGTATTTGCACCCAGTTATTGCAACTGCAGCTAGCAAAGCCTTATGGAGAAAAAATGAGCTGAAATGAAAGAAGAGAAGTGTTTGTAACTCTTGGTGGGAATACCTATAGCTAAGGGAGTTGAGCTGCTGTTGCATCAAAAGCTGTGCAACAAAAAGCTTCTCAATTGGACAGAATGGAGGAATGCTAGGCAGTGATGAGATGCATTTCAGAAGACTTCCCAAATGTGTCAATAAAGTGAAGCCTGGCTGAAAGACAATGGAGGGGCAGGATGGGCTTTTGAATTCTGCAAACAAAAATGAAAGTGAATTAAGGACAAACAACCCAGAGTTTATCATAATGTTAAGCTGACATGATTATTTGTTGATGTCTCAGTATAAAATGACAGACTTCTGCTGTTCAAAGAAAAAGCTTATTCTGGTGGCTGGGTGGAAGTCCTGTGCTCCCAGGGCCCAGCAGCAGCAGAAACACCAGTCAGAGGCTAAAACTGAGCACTAAGGCCAGCATACGTGCAAGAGACATTTCTCATGAAAACAATTTTCTTTCCATTTTTGCCATCAATGTTTTTGTTTCCCAAACTTTACTTGAGACTGAAATAGCTGCCTGTGAAAGGCACTGTAGTGCATAATCATTCATAGAGAACAAACCAACAATGTGCAAACTATGGTGATAAATTTTATTTTAAATATTCTTATAAATGGAAGAAAAATCAGACCTGCTTTGTCTTGCTAATTTATGAGCTAGCCAATAGGCAACAGCTTGTGATCCTTCCTTAGAGGACATGAAGTCTTTTCTGCCAAAATTCCTTTAGAGATATTTTAACTTGTGTAAGCTCAGCTTTTCCTTTTCAGCTTATTAGCAAAGGATGCCTGCCCACTCCAGGCACGTTCCAAAAGTGAAAACACAGTATGGGATAATTTCTGTGCAATAATATGAAATGCAATTTAACTTGGCAGCATGATGTCAGACAAAATAATTAATTTCTAGGAAGGCTTTGCAATTACAGCAGTTGAATATTCAAATGCAGCCACTGGCCAAGAATTCAATCACCAAGGTGTTCCCTTTTGGGGCTCGTCTTTCAGACCCTGATATGCAAAGGACAGACACCTTTCCCTTGGCAATTCTCCCTCAGTCACTCTAAAAACCTCAACAGAAGCTCTTGTTTTCAGCACTGCTCTAATAAGGCTTCTTCTGTTGGTGGCCAGCATTTGGGCTACGTAGATAAAGATTTTGCAAAGCACCTTCGACCTTGCCACAGCGTTTTCCCAATGTTTACTGCATTTCAGTAAAGAGAGACACATTCTGCTAGGGAATGACTGGGTGTCACAGTTTAACCCCAGCCAGCAACATGCAGCTGCTTGCTCCTCTCACCCATGGGAAGGGGAGGAGAATGAAAAAAACCTAAATATAATGTGTCTGAGACAAAGACAGTTCAACAGGACAGCAAAAGAGGTAATAAGAACAATAACTGAACATACAAAACAAATGATGCATAATAAAATTGTTCACCACCCAAAGACTGACACAACAAGCATCTGCAAGTCCTCTTCTCTCCCTTGCCACATCTCATCTGCGGACAATGGGAAAACCCAGCCTCTCAGCCCACCCATTTTACTTCTCTGCAGTGCAGCTGAAAGCTAGTTGCCATGTGGCAAGTTGCTCACTGCAGCCTTGAGCCAAACCCTGCTGAAATCCCAGACTGATCTGCTGCTGATCCCACGGCTCCCCACAGCTAGGACTGGAACAGCCCCATCCTCCTAAAAATACACTACTTTCAGCCGGTGAATACTCCATTTGAGGTGGTTTTTTTTTTTCTGATCTCATTTATTTCCCATCACTGTGCCTGTGATTACTCTCTCTCAAACCAGCACGCCTTGCCTAATTCCTCCCGAGATGTTATCAGCTGGGATGATGAGCAGCTGAGCTCCCTGTATTACTGCTGACGCAGGCAGGCTGACAAATGAAAGACTGAGCTCAAGCCCCTCTGGGTCAGCTTTTACGGGAATGGGAGAGGGAGGATGATGGGCTGGCAAACAGCAAGAGCTGGAGGCTCGTGATTGCCCTTCCCTTTGTGGCTCTGGGTATGGAGCGATGCAGGGCAAAGACCCATATGCTTCGCTGCCTCAGCTTGCCAAGAGGACCTGACTACCTGGCTGATTTGAGCCCTGCAAAGCACACTCTCCTACAGCCAGCTGGCAGCTTCGCAAAGGGATTCAGTGCTTTTCATTAGGTTGTTTCTTGGTTTGTTTTTTTTTTTTTTTCCCTTGCATGCACCCCTAGGACAAATAAACACGCATGGCATGGCTGCCCAAGGCCTGCGCTAGCAGAAAACACTGTGAGAGAGTGAAGAGGAAGGGCCATTAGAAGAATGATGAAAAATGCCATTAATTTCTTCTCCCAGAAGAAGGACTGAGTCCTCAAATTTTTACAACACGATCCCTGTGACCACTGGGACTTCGGGGTCAGTAGCTAATCAACAAGCAGCCAGAGGCACAATTTGATTCTTCTCATTCAAAAGCCTCGCTGTGAACTGGTGTGTCCTGTATTGCTAGCATAGTATAGGATTCGCTGGCAAATAGAGCAAATCTAGGACTAGCAGTGTTCATCTTTGCACAGCACACAGAAGGAGTGGCACAGTTCAGGAGAAGGAGGAGTGGTGATCATGGAGCCTGGTCTCTTAGGTTCAAGCACCTTTTTCATTGCCATACCAGCTCCTGGCAGTAGCATTAGCACTAGCTTAGCTCACAGGGTGAGCAACTAGGCAGGAATTGGCAGGTTAGTACCTAGCAGATGCAGAGCCACACTAGGGTGTCTAGTTAATGGGAAAGGATCTGGCATCAAAGAAAGAAAACTGCACAGAACCAGGACACAGCCTGGTGACGACTGTAAGAATGGGTAAAAAGGGTGGGAAAGGAGGAGTTCTGCCCTGATAAGGGAATTACAGCATAGAGTCATTAATCATCTTGAAAAAGACCTCAGATCATCAAGTCTGACACCACTATGCCTACTAAACCATGCCCCAAAGTGCCACGTCTACATGTTTTTTGAACACCTGCAGGGATCATGACTGCCACTTCCATGGGCAGCCTATTCCAATACTTGACCCACCTTTCAGTTGAGAAGTTTTTCCTAATGCCCAGTCTAAACTACCCCTGATACAATTTGAGGTAATTGCCTCTCATCCTATCACTAGTTACTTTGGAGAAGAGACTGTCGCCCACCTCACCACAATTTCCTTTCAGGTACTTGTAGAAAACAATAAGGGCTACCCTCAACCTCCTCTTCTGCAGACTAAACAGCACCAGTCCAGTCAGCCCCTCCTCATAAGACTTGTGCTCCAGACCTTTCACCAACTTTGTTGCCCTTCTCTGGACATGTTCCAGCAGCTCAATGTCTTTCTTGGGCCCCAAACTGAATACAGTATTGAAGATTTGGCCACATGATCATCAAGTATAGGGACACCATCACTTCACTATTCCTGCTGGCCTCACCATCTTTGATAGAAGCCAGGATGCTACTGGCCTTCTTGGCCACCCTGGCATATTACTGGAGCTGGCTGCCAATCTGCACCCTCGGATATTTTTCCACCAGGCAGCTTTCCAGCCATTCATCCCCTAGCCTCTATCGTTGCAATGAGTTGTTGTGTNAGACTGTCGCCCACCTCACCACAATTTCCTTTCAGGTACTTGTAGAAAACAATAAGGGCTACCCTCAACCTCCTCTTCTGCAGACTAAACAGCACCAGTCCAGTCAGCCCCTCCTCATAAGACTTGTGCTCCAGACCTTTCACCAACTTTGTTGCCCTTCTCTGGACATGTTCCAGCAGCTCAATGTCTTTCTTGGGCCCCAAACTGAATACAGTATTGAAGATTTGGCCACATGATCATCAAGTATAGGGACACCATCACTTCACTATTCCTGCTGGCCTCACCATCTTTGATAGAAGCCAGGATGCTACTGGCCTTCTTGGCCACCCTGGCATATTACTGGAGCTGGCTGCCAATCTGCACCCTCGGATATTTTTCCACCAGGCAGCTTTCCAGCCATTCATCCCCTAGCCTCTATCGTTGCAATGAGTTGTTGTGTCTGAAGTGCAGGAACTGGCATTTGGCCTTATCAAACCTCATGCAACAGACCTCAGCTCATCGATCCAGACTGCCCAGATGTGGAAGTGCATCTTTTACTCTGCTGCTAGAACGTCCTTTGCCTATAGAGCATCCTTTCCTCAAGGGCAGAACTAGAAATGTGGCTTTTTTAAGCACAGGAACACTTCTCTGGCACTGTACTGGTGGCAAAACACATGTAGAAATGAACAGTCCCAGGGACTGGCAGGACCAACTGCCCTTCTTTTCCTGGCGGTTCCAAAGAGCCATGGGGCACTTGTCATTTTGGAATATGATTCCTCCTTAGTGAAACAGCTGAGTTTAAAGGGGTAGCAGATGCCTTTTTTTCCCATTGGCATAGCCCATAGACCTTGATGCAGTAAGAGAGAAAGGCAATAAGATGCTGTGGTCTCTATTCCCACTGCTCATGGTAGGAGCGCAGCAATGAGACCATGTAAATTTCTTTCCTCCATCCACCAAGCCCTACTCAACCCTCCTGATTTTAGCACTTGGGATGTTCCTTAAGCCTCAGTCCTTAGAATCAGTTGAAAATATGGAAAAATCACCTTTGTCCTAAAAACGTGGGATTCCAGTTCTGCACATGGAAATATGCACTGAGTACACTCAAGTGGATCTCATCTGTGGGAGTAATTTTACAACATGATAATTTCTAGGTGACTTGCAGCATTCAGAGTCTGCTTTTCCTCACAAGACTGACACAACATCTTGAGCAGGTCTTGTTGCATTGCAATTACCTTGGTGAACTGCCAGAAAATCAAATCAGGATAATCATATGTAACCAGACAGTATTTCTCCACCTTTCCCTGTGTGCTCCTCTGCTAGTGATGCTTCTGGTGAGAAGGTGTTTCTTCTTTTGGATTTGACCAAATGTGAAGATCTTGAGTGTCCATTCCTGCAATGGACATATTACACAAAATAATAATTAAATAAAGCTTGAATTGGCTCTTTATCCTGTGAAGTTCTCACTTAACTCCTGAAGAGCAGGGCTGATGCTGGTGGTCATTGTACCCAGGCATACAGACCCTTTCTGTATCTCACTGCAAGGACAGAAAAGCCTTGGGCAGAGCACCATTATTATCTGCCGCTTAATTGTGGTTGGCTCATATTATTTCCCATTAGCCTGTGTGAAATAAATCCTGCAAGCACAAAAGCTAAAATAACTGCTACTACACGCCTTCTGTGTTGGGTTGTTAAAATGTAGAAGGAACAAAATTTGTCACCCAATGCACTCACTGGATGGCAACCAGTGGCCCTTGGGGTGTGAGCGAAGGGGTTTGTTTCACCACTAGATGACACTCGCGTCTCTTGAAAATGATCCTGCCACCTCCGCCGGCTGCAGGTGGGAGAAATGTTGAAATCGGAGATTAACCTGGCACCTCCTCCCCAGGCAGGAGCTACCTGAGCGCCTCTTAGGCACAGTTGCTGCCTGGTTAATGCGAGTGGTTGTGCAGTAGGAAACCTCAGTTTTTATTTTGCAAAAATCGTGTGAGAAAAAAATGATGAGGTTCTGGTTTCCCTCACAATGGAAGGAAAGTAATGAGCGCTCAGCAAGAGGGTTTATCCTACTGAGCTGTGGAGTATGGCTGCGGATTAATTGGAGAAGGCATTGATTTAGTTGTCAAAAGTATGTGTACCCAGGGCCCCAGATCTTGCAGGATCCCGCTATGAAACCATGGCCATTCTGTGCCTCCTGCCTAACACCACATTCAAAAGGCCACAATACTTATGTGGTATTATTGCTAATACCTAAACTACTCTGCAAAACTAAGACAACTCCTTGCCAACCAGCACTCTCGGGAGACAGGAACAGTTCCTGCATGCAAATGCTCTCATTCTGTAGGGTAACACACTGTACCCACCACTGCAATGGAAATCATTTTGAGTGATACTCTCTGTTCTGTTTTAGTGATCAACTAGAAGTATTTGATACTGCAAATTTTGGATAGAAGAGTCAGTAAAAAAAAAAGCCTGGGATTAAAATGCTGGCATGGCTTCAGGTTAACACAATCATCCATGTAGCAAAGAAACATGAAGGAAATAGGAAAGTATAGAACATTACATTTAAGGAAAGCTGCAGTTATATTTCTGAAAATTCTTCATGAAGAAACCTCCGCATATTTCTGACTATGGATATATGTGCTCGATGATGCACAGACCACTATGGGAGTGGTGCACACTTTCGCCTTCCCTGGAGGTGTTTAAGTTACGAGTAGACGAGGTCCTGAGGGACATAGTTTAGTGTTTTGTGGGAGTGGTTGGACTTGATGATCCAGTGGGTCTCTTCCAACCCGGTGATTCTGTGATTCTGTGATTCAGTTCTCCCAGAAATAAGACAGTACAACATACAAACACAGCCTGAGATGGCAGCCTTAACCCTGTCTTTCAGTTGACTTGAAGAGGCTGCTACGGCCATGCAGAATCCCAGTGGACTGTACTTCCACAGATCTACTTGAAAGATGATAGATTTATGGTTTTTACAGATTAGCGAATGATTATAGATTACACCGGGGCAATTTCTCAATAAGCTAACCTTTCTAGAACCTTCCTAATATGAAGACCTTCCTTTCAAACTGTGCATCTTAAAATGAATAATGATAGTCTCATGAATTTTGCTATTTCAGATTTTTGCCATTTCAGATTTTTGCCAGCTTATGGTTTTTGTTTCCTATTTTTCTACACAAATGGAAAGCTGCTTCCCAAACACACTTCCTTGCTTGCAGTACTGGCCAGGCAATCAACAACTTCGCCCACAATCGATACCCAGAGTTTTCCTGAGTGTATAATGCAGTAGGTAAGGAGATGAAGACAGATTTTTCCCTTGTAAGCTTTCTACAATAAACCTGACTGGTTACTTCTCTTGCAGTAAACCTACTTACCCCCTTTTAATCATGATGATTAAATCAATTAAAGATATTTTACCTGTCTTTCCAAAAACTAATGAGGAGAAGATGTACAGGCAAGCAGGGTATTCTTGATTGTGAATTACTGGATAGAGACTCAAAAGGCTCAAGCTAGCTCCTAAATCTGCCAGCCTGAAAAGTCTATGTAGGAATTCTACAGTGCTGGACAAGTCTGAAAATACTCCAGACCACCAGTACCTTAAAACTTACTTTGTTCTTGTGGCAGAAAACAAAACAAAAGCTGTATGTCTGATTAGTGCTGTTGCCATACAAAGGGGAAACCAGTACATATCAGGGAGCCAATTTACAGGAACAGCTTGTTTACTTTCGGACAAACAGTTCTGCTTATGACAACCCTGTCTCAAGCACAGCTCCTGCTGACTTCAGTGGGCATCTGCTATGAGTCAAAAGTGGAGGCTCAGTAGTGCTCTATAGAGAAGTACAATCATAATTATAGCAAGGTTTATAATTGGAGACTTTCAAAGTCAATCAGATGGCTTCTGTTAATATCAATTACTGTCTGGTGGCTAAATTGCCTAGACTAATTCTGTTTTAACACCTCAGCCATAAGACTCATCATTAGACAAATGCCATATCCTAATATATACTGCAGCTTAAACACAATGAGAGCTTCAATCTGTTTTTTAATCTCTGTGATATTCTGTCTTATTGCCCACATACTGGGGAAAAAAGTTTATTGTAGGCAGAAGACTGCACGGACTGTTCCACATCAGAAGGTTCTTGCAGACTTCTCGTCCCTGAGAAATGATGGGCTCCTGCAGTCCTTTGGTGCCTGATGACATTTGAAAAATAGGGAATAAACAAAGCTTAAAACAAATGTAAATGGTTTGCTGCAGCTCTCAATGCTAAAACTCTGCTGAAAGAAAATAGCATACTAATGTGTACCAGATTCATAAACGGAAAGAAAAGGTCAATCAACTGTTCAAAAACCCAAGCAGCCCCTGCTGTGATTCAATGTACTTGCACTGTTAGCTACTCAGTCTGTGCCAAGGTACCTGGTGGGGAAAAGAGAAAATCCTTACTTGTTCCAATCCCCCATTTTCTTCCTGCAGAACATGCAAAGTGTGGATTTGGTGTCTTGGCCGAAGAACCTGTCCAGTGTCAAGCAGATGCACAACCAGTGGAGACAGCACTTGTAGCATGTCATCATTCAAGGAAATGGGCTTCAGATCATGCTCCTCATTGGCACAAGCAGGCTCAGCACCACTAAATAGTGCCCTGAAGGTGTATGAAATATTTTTATGCTTGTTTGTTCCCTGAATCTGTTTTAAAAAGTAAACATTGTACTCAGAGATAGCAGCCCATGTTTTCAGAGCTAGACTCCACCAGCAATTAATTCATATCGGCCTGATTTTCACTGCCCCAGTTTGAAGCAAGTTCCTCAGCTCCTAGCAAAATCAAGTAATTTTTAGTTAAGAGACCTACCTTTTGGTAACTGATTTGGAACATTATGACCTGCCTTTAAACTGTAACGTGTTACAAAATTAGAGGGACAATTTATGGGACAGCAGATATTCCCTTTGCAAGTTACTGACTCTCTAGTGCATTATATCCTTATAATGAGTCAATAAAACAAGTCACAGCTGCAGCACAACGAATGTCAAGAGGCAGAATGGACAGACAGTACTTTTAATGATTTACTATATCAGACTCCTAAACAAGCACTTATACTTTTTGGAAGTTCACCGTACTAAACTGTACAAGGTAGGTGACTTATCGGTATTTCAGCTGCACATCTTGTACTGCAGTGAGATCAATACCATGCACCGTTGTCAACCTTGCTGGAGGAGAAAGGCCAGTTATCTGGCCCAAGGACAAGCACTGAAAGCAAGAAGTAGAAAAGTCTTCTAGGGCTCAACGGCTTGAGGTGAGTAGAGCTAGATACAGACAGCATCTGCATTCATAGGGTTTGCAGCAGTGAAGCTTTATCTGCTGGTTAGCTGAGCTGTGTTTGAGATTTATTGTATAGTAGTTGCACATATGGTCTTAGAATGAGCAGAGGGATTGAAAGCCACACAAAATCCTTTGCATTTGCACAGATTCATTCTCTTTTCAAAGCAGAAGAGGGCAAGACAAGGCACAGCTTTGAAGGGCCTGGCTGAAAGCACTAAGCTTTTGTTATTTTGCACATCAGTGCCTTTCACTTCTTATTTTTTACTTTGTTTATTTATAGCATTACTCAAAACTGAGTACATATTTTGCTGTGGGGTAAACAAAAGACTGAAAAGTCAGCTATCGTTGCCTGCAGTCTCTCAGAAATAAGCCCGGGTCAGCTAGAAATTCAGGATTTCTCTTTCCTAGCCATCAATTGTTCTGAGATGGGCTTTGGTAGGAGCCCAGCCAGGACACAGCTCTGCACAGTAGCTTGCTGGGCTTGTCCCCATTTGGTACTGCAGATGGTGGAAGGTGGTCAGGGACATGCAGACAGACACACAGACAGAGACAGAGACATAGACACAGAAATACACACAGACAGACATGCGCACACACAGAGGCACACGCACATACAGACACACATAGACAAACACACACACAGACACACAAAGACATAGATACACAGACACACACAGACACAAAGGCATAGACACATGCACAGACACAAAGACGCACCAAGACACACAGACACACAAAGAAATAGGGAGGTGCACAGACACACAGATACACAGAGGTACACACAGTCACACAGACACGGACACACAGACGCACGCACACACAAACACACAGAGACACAGATGCACACAGATACACAGGCAGACAGACACACAGACACAGCTGCACGCAGACTGATGGTGGCCCCGCTGTGCAGAGCTCAGAAAGCAACCCTCGTAGGGGTAGGGGTGCTCTTAATGAGGAACACGTTCTGCATTGCCTGTGGAAAATTTGGGAAGGGGCTTTTTATCAGGGAGTGTGGAGACAGGATGAGGGAGAACAGTTTTAAGCTGAAAGATGGGAGATTTAGAGTAGATGTTAGGAAGAGATTGGTTTGCTGTGAGGATGGTGAGGCACTGGCACAGGTTCCCCAGGGAACCTATGGCTGACTCATCCCTGAGGGTGTTCTAGGCCGGGTTGGATGGGGCTTTAAGAAATGTGACCTAGTGGCAGGTGTCCCTGTCTGTGATGGGGGGCGCTGGAACTCGATGGGCTTTAGAGTCCCTTCCTTGAACCATTCTCTGATTCTATGATGCATCTGGGAGAAAACCCTAGTGCATCTGGTCCTAGTGCATCTTAGCGGTATCAGCTGGAGGTGGAAAGATGCTTCTTTTATCAACAGCTCTGAAAAAAAAAATAGGTCTTTGTTTTAGAAAAGAAGCACTGAGAGTGCTCAGAGTTGTTCACCTGCTTTGTGTTTGTATGAGACTAGGAAACACCTGGTATGGGTGGAAGGTGTTAGACTCCTCATAATCACTCTAAAGCTGTAATATTTTGTTTTAATAAATGAAACATTTTAGATTTTTTACATGAGGAAACAGCAGCAGCAGGACTACAAAAAAAAATCACAAGCCCTTTAGTAAGCTAAATGCTCTTAATTACTTTATTCACAGTGTTTATTACCTGTTGGCATCGACACAAGTCACATCTCGTTTTAGAAATTCCTCCAGGCAACTATCATCATTATAAATTTTTAAAAGTGACTGAATGACTCAGCCCCCAGATTTACTTGGCCAGAGTTAGGTGTTGTCTCTATACTATCTGTACTATCTTTGATAAAAAACAACCAAGGCACAACCTTTCTGTAGATTTCTCTTCAATGTCGTTTATGCTTTATCCATATTCCTTTCCCATCTAGCCACACTGCTACCAGGGCAACAATATGAAAGCAGTGATGAAAACACTGAAACTCATAAAAAAGGATGAAACAAAGAGGCTTTTGGGCCTTGTAGTATCTGAAAGCAAAAAACTGGAATGTCAAGGGTGATATCTCAGTGTCCTACCCTATGCAGCTTGCTGGTGAAGTCCTGGCCTCTAGCAGAACTCTGCCCCAGCTGAATTCCACTGAGCAGGGACTTTATCTTACAGAATGTCTTGCACTTGATTTGCAATTGTTCTGCACTGCACGTCAGCACTGTTATACCAGTGCTGACTATGTGCTAAATTATATAGTTGGCATACTCAGCACACATGTGCTGACAGACACATGGGAGAAAATAATAGACCTCAAGCACTTGCTAAGGTCAATGAGAGGACTGGAAATAGAATGACCCCTTATCTTGACTTGCTTTTCTGTGCATCCAGTTTGTAAATGGTATGGCAGGAAGGTACATTCTTCTCATTCTTCTCATCTTAGCCAGGTTTCCATATTTTTTTTTGTGCTGAATATATCAGAATCTTTTAAGAAAGCAAATATGGATATAGATGGACAAACACTCTAAATGGCATTTGAACAACTCAGTCTATGCAGAAATGGTGTTTCAGAGCATCAATTATCAAAACAGTTTCCATCTGCAACATCACAGTTGCAATGTGTTAAGCCAGTAATATATATGGAAAAAAAAATAGAAAACAGTCAAATAAGCTAAGATACCACTGAAGTTTTTGAAGCTGTTAACACTGAATGGTTCAGGTGAAAACCATTGAAGCAAGTCTGACAAATGTGCTGTCAGAAAACCCACCTTTTGCACTGGAACTATATAAAAGCAAAGGAAAATGCTTTTTAAACCCTGTGACACGTAACTTTTCATCCCTTTGTCTACTCAGATGGCTGGGAGTGGAGCACCTTTAGTCTTTCTTGCATTTCTAGATCTATGATTCTAGCCTTTGCCAACAAGTATATTCAGAGCCAAGTCCAGGTCTCTCTGCAGTGCAGAAAAAAAAGAATTTTGTGTCATTAAAGCTGTGGCGCTGAAGTGACATTGTGGTGTCTGGCTTAGCAAGGTAAAGAGAAGAAGATATAGAGAAAATGGATTTTTCACTGCTCTTTTGTGTCCCTTTAGGCACTTCATGGATCTTCTGTGTCTGAACTAGTTCTGATTGTTCCTAGCCATGCCACAGCTGAGTGCTTTAACAGCCTCTGTAGCCTGTCTGGTACCTTAGCTGATCTTATCTGTTTTTTGACAACCAGAGAATGTCTAGCTACGGGTTGCAAATTAAATCTAGGACACTCCAGGCCACAAACCAGTGGTAAGTTTTTAGCAAGACACTTAATTTATGTGACTTATTAGCAAGTTAAACCTTGCCAACTTCCCTCAACATGCAACTGCTGTATATCCCTCCTTCTTACACGTTCCAGCTTTGCAACAAGTTGGTTTATACACAGAGTCAGGATCTCTCTTGCTGTACTCTGTACCTGGTCTTCTGAGCATGCATGGTGGTTCCAGCTCAAGGGTAGCTGGGAAAGATGTCACTAACCACATGCTTATTGCCACAGGAATCAAAGGTCCGGAGTCCTACCTGGCTATCCCCCAATCTCTTTTCTCTTTTTAGCCAGTAACATCTTCAACACACCTGTCTCTTGTGCTACTTTTTCACTTCATACCATACAAACTGTTTTTTATCCTTCCCTGACTTTCTACTTCTTTGCAGTCTTTGTCCTCCTTTGAGATGGAGGACAACAACAGCTTGTTTCTCTGCAAACAACAAGAATATTTACATAATTGAAACATTACCTGGACAATGAATTTATTAGGGATAACTCAAGAAATGAATGAGAGGAAGAAAGGGCTCTAAAAGTGAGATTTCTTTCATTCTGCAAACTGCTATGTGATTATGCAAAGCTGTTCTCTTATGTTTTCTGCCAGACATAATATGTAGACACTTTTCTTGCTGTTTGGAGGGGAAATGCTGTGCATGTGCATAAATACTGTGTCTCTCCCTTGAATTAAAATGAGACCTTAAGTAGCTGGTAAATTGCACATTGCCGGGGTGAGCAGACAGGCAGCTCAGAACTGAGTCTGATTTTGCAGCACATTGCTTGTCTCAGCAGTGAGGCATTGTGGAATGGGCTTGGGCTGGTTTTCAGTCTGTAACTGATTGTGTAAATGCCAGCCAAATTAAAGCAAACCAGATGGGACAAGTCATTTGGAGATTATTGAAGCTACTTGTGTTAAAAAGTAACTTTAGATATAGATTTTAGAAAGATCCTTTCTAGTTCATAATAGCTGGTCAAAAGAAAAGGATCAAGCAATGAAAACGACTAAAGCCTAGCAGAACACACCTAAAAAGGATTATTAGAAGGATTATTATTATTAACTTTACAGAGTTAATTCCCATTAAATTGAATTATCAACTCAAAGAATTTCTTCCTCAGGTACTTGCATCACTTTGTGAATGCAACCATTATTCCTAAAAAAAAAAATAAGTAAAGCAAGCAGACTCTGAGGAATTCTTTAGGGATTATTCACACTGTAGTCTAACATATTGAAAAATGTTCGTTCTCCTGTGGCATTTGCAGTTTTCATCAAAACTTTCAAAACTTCTGCTCAACAGTGAGATTGTCCTTTGTATAACTGGCTATACTTTATATGAAGAAGAAAGGAATATCAGGAATCAGTGCAGTAAACAAATTATTTTTGCTTTACCACTACAAAAATGCATGTCAATCTTAAATATGCTCTGAAAGATGTCCTTCTGCCTAAAGAATCTCTAAATCTTTAACCCAGCTTCCAGTCAATCATGAAGTGTTATTCTATAGTATTTCCAGTATTGCCCTAAGCTCTGAGATGATCAGGTCTCTCAGGCTGCAGAGTTAGTCCAAAGGAGGAAAGCCAGGCTTGTCTCTCACATGCCACTGTGCTGGTTTCTGAAACTGCTTCTTCTTGTGCAAGTCCTCAGTGATAACTAGATACTAAAGGACTGTTCTCCTGCATTTTAAACACAGAGATTGGAATGAGCTCTGTATTTGGCTCATGAGTTGGAGGTACATAAGGTGCAGGAGAATTACAAGAGCACAAAAAAGGAAATACAGAGTCTTCTGCCAGAGACAGATCAGGATTTCTGAACTGTTGGAGTACCTCACCCCTTCATCTGTGTACAGAGATGGCTATTGCCATACTCTTCTTCAGGAGTGAGACTTGGAATTTCAGAGAAGTAGGTAACTCTCCAAGTCACAAAATAACTAAACTCCCAGCATTTAGAGATGTTCTTCATATACAGTCTTCCATGAACAGATATTAGAAGCCACTAAGTCACAAACTGCAAAAATCCTTGGGGATGACTTTCTGTAAGAAATGTTAGAAGGCAAGTGTTCAATCCCTGCTCCCCAAACTCTCTCTTCTGTGACATGAAGACACCTGATACCTGGTAAAGCATGCTTTGATGCAGCCATTCCTCTATTGCACATGCAAAATGACTGTCATCTTAAAAGATCCAGCAATCATGTCTTGATACAGAAAAGCTTTCCCTATTCTGTTCTGTGAAGGGCTTGACTATGTGTTTCACTCCTTTGCCAAAGTTCTTTGCTGAATACAAAAGCACATCGCTTAAAGCTTATCCTTATGTGCCTACTGAGTCTGGCCCCGAATGACCAAGCCGAGTATAAACAGGAACAATGACTATCCACATTCCTGAGCTTTTATTGTAGTAAACCTTAAGAAAATGTGAATGATCAATGCAATATTGAATATTTCTGAAATGTCCTATCTTTGAAAACATAATCGGAGCAATTTCTCATACTGAATACAGGTAGTACACTCCTTTGCTCTAAAGGCTGATTAAATTTCGTAAAATTATTGTGCTTAAAAGCTGTCTTACTCTGAAAGGGAAAAAGTTCTTTATCCATATGAACACACAATTTCATTTCTGGGCAAACTTAATCTCAAACTGGAGGCAACAGCCATATCAATTAAAACACAATGTGTAGTTCTACTTGTTTGATTTCCTTACAATAAAGTGCTAAACATGATAGCTCCTTTAACTACTGCCAATGGCTGTTTTGAAATAGTTACATTTTGGTTTAGGTTTTGCACATCTTTTCCTCTCTAACTTAGCCTGTAATATAGTGCACCATGTAAAAAGCTGTTGTGTTGATGAAAAACTGATGCACATGAAATTTCATGTCATCTATTTTTGAGTCCAATGTACGTAAATATTTGGCACAATCCAAGAAAGGCTTTTTTCTCTCCCAGGCTCCATTATGACATAAGTGGATATTTTGCTCTTTTGGAATAAATATGCACATACATAAATATGGGATTTAATAAAATTGCTACTGTGCTTCTCTTAAAACAATACATACTCCAAAGTGTATGCAGTTAGTGTGACAGTAATTCACTCCTTCACTATATCTACATTGTTGAAATTATAAACGAGCCATTGGAGACCTTAACAAACTGCAGATTCTCACAATGCCACATTAGTCTTCAAAATGAGGAAATTAGGAGACTTAGACTTCTGTATAACATCAGAATTAGATTTGATAATGTAGATCTGTGTATATTCTGACAGAGTTTATAGCAGATTAGAAGCAAGGATGGGTTGTGATCATGCAGGTTATTAGCTGAATTTTTGACATTTAGATGTCTATTATGCTGGCTTTTGGAATTGGGATTGATTTTCACAACAGAATGTCATTATAGCACTTGCAGTGACATCAAGAACAGAACTTCAGCTTGATCTTCCTCTACAGAAGCTCATTAGGGATTCACATAAGAAGACAACCAACACGTGCTATTGCCATGGAAACAAGATGGAATATTATGAAGCTGTATAGCCATATTCCAAAATAGAGAGGACAAAGTCAGACCAGTTATAGCACAAGACTGACAGGACTTTTATTTGCAGTCTCTATGGGTCAAAGCAGAACTTAGCTCCCAGTCTTTGAAATAAAAATCACCAGTGCGGTTTTAGGACTCTGTTTTTAGTTTCTCCTTTTCAAACACAAAACCTCAACCCAATTAGTTTAGTTCATGCTGTATGGGAGGAATGAGGCTGAATGGAGGCAGAGGCATCACAGCAGGTGTGTAGGTGTGATCATGTAAAAAAACCCAGACATCAAAGAATTGATAGAGCGAGTAAAGTTCAAGCCAGGCAGTGGGGTAGTGATAAAACAGATGAGCAAAACCATCAGAAGCTGAACATCTGGTATGTCATTAAGATGCAGAAGAAATGCTAGTTTCAAATGCAATAGTTAGCCAGCACCAGAGGCCAGAGTGCAAAGGATAACATTTCTTGTGATTTGCATTAAATAGATGAGTCTCATGGTTTCTCATGTTGCCTTGTGCATCCTTGACATACTATACATATACACTATATTGGCAGTCCAAATTCCCAAGCTGCTACTCGTAGACTATGTACACAGAAAGTTCATTAAGCTATTTAGAACAGCTCGCTCTGGTCTAGAGAGTCTTCACTATTGTAAGAATTTTGACCATTGTGTACTGAGTATAGTATGCTAACTAGTGAGTATGAATGCAGGTGGGTGGGGGTTTTTGTGTTTGATGACAATATCAGAAAATACAGGAAATTTATGCTAATGGAAGCAACAGAGGAGATATTCTACCCTTCACATAGAAATTCTGTGACTGCCACTTCCTTCACACACTGATTCTATCTTTAAGAAAGATTTTTACGTTCCAGCTGAAGCTCTGGGAACTAAGGGTCTATTGTAATCACTTTCAGCAAAGCCACAGTTTGCCGCTACAGAGAGTTACTCTGAGATTCAAAAAAGAGAATCATGAAAAGGAAAAATACTAAATGTAGACATGAAGCTTCTGAGTGTCTACTGAACCAGACTTTGGAAAGCCTTCCAAACCAGCATATGAAATGTGTGGTATGCCACTATTTAATTATTATGAACTCCACAAATTGTCATCTGCTTAAGGCACTCATGTCTGCCAAGTTAAATGACTTCAAAATTGATAGGTTACATTCAGTTTTTCAGCTCTGGTTCATTCTTGACTGGTTCAGCTTTGATTGGAAAAGAGGATGAAAGATGCTGTGATTTTGCAAGAAGAATCTGAACAGAATATGAATTTTTGTTGCAACATTTTATTCCAGTAAAACATACAAATGTTTATAGTAGTGAGATCATTTATGAGAAGCAAAATACTAAACAATTTGCTAAAAAGAATAATGAATCAGTTTTTTTCACTAGCAACAGGTAAAGAGATAAAGTGTGATATAGTTGACAAAAATACTGGACAATAACAAACGTTCTTTCTCACCTTTGCATGTAAACTTTATTTCTAAGCTTTTAAATGTAATTCAGTAGTGCAAGCAATTACTTTTTCTTCCCCAAGCCTTTTCCATGCTTTTTCTTGTGTCCATTTGACTTCTCTTGCTCTGCTTGCAGGGCTGCTTCTTGAGCTGCCAGCTCTTCTTGTTTCCTCTGCTCTTCCTCTAGCAACTTACTTCTGTAAGCTTCTCGAATGCTATGAATGCGTTCTCGTGTTTCATTTAAGGATACCTAGCCAAAAACAAATAGCAATGACCCCCAACACATGAATCTTGCCTTCATCACAAGAAACTGCATCCTTCCTGTTATGTTTCACTCTGTGACTCTGGAAGTACAGGGAAGGCATCTCTCCTTTTCTTTTTACATGTGGTGTCATGGTGACATAGCTGTATGTCCATCTTTTCACCATGAAGAAGAGAAACTTCATAAAAATCCCTTTTATACTGCTAGCATAGTAAGCTAATTGTGTGAAAGGAGGTTACAGCAACAGACTAGTTACCCATCTGGGTCTAGTTCCTATTCAGTTACTGGCTTGCTTTGGTGTCTTGAAAAAATTCCTTAAGACCTAGTTTTCAGAAATGCTAAAATGGCTTAGGAGCTCTAGTCTTTTAAGAGACTAAAGGAGCCAAAATCATACTGACCTTCAGTGAAACTTAGGACAAATACGACTTGGACATGTTTAAAACTTCTTTTACATCTCCCTTCTGGAAAACAAAGATACCTGGATACCTTAATATAGATCTCTGTGGTCTCCAGATGAAAAAACTGTAAAACTATTAATCAACACAGTATGCATATTCATGGGTAACTAATTTTAAAGTAGTACTGGGAAACTTCTTTAATGGTCAGACTTTCTACAAAGAGCAAGGAGACCTTTTAGCAGCCTTCCAGTATTTAAAGGAGGCCTACAAGAAAAATCGAGAGGGACATTTACAAGGGCATGTAGTGATAGGACAAGGGATAATGGCTTTAAATTGGAAGAGGGTAGCTTTAGATTAGGTATAAGGAGGAAATTCTTTATTATGGGGGTGGTGAGGCACTAGCACAAGTTGCCCAGAGAAGTTGTGGATGCCCATCCCTGGATGGGTTCAACACTAGGTTAGATGGGGCTTTAGGCAACCAGGCTAGTGAAAGGTGTTAAATAGATGTTTTCAAGTGATTTCTGTAAATAGATTGGTTTGATGTAAGATCATTTTTACTGTCCCTTATCCAGTTTTAAGAGCTCTGAAAGGCCGTGGGCTGAATGCTAGTGGTTATTATATTGCCATTGTGTAACAAGACATTTTATTTCTGTTAACGCTCAAGGGTTAAGCCAATTTTGTTAGGATATTTGTACCAATTTAATATGCAATACATTGGTTGAGTTAATCCTAACAATGGATCCTACACTAATGCTACCAAATCTATTATTTATAGATATGGTTTTTAAGGATTAAGAATTCCAATATTTTGTTTATTGGCATCATGAATATTCCAGGAAAACTATGTTCTGTAAGACACATTAGAGGCAACTCATCATCCTAAGTAAATCAGCTTATTCTTTATTACTTCACAAAAGACCCTATACGATTGTAAAAAAAAAAAAAAAAGCCCAGCCAAACCAGAAATGCTTTATCTAATACACATCTGGTCACAGATATCTAATGCTCAATTTCTTCTCACTTTTAACTATCCATTCATGGTGATATTATTAAAATAGTATTTTGCAAAGAGAAGAGGTATCAATAAAATACTACTAATAGCATATTAAAGATGTTGTATGGTACTATTGTATTCCCTAGAAACTTTAGTTTTAACCTTTGCCTAAGTGAATTTTCAAGTTTGTTCCGTTTGTCGTTATTAGTACTGAATACAAATGTCTCGAGAATGGTTGATCAAAATATTCATACAAGGGGGGATATCACAGTAATAGTTACAGGAAAGTAATCTTGAAAACCCACCTGCAGATTCTCATACATTTCAAGTATATTTTTCTTCAATAAAGCTCTGGCATTTTGTTCTTTTTCTCTTTGTTCCAAAGCCATCTCTCGAAGTTTCCTAAAACGGTTGATTTTTTCTGCTTCACGTATCTTTTGCTGTTGAATGATAGACTCATTTCTTAGCACAGGCTCAGACATTGTTTTTCTGAAGGCAAAACAAAAGTATTTGTCTCATTTCAGACACAGTGTTGGGTGGTATATATTTTGCTTAACACCTATATGCACCTATATGTGTTTGTTTTATAGACCTCAATGCCACCATTGTACTGTTACATATGATTAAAGAGTCACTTTTCCTCTGCTTAAATATAACCCAAATGCAAAAGTACATTCCTGAGGCCAGATCTTCTTATACTTTAATGTCAGTTTTAAAAATATTTGTAAAATCACACTCATCTTTGAGCATACGAAAAACTCCTATGTGTGACACTTATTTGTAATTTACAAGAAATACCGTTTTTCTAGAAGTTTTCAATATTATAATTCAGAATTGAAACAAATGTTGTATTTTTTCCATTGCTATAATGGCAGCTAAGTGGAGAATGCATTTTTATAATTTGACTTATATGACTAGAGTAAAAGTCAAGGAGTTGAAGATAAATGGAATAATCAAAAAAACTCAAGCCTGTGGAAGATATTTTTCTGCATTTTCTACTGTTTTAATGTTATTCAGTTCAACATAACACCAGTTTCTCTTTCAATTTAAAATTAAATTGGGGGATTTTTTCAGTATGTTCTGAGGTGTTTTGAAAATCAATGACCTGCATAAATGCTAAATTGAACATAAATGGACTTAAGGATGAACTGGGTTCTAGCTGCAGCACAGTGAACATGCAGGTGCATGTATATTAGCTAAATAGTTTTATATCAGCACACGCAGTAAAATGTATTGTTCTTTTGAATAGAGACTATCATTAATATGATTATTCCAGCTACTAACTATTATTATTTAATAAATTACATTTCTTAAGTATATGATTTGAATCTAGCATCACATCCTGACAAATGTGATGCACATTTCTTTCAAGATGACCACTGAAATAAACATATTTGCCTGCACATGGTATTTCTTCAAGTTTTTTGTCACGTTTTGATTACATAGTGCAGTGATACACCTCCTTTGACATATAATATGTTAAGGAAAGGACATAAATTATAAATGGATGTAGGAAAGCACAGATTTTAAAACACATCCATGTCAGAAAAAAACGAAGCTGAAAATTTTCTGCATTCACTACTATGTGATTCTGCATACACAACAGAAAGGACATGGAACAGGATTTTCACAGTGACTTTAACAAATGTAGGACAGAACTGTAGCTTGCTTCAATAACGTGAATGATAAAGTCTAAATTCATATCTATTATGCTACATCCAATTACAGATAGGATGCAAGTGCATAAAAAGATATCACATTTACTAAATCCTATACATGAAAATACTTAACAAGTCTTTGATTTTCAGGTTTCACTGGGACTTAATTGTTTTTGCTGCCATTTACCTCATGTAAGGACTAAGGTCTATAGGCTCCCATTTTTTTTGCTGTGTTTGTAAGCTCAAGTCAATAGCTGCTTGTGTTGCTTTCTTTCCTGTGGTAGAAGAATCTACAACAACACAGATCAGATTAAACAGGTTACTCAACTATGCTAGGAGACTCCATCTAAATTCAAATTCTCATATAGATTTTTGCTTTTTGGGATCAGCAAAATACATTAATAAATGAATATGAGTTGCAGAGGATATATGTCTGCAATTTTATTTCAAGCACTCATGACAGAATCAAAGATTCTGTGAACATTCCACATATGCTAGAATAAAATTAATATAAGTATTTTAGCTAAATCCACAGTACTCAAGAAGGTTTTTAAATCTAAGCAAGAACATTCAACTTAACGTGCCTAAAGAATATAAGAACAATTTCTAATCAGCAAGAATTCACATCTTTTTTTATAAAAGAAATAAATAAAAGTCTAATTGTTCAGTTCTAGCTGTAGTTTAAAAAGAAAAAATATTCATTTTTGGGCAGAGATTTAGCTTGGGAAATACCAGTCAAATAAAACAGGTCCTGTGACAAAACTGTCATTCTGAAGTCAGATTTTTGTAACTACATGTTTTTAATCATGTTATGCTTTAATATAGCATTCTGACAATACAATGACATATCTGATATTAAGCGTGTCACTGTGCTGAGCTGCACTGCGATTATTCCAATGCTTCCTTCTTTCAGTTCATCTGTACATGCTGCAAATGTCTGTGAAATTTGATGAGATTTAACGATGCCTGCAGTAGTCTGTCTCCTTAAAAACTCTCTTATTACCCTACTATAGTAGTAATAACTTTAAACAATTGAAGACTATTGTCCTGGACATAGACAATGGAATTGAGTGTNTTAGCTAAATAGTTTTATATCAGCACACGCAGTAAAATGTATTGTTCTTTTGAATAGAGACTATCATTAATATGATTATTCCAGCTACTAACTATTATTATTTAATAAATTACATTTCTTAAGTATATGATTTGAATCTAGCATCACATCCTGACAAATGTGATGCACATTTCTTTCAAGATGACCACTGAAATAAACATATTTGCCTGCACATGGTATTTCTTCAAGTTTTTTGTCACGTTTTGATTACATAGTGCAGTGATACACCTCCTTTGACATATAATATGTTAAGGAAAGGACATAAATTATAAA
>WAAB01005260.1:99654-111293 GCA_013389865.1 Piaya cayana
TCTAATTGTTCAGTTCTAGCTGTAGTTTAAAAAGAAAAAATATTCATTTTTGGGCAGAGATTTAGCTTGGGAAATACCAGTCAAAGAAAACAGGTCCTGTGACAAAACTGTCATTCTGAAGTCAGATTTTTGTAACTACATGTTTTTAATCATGTTATGCTTTAATATAGCATTCTGACAATACAATGACATATCTGATATTAAGCGTGTCACTGTGCTGAGCTGCACTGCGATTATTCCAATGCTTCCTTCTTTCAGTTCATCTGTACATGCTGCAAATGTCTGTGAAATTTGATGAGATTTAACGATGCCTGCAGTAGTCTGTCTCCTTAAAAACTCTCTTATTACCCTACTATAGTAGTAATAACTTTAAACAATTAAAGACTATTGTCCTGGACATAGACAATGGAATTGAGTGTACCCTCAGCAAGTTTGCCAATGACACCAAGCTATGTGGTGTGGTCAATATGCTGGAGGGAAGGGATGACATCCAGAGGGACTTTGACAGGCTTGAGAGGCAGGCCAATGTGAACCTCATGAAATTCAACAAGGCCAAGTACAAGATTCTACATATGGGTTGAGGCAACCCCAAGCACAAAAACAGGCTGGGAGGAGAATGGATTGAGAGCAGCCTTGAAGAGAAGGATTTATGGAAGCTGACAGGAAGCTGATGACTCTCGGCACTTTTCTCTTTCAGAGCAACTTCCATGAATAGTTTCCATGAATATTAACATAAAGAAAATGCTCATTAGAAGTACTAGTGTCTTACTGACATGCTATTTCAGCTGGTAAACATTTTTCCACTATTTCTACGCTCATAACCTCTGGTAACAAACTTGGAATTGAGGGATTAGGTAGTTTCCATCAAAATTCCTCAAATTTCAGGTTAATTTTGGGTTAGAATTCTAGTACAGAAGGACTGCCTAAAGTTTTAAGGGTAACATGGCAGCTTTCAAGAGCCAAGGCTGTTTCTATGTCTTAACATGGAACAATGCAACAATTAAAACAAGGAGGAGATAGAGAAGATAGATAATAAGCATGCCATTGTGCATTTGGACACCTTTATTTGGGCTGTTCTATCCATTTACTAGGAGCATTTAATATGGAAGTCTTTTTTAAGGAGCTCAACATGATGAACATGATGATCCGAAGACATGCTTGACAAGAAGTTATACCCTTACCTCTTTCTTCTGAACTAGGTGTTAAACTAGCAGTCTCAGTCCCAACTCTGGGTTCCTCTGAAGCTCGTACAGCATACTTGTTAATAAATCGCATGCGTTCCTGAAAAGCCTAGGAATCAAAGGTTTAATCCAGATAAGAAAACTTCTACTGCATACTTTAAATCCCAAAGAATTTTCAAAAGTAAGAATCTGTAAGTGGTCAATAAGACAGCAAGTCTTCAAATCCAGTGCATGTGAGAGATGATGCTACTTCATATTACTGCTGAGTATGTTTCACTGTTTGATCTATCAAAATATCACCTCTAACAATAGGATTGCCACTAGTGAGTCACTGGGGAGAAAGAGAGATAAATGGGTAGTATTTCATGTCAGTCATATTCAAGTCATCTTTCCGAGAGATTTTTTTTTTTAAATAATAACCTGTCAACATTAAACATAAATTTTTTCTAGTAATATTTTGGAAACTTTATTTGATTAGTTATGATGTGCTTTGTAGAGGAGAAATAAATCAGCATTAGTAATTAAAGTTCATCTTTAATTTCTATGCAGTGTGTCATGAGTATCTGAATAAGAACCAGTAGGTAAATCTTTGCAAGATGGTAGATCAGTAGAATGAAAAGTAGGCAGTACACTTTGCAATGGTTTCACTGTACTCAATGCATAATAACTATATTTAGTACACATTACAAATAAGAAAACTATGTTGTCAATAAAAAACCTAACACCAGGGTGCAGTCTGTAACTTTGCCTGTGGCTGGAATCAGAGAAGATGCTAGGGTTCCCAATGGATAAGTCCTGAGACACTGAATACTTACACTTAAAGGCAATGAAATACTGGAAAATCACTGATCTCTAGGCAGTTTAAAATAATGTTTGGATTTTAAAAAAACACCAAAACCCTGAAAAGTTCCCTCATAGCTGAATGTAATGCTTAGAATATATTTAGTTACTGCACCTCCTTAGGGAAATATCACTTTCTCCTAGAAGCTCCTATAGCCTGGTGATTTAGACTTCCTTCTGAGAAATGGAAACTATGGGTGCAAACCCTTTCAGACTCAATTGCCTTTGATGCCAAAACCAGACATCATCGCATCTACCTGTCTTTTCAGAAGGTGGCATTGGCTCACTGGGCTTTCTCTCAAGGGCTCAGATTTCCAGAACTGACAGAAAAGCCAAAAGTCAGACTGGAGTCAGGCACCTAATTCCCAAAGTGAGTGGGGATGTGTGACCCATGGAACAGGGAGACTTTGGGGCAGCGTGATCAGGAGGAAAGAAGAAGGGAAGCTACTTAGTCTGGATAGAAGATATCCAATTTAGACCTTCCCCCCCTTTTTAGTGTATTAAATGCAGTTGCTGCAATTCACTTAACAATAGCTCTTTTAGAAGAGTGTCACAGACCTAGGGTGCCTTTAAAATGAGACACTTTACAGAATCACCGGGTTGGAAGAGACCCACTGGATCATTGAGTCCAACCACTCCCACAAAACACTAAACCATGTACCTCAGGACCTCGTCCACCCGTAACTTAAACACCTCCAGGGGAGGCGAATCAACCACCTCCCTGGGCAGCATATTCCAGTGCCTAATGACCCTTTCCGTAAAAAACTTCCTCCTAATCTCTAACCTAAACCTCCCCTGGCAGAGCTTGAGGCCATTCCCCCTTGTCCTGTCCCCTGACACCTGGGAGAAGAGGCCAGCTCCCTCCTCTCTACAACCTCCCTTCAGGTATTTGTAGAGAGCAATGAGGTCTCCCCTCAGCCTCCTCTTCTCCAGGCTAAACAACCCCAGCTCTCTCAGCTGCTCCTCATAAGGCCTGTTCTTGAGCCCCTTCACCAGTTTCGTTGCTCTTCTCTGGACACTCTCCAGAGCGTCAACATCCTTCTTGTGGTGAGGGGTCCAGAACTGCACACAGTATTCAAGGAGCGGTCTCACCAGCTGTAATTAGCTGTAATTCAGTTGATTTTTTTTATCAAAAAGGCAATGGGGATAGAACCAGCATTCTGGAGACTCAACACAACAAAAGGGATTCATGACCAGCAAATCTTTAGGAGGTTGTATTTGCAGTTTCAGTCTCAGCACAGCAAATCAAAGCTGCAGGTAATACATCCTCCTTAGATCAGAATTTAATATAATAGTGCCAGAAAAAGAAAATCCCTGAGCTTTGGATACACTGAAGAGAGCTGAAAAAGTCTTAAAGTATAACTGGGAAGATCAATGTCTGAGGTTCACTTCTGAAAGGTAGTGTGAAAAATGCAAAATGCTTCTGAGCTGGGGTTTCCGGCTGAGTATCCTGTAACAGTCAGCAGTGGTAGTGGTGACTCTCATCCAAGTTTAAAGACTACACTTTGTTCTTTTATTTTCCTTTTTTTAATTGCTTCTCCAAAATAGTGAATTCATACAAGCAGCATGTACAGGCTAATGGGTAACCTGCAATTCAAAATTAACTTGGGAACCCTGACTGCAGAGGACAGTTTGAGTGATGATATGCCCAGGTGCCAGTTCTTCAAGAGAAATCCTTGTGGCATGTTTATAACAATGTATTTCTCACTAGAATCTCTTCATGCTAAACAATAAACTTGTCACAAGTACCAGCCTTGCAGTTGCATAGAGGTAGTGGACTTTCTAAAGAGAAACTTTTCTACATTTTTTTAAAGTATAATTTAAAGTCTTAGTGATCTACAGAAGTCTAAAGCAGATGATCTAGATTTCATACATGCACATAATCACTTGATTCTTTAACCTGTGTAAAATTTCCTCTTTTCCACAGAGTGCTGAAGAGGACAGTTGTATGAAGTCAGGTCTCTGTTGTAGCAACTGCTCTACCACCACAGCAGCTCCTGGAACTTGTGAAGAAACATTACCTAAAAAATTGCACTCTGATTATTACCTTGATAGCTCTTCCTGGCTCTGCAGACTCCCATGCTTGTTTCATGGCTTTTATCTCTTCTACTCGCTGGGTGTCTTTCCTTACCTCCAGAATGTCTGCCTCTCTCTGTTCACTCACTAGACGTAAAGTCCAGTACGGCTGGTCTGAAACAGCTTGCTGAAAGCAAAGTATTGTAAACATAGTGTATTCACTGGTATACACCTACTACTACTATTTAGGATGAAGTTGTTTCAATAACCTGGCAAATTTCCTGACTGATATATATTATACATGGATAGATTTTGATGTGCATTACTACATAAACAGTAGCTGTTAAAGGAAAGGAAAATTACAAGCTCTTCGAGACATTTTGCTTCACATTCCCAGTTCTTCTGAACATTCTGTTTAAACAAGAGAATTTTGCAGTGATTTCTCATGCCAAGCTTTTTTCCTATCCTTCCCTCCCTTCCTGGCCTTCTCTTCCCTTCCTTCCACTAGCATTTTTTAGTAGAAGTCTTATTGTATTTAATGAGACTTTTTGTGTAGAAATACATCTTGCTTGGTCTCATGAGGGATCAGGTTCTATCCAATCACACTAAACCACCTTAACACATGGCTACAAGTAGTGCCTGAAATGTAGGAGACTATTCTTATGTCTGGTGGAGAATGGGATATTGTGCTGCATAAAGTTCTGGAAACTGTACCACATACAGAAGCTTTAAGCCCAAGGTTTAGAAGCATAGATAGGAATTCAGCTTTTATTTGAGAATAAAGGTGGAGCATCTTCTTTATTTGCAAGTGGTCCATCTCAAAACCTGCACCTATTTTAGTGGCAGGTTGAAGAACTCCCAAGAACCATCACCCCAGCATCCCTAGCATACCCCTTCTGGAGCTGAAGGCAGAAGTCTGACATAGTCTGAAGCTGCACTGCATTTCTATGGCCAACAATCTCAACTGCAGCCATACATACTACTCTGAAAGAAGAGTTAAATCACTGTTCTGGAACTCTGTATAATTAGTTGTGGATACAAATCATAGGGAAGTTTGCTGTGCAGCAGGTATTTTTAACAAAACAATTCAGTAAAGATTTCTTTATGAAAAAAATCTGTGGAGATGCCCTCTCCTTGAACTACCTGCCATGAGGCAGCAAAATTCCCAGCAAAAGCAATACTGTTAAATGAGAAGCTGTCATTTTCTTGTTTGCCTTCCATTAATCTATTTGCAATCTATAAAGTCAATTATTCCTTTTAAGGCATTCAGGCTGGCAGTAGCCTTTCAGTCAACCACAGAACACACATTATCACACCACAGATGAGAATAATTTGCAAGTAGGCAAGTAGGTACTATTTTTTCTGCCACTGTGTGTCTGCAAGCTAATTACAATTGTGACATATGAGACAGGGTTATGGGAGGAAGACCTATTTCATCTCCCTGGGAACCCAGGAAAACCACTACAATGAGGGACTAATGGGACATGAATACGGTGAATTAATGGAATCTAATAAACATTCAGCAGAGGCAAAAATTGGACAAACAAAAGGAACAACCAGAAGTTGCTTTATACATAAACAAATAAATTAGCATTACATCTCTAAATGAAGGATGGATGTATTTTACATGTGTAATTCGATCTCTCTCAATGTAAAGCTAAAAAGGTGACAAAGCAGGGCATAAACACAGGTCGTACACTAGAAGTGCTTAGCAGTACTGACTCAATACAATGATGGCACATTCAACATCCTAGATTTTGGCTTTGTTCTCACCTGAGACTCAAGTTGAGCTGCAAAAGGTGCAAATGATCCGCTTTCTTTACGGGACTTCTCTTTTTCTGTCTTCTCAGGTGCTTTATCTTTTGATTTTTTGGTTGGTTTAGGAATACTTGCAGGTTTTTGTCCCTCAGAATGATTGGACATTTGGGAAAAGTTGTGCTCATTGTGCTTTACTCCATGTACTATTCAGATATAGTTATGATGCATGATGAATTAGAGGATGCCATTGTTATCCATAAATATATTTCCAATATAATAGTCAGGTGGAATAACAGCCATACAGAGACAAAAAAAAAAAAGTAGTCAGTTAATTAGCTGACCCTTTCAAGTACTACATTAACATTTATTGTTGGACCAAGAAAGAATCTGAGGACAAATTAACTTTTAAAAAGAGATTTACAAGGTGGATATTGTGACAGCCTTATCTGTCCTAACAGCACTTTACCCAGAGCTTCACTGTAATTTTGCTATGGTCCTTGCACATCTGTCACTGAATTGTTGCCTTGTGTATGCATCAGTCCAAAGATTGCAATGTACACAATCACAATCTGACTCTTGCTTCTCTACTGTAGTCCCATGTAACCTCTCTCAGTGTTTCCACAGGCAGGTGAGAAGCAGGTAAAGTCAGTGTTCTCACTGCCTCATAACTCTGTAAACCTAAAAGTATGGAGAGCAGAAAGGAAGATACATTCCACCAAAAATGCGAGGAAGGTAAGGCAAAGAAATATATTTAGGATTTTATGTCTATGTAAGATATTCAAAATTATAATTCTCAAAACTATCTGAGAACATTTTGGATTAATTATTTTATCAATACATGTGTATGCTATACGTATGTTTGAATTAAAGATACTGAGAATTGACATTTGTAAAATTAATCTTGCACTTTTAAACTGGTGGGAGCAGTTAACAAGTCTTTTTGCATGTCATAATCTTTTTAGAATAAATAAATAAAGCCTGTAATAGCATGTAGCTTTAATCGCATAAGGAACATGACAATTGAAACAACCTAGAATGGACCCATGATACTTTGAGAAAGATTAACAATCTGAGTCTGAAATCTATGTTTCCCCTCTCCTTCATACTGCTTGAAATGTTAAAACAAATGCCGAAAGCCTATTTTTAGTCAACACAATAAAACAGGGAATTTCTCTTCGAAAAAAAAGAGGAAATGAGTGACTGTTTTACAATCTGACCATAATAGCAAAGTATGTTTCACTTAATGTTATGCTTTTCTAATCTCTTTCCACAGAGGACAAATCACTGTGCTACATAATTTGATCCAAAGTCCACTGAAGATATTCCATGGGCTTTAATGAGCTTTGGATCAGATCTACAATGTCATTATTTATTCAATGATGTTATATGGGTATATATAATTGTAAATATTAAATACATAGGAACATATTCATAATACACATATAACTACATATACAAAAAGTATTATATTTTATATACATGTGTACTACATCATACATTATACATGCATTTCTGTATAAATTGTATTATTCTTTTCTTCTCATGCTACTTAAATAATATACAATTGCACCAAAGTGCTAAGCTTAAATTGATTCAGTGCTAACAAACCATACATTAAAGAATGAAAGCAAAAATTAAAGTGGTCTCCACAAATGTTGAAGATTATAAAGCAACACAGGAGGAAATGAAAACATAAAATAAATTCTGATGACATTATTTAAGTTATAATAGCATTACATAAATGGCTTTCCATTTAATTTCACATTATCATAACATATTAGCACCATACATCAAGCTGGTGTACATGCATTATTCAGTGCACTATTAATTTTTAAATATAAATTATTTATTATTTATACAAACTCTCAAGAGGCATTCAATGTCATTAGCTAAATTATATCAGACAAAGGCTTTCTATGTCATGGGATACCACAAGTTTTGTCTAGGTTCTATAAATATGTTACAACTCAGAATTTTAACATTTCTATGCTCTGGACGTAACTGCATACACTAAGAACATAGTAAAAAACAAGCAAGCATAAGAAATGACAGAGCTAAAATGTGGTATCCTGCTTTAACACCAGATATGAAGGTCTAGGGCAGGATTCAGTTGAGCTCCCTTAGGTAACAGTACGTTGCAAAGCGCAGGTTCCCTCAGCCCTCTTCCCTCCCACAGCACAGCAATCAGTCTCCCTAGTTTTGGGATCATGCTCCAGACACTCCAGAAGTCACTGTCTGCAGTTTGGCACTATAGCCTGCTGCCCACTAACTTTAAGGGAGATGCAAGGAGTTCCTCGAGGCTTTTCCAAGGGCAGAGCCAGGCAAGTGCTTTGTAGAGGATGCGATAAGAAGAAAAGCAGGGAGAAGATACAGAAAGAAAATAAGCCATTTCAGCTCACAGCTTATGCATCAATCATCGCAAACTCTCAATGACAGTTATTGTATATGTATAGCACCAAGAAAAGCTTAGGCATCACACCAGTTGACAGTGATGACAAACAGCTGATAGCAACTCTTAAAATTAGCTTTTATACCGCTTTTCAACTGTTTACTCAGAGATTCATTTAGTCTAATGCCAGAAGGGACCCTAGTGATCATCCAGTCTGGTGTCTTGTCTATGACAAGCTAAATAATTAAACAAAATTATTCCTATCTGAAACTCATAACTTCACACTGAGATACAACAATTCTCTTTTCTAGGCAAGATAGACAGCTGCTCCTGACTTATGAAAGTCAAATCACAGAGAATGTGTTTTATTCATAGGTAAAATACAGTGGAATCTTTTGGATATTTCTATGAGAAGCTACAATGCTCCCACTATCTAAAACAGACTCCATGACAGACTTTCAGATTTGGTTAAGAAATGACCAAGAAGTTCAGATGTTACTTTTCCTGTCTCTGACTGGACCCTCAGGAGGATTCTTGACAGACAGTAATGTCAAGAACCATTCCAAAGGTGGACTCATCCAGACACTAAAAAATGCATGGATCAGAGGTCTACAAGTATTTAAACTCTAGCACCATCTTGTATCTCCAGGAATCTATTTTTTTTACTGCACACCAGGCAAGTAATTGATGACTATGGACAAGTAAGGTGGGATGAGATAAAAAGAGAGAGAACTGAATATCCTGAATATCTTGTGAAGTCCTGCCTTTGCCATACGCCAACAAATTCTGTGTTGGAAAGAGAAAACCTGTGGGAGAACTTTCCCAGTTCTGGAGTGAAAAAGCAATTTCCCAAAGGATATTGCCTTCCCCGTCTTTTCAAGCCTACCTCTACTACGTTAGTTGGGTGCCCTATCTACTTCTGCTCTCTGAGATGGACAGACAGCCTTCTCTCACCAACAGCTAATACTCACGAGGTAACTTAAGGCAATACATAAAATACATATTGCAGTCAGCATTCAGTGCACACTGATGATTCAACTCTGGGTTGTGACAACTGCACAATAAAACTTAATCTAATCTTACTAAATTAAAAGGAAAACCAAAGAACCCAAAAAAGCATCACTGAAAATTGTATGTACAAACTGAATATTAAAATAATTTTGTTTGTGCAGGCAAACAACTTAAAATGGTACCAGCAGTTGGAGGGCAGTACTTTAATTTTTCCCCTTTTATGCAATAATTATTATCCAGACCATATTTTTTTTTAACAATTTTTCCATTGAAGTCTTGCCCCGTTAACAGTTCCCAGTGGAAAGGGGGGAAAAAATAAAGAGAGAGGAAAAAATGTAGACTATATAAATAATACACTATCTGGCACTTTCTAATTTCTGTGTACTTGGGTTTTCTGGTTAATGACTTTTTATTGTTTTGTTTGTGCAACGTGCTCTTTAATAAAATATTTAATGAAATTTCATATGTAATAAATATGACTCAACATTAGTAATGAAATAACTTTTCCTAACAGTTCTTTTTACAAGTACTGACAAACTGCAATATTTAGGATTTTGAAGAAAGAAAAGAACAAGAGTCAACAAATACAATGTACAACATTATCATAGGATCTCTATGCCAGAGAATTTACTTTCCTCAAAAATGTTCTTAATAAATATTTATAGTATAGGTGAATATCGATAGGATAATAGAATATGTCTTCATTTAAAGGGAGAATAGTTTAAAATACTTTAGCAAATGCTGGGCAGTACTTTTCACATGATAAATTAGCTTTAGTAACAAACTAACTCCAGATGGCACTGTTGCCTTACATGAAAAAGTGATAACTCAAGTGGTGAAAATTTGCTGCAGGAATTCTCCACCTGGCTCACTGCAGCTTTCTTACAAATCACATGGTGAGAGAATGCCTTTTGGATTACACACCAACATTGCCAGCACATGAACTGCATGTTTAATGACTGGTGCTGGCAGATTTAAAGGGTATAGCTCAGTTTTCAAAGTGCTTCAAGACTAGTTCACAATGAGAAAAAGATTCAGAGATTAAATAGGTTTTTCTTCCAAAATACTTACCTATACTAAGCACTCCAGATAAATATTGCTGTTAATAGTGGTATACAAAATAAATGCTAAGTACTAAATACAGTTAGTGGTGGTGTTTAAACATGATATACATTGGTTTTCAGCTCTGTTGGTAGCCAACACAATGTGTTGTTATCCTTGTATAAACAGAAACACTATTTAATAGGCACTGTAAAATGGATTTGGCTTATTTATAAAGGCAAAAATTTTGAGAGAAAAAGACAGAAATGTCAACATTTTAAAAGAATCCTAAGAGAAAAGTGCTCATCATCACTGACTGTGGCTTGAGTCTGGTTGACTGCAAATGAGCCAAACCATCAGTTAACACAGAGGAGGAAAGCTATGAACTAGAATACTGTTAACGTTGAACTAAACATGAGGATACTCATGACATTGACAAGCTTCGGGAAAATAGCTGAGAATTAGTGAAGAAACTTCAGAGAATGTAACCTTTGACCTGCAGTTTCACAGACTGTGGTGACAGCTGTATAAAGGATACACACCAGTAGCATGACTGGTGTGTCCAGTGCAAGCTGTTACTGTGTAGTCAAAATAGCAGGATAAGACAATACAGTAGGATGTCTATTGTAAGAAGCAGTGTATCATTAAAGAGAAAACAAGAATAAAAGGAGTCATATAGGAAGCAAAGCTGATTTTGTGAAAACACAACAAAGTAAAAGAAAGGGAAATCACCACCAAAAATGCTCTATACAGGCCTGTAAGATTATATGGCACAGCTCCTCCAGTATTACTAAAACTAATGACTATAGTAAATAAACAAGATACACCTTTGTGAAGTTCTGTAATGCTAGCTGAAAAAAGACTGAAAAATGTCAAATGGTGCACTGAAAACCAAGAAATGAAATAGTAATATTAGCAATTACTGCTGATGAATCTAACTTCAGTCCCGATTAGAAGAAATAAAACAAAAAACATGACCAGACATTTAAAAAGAAATATGTAACCAGAGTAAGAAATGAGAAATACTGCTAATAAATAAAGATCAAATCTTCTGAAGAAAATGTAAGGATATTAACAAGGGTGTATATATGAGGCAGGATAATACAAATAATTTCTCTTGATCTCAGGTTTTAAAAATTGAGGTACAGAACTTTAATATTAGTGACATAGGAAATTTACTGAATGGTGTAAAGTAATATAATAGGTTCTTCAGGAACCTATGAGTGCGAGTACAGGGAAGTCAGATACATGTCAGAGGGATCTGGGGGTGTTGGTTGACAGCCGACTGAACATGAGCCAGCAGTGTGCCCAGGTGGCCAAGAAGGCCAATGCCATCCTGGCTTGTATCAGAAACAGCGTGACCAGCAGGACCAGGGAGGTTATTCTCCCTCTGTACTCAGCAC
>WAAB01005260.1:111346-122477 GCA_013389865.1 Piaya cayana
CCCTGGAGGTATTTAAGGGACGGGTGGATGAGGTGCTAAGGGGCATGGTTTAGTGTTTGATAGGAATGGTTGGACTTGATGATCCGGTGGGTGTCTTCCAACCTGGTTGTTCTATGCTTCTATGTGTGCATACACACATATGTGTGTGATGGTCTGCATGCACAGCTGGAGTAAGGCTGCCGCCTCAGGAGCTCATAGTGGATCCAAGGGCCAACTACCGGGCAGACCAGGTGTCTAAGTCCAGCTGCTGGAAGGATCCACTATACATAAATATATAATATATTCTCTCTAGTGGTCTTCCACTCTGTCCAGAAAGAATGGGAAGCAGGATGAGGCCATTACTGCTCTCTGTGTGTCAGTGCTCTGAGTGTCTCTCTGTGATCTGGCAATGTATATATGTATACACATAGTGTGTATGTGTTCTGTGCATGCCTGCTGGGACTACAACTTAAACCTTATTAATGGTTGGACTTGGGGACATAGAGCGGTAGCATTCTCGCCTCTCAGGCTGTTGAATCCAGCATGGTAAATGTTCTTCTAACATATTAAGATCGAAATAATTTTGTGTAAGCCCTAGTGGTAAAAGGGGAAGCAAATATGAGACATTTATCTAATTTCTAGGATACTGACTCGAATTCTAACTGCTTTTAATAGGTGTTGGGCTTTTTTTTTCCCTTATTCCTTAACAAGAAATGCTGAAAGAATCTAGAAAAAAGAAAAACTCCTGTAATTCCTCTGCCCCCTGCCTGGCTGGAATACACAACCTGTCCTTAGGACCTTTCCTAGTCTTGCCTGCTGCCTAAATTCTTCTCCTAGAAAAACAAAAGTAATAGATACCCTAAAACCAAGCCTTTTTTCCCCCCTCTTGTCAGTGCATTCAGAAGGTGTGTTTTCAAATTTCAGTAGAAACTTTTATGTTTGCATGTACTTTGTGAGAGCAGTGGGCCTTTCTATTCCATTTCATCAGTCTCTCTGACTGTGGAAATAGTCATACTTCCATAACTGTTCCAGATCCCTACCTAAAGTTGAGCCCTAAGAAGTTCTGGTGAGTTATGCAGAGTGTTCTCTGACTTCTATATAGTTTGCGAAATGAAGGTACAGAATCATGCTCTCAAAATTCATTTCTATGAACCACAAAACAAAGAGCGTTGGTCCTTAATTATTTCACTCAAGCAATGAATAAAAGAAACAATGTCATGTGGTCTTGGCTTGTTTCAATATTGTTTTAAAAAATCAATAACATGATGCAGTTGACTAAATACATACTGAGATTGACCTACCTTTGATTTCATTTTTCTCCATTTCTTTCAGTTCCTGAACAAAGAGCAACTGACTCTCAGTAAGTGGCCAACTGTTGTACAACACAAATGCTTGTATGATATATTTGTGAGGCTGTGAAAGAAAATGCTGTATGTTAACACGTTGAAGACATAACAAGCATTCAAAAGTTATGTAGGTTAGTAAACTGCCAGCTATTGAACTCAGCAAATAAAACACATAATTAATTTACAGCCTTGCACATTACAGTATTTACAAGAAGCTTAAAAAATTAGTGTTAATTCCACAGATTTTATTTTAATTCTTGCGAAATTAAACAATTACTCAAGTGTTCATCAAGTGAAACTAAAATAGGGTATGCAACAAAGAGCTACATTCCTTTAAGATTTCTGTGTAACTTTTCTAGGCATGCCATGTGCTAAAACAAAGACTTCTGTCTTTGATTTTAAGACCTACTTCAGGGCTTTAAGCCCTAATACTAGAACTCGATAATGTCTTAATTTGAGGTAGAGGTGACAGGGCCCATATGTTATATTAAACATTGTCTACACTGAACAGGAAAATATTCTTATTAAAAACTGTTTTCTGAATTCTGAAGCCAGTTCTGAGTCAAAGGAACAACTCTGGAATTTATTTCTCAATAATCCTTTTTTTCCCCCCTTGGAATATTTTGTTACAGCTGAAGTCAATTATCAGGAAACAGTCACAGTAGAGAAATAACTGGAGATAAGACACACATGAACTGCTTCAGAAAATGGATGTTATTTTTCTATGATAGACAAATAATACTGGGTGATGTCAAGAAAATACAAATTTTTGACACCTCTCTCTGAGAAACTCTGCTCAAGTAACAACTACTGTTTGTTACTAAAGCTTTCGGTCGATTAGAAGTAGGTGTTTCTCTATTAAAAATATTAAATTTGGCCTTCTCTTATATCAAATTTCAAAGAAAACTCACATTGAATTATCAAAGTATAGCTTAATTACTGGTAATTTTGTCCCTTAACTGAAAGCTATGCTATACTTGAACTGGATTTGGCAAATGAAGAACATTTAATGATTGAATAGATCACCTTGACTGGAAAACAAAAATGACAGTTATTTGGTTATTTGTATACATGCATTATCATTTCTCCATAGCCTCATTCAGAAGCTACCAACAATCTTCGTTTTTGATTCCTTGTTCTTGCCTCAGCATATCAGATCTCCACATGTAGCAAAAAAATTATCAATATACCTTCATTATTTGGTTTTTTTTGTTTGTTTTTTTTTCCAAATCCCAATAGCTTGGAATCACTTACTTGTTGTGGACTAAGATCACTCTTTTGAAAGTTTTCCAAGGGGCAAGATTCATCTTCTAATATAGGTCCTGGCTTGAAAGAAGATTTGGTGTCCTTTAAAGATGAAATACGAGATTTTTTTTTGGATACTCCAGTTTCTGATTCCTTCCTTGTACTACTGTGAATAATTGTTTTGCTTGCTGCAAGATGATAAAGAATGTCAGGGTTAATTTCCAGAAATTCTATGAATTATTGATATGAGGTAAACAGACGCCCCCAGAAGTGATGAGAACAAAGAATTATTATAGTCCATTTTCTCATGCTGCATTATGATCATGAGTTTCCAATTAAAATTATACTTCTTCCAAATACTATAATGATGTCACTCTGCAGGAAAATCACAGATTGTTTCAGAGTAAATAATGAAAAATTTGAAAGACTGTATATATAATTGCTGTTACAGTTTATAAAGTGTACATTCCCCTCATGCCCTGAAAACCAACACTTCTTTCCTGCAATAACCACATCATTATGTTATATATTACATAATATGGAAGCCTTGTATGCTGTACAATGAGACGTCTGTATAGCTAACTTAATTTAATAAATTATGTGCACTCATGGAAGGATGGGAGAGGTGCACTCCTATGCCTACAGAAGTCTCTTGTGCCAACCTGACACGAAGATCATATCCAATTGAAGTTGAAAAAAAAGCCAATGTGGAAAAGAGCTACAGAACTATTTGTGGTTGGTCATTTCTAAAGTTCTGTCATTCCTAAGGAAGGAATTGATGTGGAAAAACTGTGAAACCACTAATGTGCTAAAGAACGGCTGTAACAGAAGTAGTAATCCAGAAAACATTATTCAGCTCAGAATGGTGCAATCCTCCAGAAGACTCACCTGCCCTTGTTGGAAAAAATGACTTGAAAATGTTCCCAAAAAATCATGCACAACCAAAATGATAGTTCTAGTAATGGTCTCCAGGTGGTGCTGCGACATCAAATTACTTTTCTCACTGCTTCTACTTGTCTTGGTTTTCCTAAGCAAATGAATGCCTAGAAGGAACTGCTACCTACCTCAGCTCCAGGTTCAAACAAATATCTGAATGAGATTTTGATACTTTGAGAATGGATTGTATCAGACTGCTACTATGGAAAAAAAGGATTTTGAGAATTCACTTGACCGCCTGTGGTTAAAGGCCTGCTATGCTTGTATCAGCAAAACAAGCTGTGCTTGCAACACATTGCTATGAACCTCCTTTACTGGCAAGTGAATGTTCAAGATCCAAATAATCTGTTGCATCTCATAAGGTGTAAATATGTTTAAAATCAATTGGTTTAATGTAGTTCTTGAGTTATAAAAGACATTTATAAAACAGCTGTGGCTGGGGATGAATTAACAGATTGTGGGTGGGAAAGGGGGATAATGTTTTATTGGTGATGCTTGCATAATAATGTCACTTAAGAATACTTCTGGCAACAGAGCGATCAGCTCCATGAGAGGCAGAATATATGTGATACTGAATAGGTCTCAAATGTGTGGGTGGTGTCTTGCTTAACAAACAAGTTTGGTGCTGACAGTATGGCAGTGGTTTCTGATTTTTCTTATTCTCTGAAAACACACTTTTTAAAAGAGAAAAACTAGGTACTGATAGTATGAATCTTGGTGTATTGAATGTCAGTTGTACAAATCCCCACCTGAACTTGGCACCAGTCTTTATGGAGGTTCCTATATTGCTGTTGTACAAGCCATAAAACACTTTTGACAACAGCAAAGAAACACGCTTTAATAATACAATGACATACATCACACGTACACACATGCAGCAGGTTGGGTAATCTGATACCGTTATACTGAATGTTAACTGTATGTTGGTTATAATGAATAAATTTACTAATCTCATATAGCTTGGATGCTCTGAAAGATTTGGAAAACTTACACAAAATATCTCCTGTGTGTATACTTATTTGAGTGTGCAAGACAAAGATCTTCAATGTTAAGGCCTAGTGTAAGGTCTAATCTTGTAAAAATAATAGTAAACCCCCCAACAACAGGTGTTTCTTCCATCTGACAGCTCTCTACACTCTCATACACACTTAAATGGAATCAGAATATCCATTTTACCTTCAAATACATTCTAAAATCATAATACTTTTTTTACCATTTGTCAGGTCTAGAAACAATTTTAAAGTCTGTTTGAAATAAAATACTTTTCATCACCACTTTTTCCAGCTAGAATTCAGTGACTCGATTGCTGAATAGGAATCTGATACAACAGCCTTTCTATTTCCAATCAGGTGATTATAACAAATAATTCATTGATTGATTCATAATGGATTAAAATAATTTAAAATCAAGAGAAATTATTTGTATCACAGCACATAATAATAATAAAAGGTAAAAGCCTCATGTGTCTGTCTGATTTCTGAGGAGATTTTGAAAATCCTCTCATCCATGTCCCCTGCTAGTCTGGCAAAGACAAAATGCCCCTTTTCAATTTCTGCCCCATCAACTCCCTTCCAGCATCTGCTGGAATCCATTTCTCTTCCCTTTCACCTGACTGTGCTTTTTAGCTTAACTCAGTCTTCAGACTATCGTCTTTGCAAACAAACTGGTTTACTAAAAGAAAGTTTCTTCTTTGTTTTTTACTGAGGGTAACTTATTTTTTTTCAAGTATTTGTCATGCTGACCCAAATCTGTGCTCTTATAGCTGTCCTGCTTCTATTTCTACTGTTACATTTACTAATCTATTTCCATATTCCAAAAACAGTTACCAAAAATAGCTGCTAACTCAGTCACAGAACCATGACAGTTTCTCCATTACTTTCTTTAAAACCACAACGTTGTCATCTGATGAATTATACTTTAAGAGCATGGTCTTTGTAGTATTTAATATTACTTTTCTGGTAATAACAAGGTGCTGTTGAGACAGAAATCAATATGTTTCTTAATGATGATTAAATTAGGTGTTTTTCCCACACAGCACTGGAAATACAGATAAAACGTTTTTCTAAAGAACATTTTAGAAAACAGAACATTTCAAAATAGTGGAGATGAGCACATGAAGCATACTATTTTGGGCTTTAGCAAAGCAATAACACAGTATTTGAACAATCTGCCTTTGCCTCTGGTCCTGACTATGCTCAAATAGGCAGAAATGTATTGATTTACAGAAGATTTATTTTTAAAAGTCTTCATAAAAGGAATGAAAAGTAGTATCTTCTAACATTTATGTATGGTGGTGTCCATCAGAAGTACAGTACTTGACTTGCTTGCTTATTAATAATGGCTGTATTGAAGCACACTTGTAATTCTTATGAAGTACATACAATTTCAAAATGAAACCTATAGATATAATGAAAAGGCCAGATTGGATGGGGCCTTGAACAGCCTGGTCTAGTGGGAGGTATCCCTGCCTACGGCATTGGGAGTTGGAACTAGATGATCTTTAAAGTCACTTCCAATCCAAACTATTCTATGATTCTATGAATGAAAATTTCAAAATAGTATACTATCTTACAAATAAAAGGGAAATTGATTAAGAATTGATGTGTGTGCTTAGATTGTATTTTCTGTATTTCAGTTTGTGCCTATGACCTCTTATCTTGTCACTGGGCACTGCTGAAAAGATTTTGGCTTCATTTTCTCTACCTCCCAGCCCCATCCTGCCAGTCTTGGGCTTTCGGTAGACTCAGATTGGTAGTTTCCTGGACTACAGAGAATCAGTTTTAACTCATGCCAGCTGGGTTTTTGTTAGGTAAAATTCCTAGTTTCAAAGCACTTTGAGAAAATACATCAAATTTAGCATGAAAGTGACCTTTGAACACACTGGTTCTCACCTTTAACAAGGGCTGAGCTGACAGGATTGCAATGTAATGAATGACAACAACATTTTTAAAACAGAAATAAAAAGAAACAGAATTCTGAGCAAATAAGCTTCTCAGATTCAACTGTTCAGTTAAATGTGAATGAGGTGAGTGCTATAAATTTCAAATACATTCGTCTCAAAAGTAACTTTGTTTAAATTCAACTATTCCAACAAGGGATAACTTTTTCAGTGTTTCAGTTGTTATTGTAAAAAATTGACAACAGTATAATGGGCATTTATGATCTTTGCAAGTCTGGTGCAAGTAGTTCTTCCTTCAGTGTCTTCTATTTCCATGAATATCATTGTGAGGATGTAGCAGAGGCAGAGTTAAAATTGGGATTTTTTTCTTAAGCATAAATATTTTATCATTTATTCAAGAGTCTTTTGCCTTGTACTCTGGGGCTCATGTGGTAGAGGAGAAGCCAATATAATATATGCTTTTGCAAAAAAACCCAACAGATTCTCAAGACAGTGCATTTAAACCAGAAGGGTCAGTGTAATCTATGAATTATATACTGTATCCCATTACCTGGGGATCAGTCTCCTAAGAGTCACAATTTTTTGAACTTTAAGATCAAACAAATAAAGGCAGGATCTTGAAAATCAAACATATTTCAGTTCTGAAGGACAAGACAAGCATATGCATAAAATTTTTAGAACTGAGAAACTACTTCAATTATCCACAGAACTTTTCACTCTGCCACAAAAGAAGACCAAAAGACAGAGGAAGAAAATAAGGCTGGATACCTCAATCCTTTTCATAGAATCATAGAATTACCAGGTTGGAAGAGACCCACCGGATCTTCTGTCATTGCTGAGGACCAAGGACTCCGGTTCATTGCTAAAAAAAGTAGCTGATTTCACTTAACCACAAAGTAATTACTAATTCACGGAAAAAGTAAGAAAAAAAATTTTCTGCGATTATCTAAAGTTACTCTAAGAATGTATATCCATCAGTGAATAAAATTATCAAATACAGAATACAATACTTACAGTGGGAACTCAAAAGCTTTTCATTACTCAAGAAATTAAAAGCAGGGATGAGTGCATGGCCTTTTCCAGTGACACTCACAGTTTCTTCCTCATTATGTAGGACTTGTAGTTTAATGAATACATCTGATTTAGAAGTTTGTACCTGCACTGTAGCAACATGCGATGCTGTGACATTTACACAATACCTAAAGAGGAAGAAATAAAATATAGATATAGAACCAACTATCAAGAGATCATTCTATTTTAGGAAAGTATCAAAACATTGTGCTGACATGGAAGGAAAGACTTAAAACTGAGTTTGTAGTCAACTGTTTTTTCCTGCAATCTGATAGCCTAAGCTTCCTGTAGTTAAGTTTGGTGCAGTGTATCCAAGACCAAAGTAACTGCTGCTGCAAAAAAACAAGTGGTGGTCTTGCCTTTTCTCTTTTTTTTTTTTGCTGCCTTATGAAATGTCCAGATATATTTTTTCCCTCCTGTTGTACCACTATTTGTTGAAAAACATGGTTAGCTGGTTAGGTAGCTGAACTGTTTCAATTAAAAAGTAACTTAGAAATAAAAATATAAAAATTTGCTTTCAAAAGGATAGAGTAATCTCATTTGACCGCAGCTGCTACTCTGGTCAACATTAAAGACTGTAGAATTAAAAAAAATTGTAGAATTAGAGTCTTAGGATGAAATTTAAATATTTTTATTGTGACTTTTAACTTCAAATATATCTTTTACTTTTTGTTCATAAATTCAAATTGTTAGACTAAACTCAGCAAATAAGCCAATAAACACAACCACACAAAGACTCCATCATCTTGACTTTAACACATTTGTAGTAAAATATATATGTATATTTAAAATATTTTTTTAAAGATTTCTCAACATCAGAGGGAAACCAGGAAAAAAACTCATCAAAGAAGAATTTGAGTACATTTGTTATATTTCTGTCACCTGCCTTCTTCATTGATATTGAACCTAATTCCTCTGGTACTTCTTGTTGAACAGACCTCTAGCACAAGAATAATTCATTGATTCAAAATATTGATAGAAATTGTCAGGAATCAAGGCAAAATGTTGTAGAATTAACTTTCAAAAGATATGCATGTAATCAGCACCGGGCCTGATTTAGTACAGTATCTAATCCCTTGTGTCACATATAGCATTACTTAAATGTAATCTATTAGCTAAATACACTGTTAATTAAAAATAGTGTATTACTTAAATATAGTAATTTAGTCAGGACCAGTTCTAGAACTCAAGCAGCTGGAATAAACAAAAAAATTTAAGAATCATTTTTTTACTAAATATGTTCTCCTAAAAGAATCTGCATGCTAAAATAAGTTGCATATGCATTTTTCTGCCAATGCTGCAAGATAGAAAAGAAAATGTTGCATTTCTGGATTTTGTTTGGAGCCTGATCTGAATAGCTCAGAAAGTATATCAAACTGTCTCCTCCACAGCTGCATTGTAATACATATTTAATTATATACATATTTAATACATATTTAATTAAACTCTTGACAATGGAATTTCAGTTAGTGTCATATAGATAATATTTCAAGAACAAGCCTACGGAAATGAAAAATGTTATTATCATGATTTTAAAGTTACAATCTGTGTACTTCATACTTGCTCTTTATTAAGTGGTAGCAATTATTTCAGAAAATAAAACTTTCATAAATTAAATGTTAAATTTGCTATTGAACATTGATGGCCCATAAAATTCAGGTATTTACTTGAATATCTTCCTCCTGTAAGAAAGAGGAAAGCATATACTTTTCTGTCAGGGATAGTCCATATAAAAAGCATAATTTAATCTTTCTTATTTCATTATTTACCTCAACATTACATTCTTGTCATTTGGTATGTAATACTCCTTAATTTCTTTAGTAGAATAAGCATTATATACAGCCTTGCGAGAGAGAACAGGGAGTGGACTATGCGAACCGATGAGCCGGAGCTTCCATCTTCCAGCTGTCACGGGAATATCATCAGTACGTGCTTCAGCCATAAATGTGTAACCTTTCTGAAAGTAGAAGACAAGTTATTTTTTCTTGAAAATAAGTCTATTAAAATTTCATGCTTGACGCAAGAAATAGATCAGATGAAAATTCTGTGAAAGGTTTGTTCTTTTGGCAGTTTTCTGCTAAATTTCAGTAAAAATTAATTGGTATTTACCAATAAAAATATTTGTTGGAAAATTCTTATATCAAAAAGAGTTGTGATTTCAGGACTACTGAATATTCAGAATGAAAGTAAAATATATTATATAAGTAAAATAAATAAATAAATAATTTTACTATATAATAAAATATATTATTTGTGATTCCAATTTGTCCAATTGTAACTGTAAAGCTCTTTACATCCTTTAATCACTACAAGATAATAGCAATTACCCAAAGCTATCTTTCAGGAGAATTCACTTATTTAAATACTTAGTTAAGCACATATTTAAAACCTCCTCTCTTCTTAACATGTAGACTTGAAAAGTGAGGGTTTAGACAGACCTTCAAGTGCTTTCTGACAGCATTGTGTGCCTGAGAAAAACACTTTCTGTTGTGTACTTACTTATAGTAAGGAAAGTTGTTCCCTGTGTGTACATATCCAGGAGTTAGAGGATCAGAACAAAGCTTCCATGATTCAAGAGAAGGTGGTTAGAGACTTGCTTGCCTAGCTAGATACCCGCAAGTCTGTGGGGCCAGATGGGATCCATCCAAAAGTATTGAGGGAACTGGCAGATGTGCTTACCAAACCCTTTTCCATCAGGAGGGAGCTGGCCTCTTCCCCCAAGTGACAGGTGACAGGACAAGAGGGAAAGGCCTCAAACTCCACCAGGGGAGGTTCAGGCTGGACATCAGAAAAGAAATATTTCAGGGAAAGGGTCATCGGGCACTGCAATAGGCTGCCCAGGGAGGGGGTTGGGTCACCTTCCCTGTAGATATTTAGAAGATGGGTGGATGAGGTGCTGCGGGGCACAGTTTACTGATTGATAGAAATGGTTGGACTAGATGATCCAAGGGGTCTTTTCCAACCTAGTGATTCTGTGATAAGGATAAGGTTTTACGGTCTTAACATTGGCTATAAATATGCAGAAAATTTGGACTTCAGATGAAAAAATTATTTGAGTGGGCACTTTCTGAATACAATAAGCAACTGCAAAGCATAATAACTGAATTCTACAGCTGATAGGGACACCAAGTAATCAGTCAGTGCTAAGAAATAAACAAATATGACTAGATAACCCCATCAGATTTATGTCTCTTTCTTAAAATCCTTTGAAAGGTTTAATTACGTACTTAGATATCTTGCATATATTCACTGTCTCTAGAATCACAAATGGTTGGTTTTTAATATACCACTGAAACTATCTTTTTTGAAAATTAAGATTATTTCCTTGTGTCCTTCTATGACTAGTCAAGATAAATAACTTATCAGCATCCTTGACTAAACAGACTTGTATTTTCTAGAGTAAATATGTTGCTAGTGATGTTTTCTTAACCTATTGTCTTTGTTGGTCAGCTGAAGCTTGAGGAATGCTTATCTCCATAATTTTCTACAATGTGTTCTAAAGATTTGTGAATAATAAGAGACTAGAACTAAAAAAAAGGCCAAAATCCAAACTACTGTATCCAGCAGTAGAAAAAATTACCATGAAAGTAGAAAATTTAGTGGGGTAAAAAACCCCAAATAATGCAAAGCAAGTAGCTAGTTTCTATATAGATTG
>WAAB01005260.1:122698-144472 GCA_013389865.1 Piaya cayana
AAAAAGCATAATTTAATCTTTCTTATTTCATTATTTACCTCAACATTACATTCTTGTCATTTGGTATGTAATACTCCTTAATTTCTTTAGTAGAATAAGCATTATATACAGCCTTGCGAGAGAGAACAGGGAGTGGACTATGTGAACCGATGAGGCGGAGCTTCCATCTTCCAGCTGTCACGGGAATATCATCAGTACGTGCTTCAGCCATAAATGTGTAACCTTTCTGAAAGTAGAAGACAAGTTATTTTTTCTTGAAAATAAGTCTATTAAAATTTCATGCTTGACGCAAGAAATAGATCAGATGAAAATTCTGTGAAAGGTTTGTTCTTTTGGCAGTTTTCTGCTAAATTTCAGTAAAAATTAATTGGTATTTACCAATAAAAATATTTGTTGGAAAATTCTTATATCAAAAAGAGTTGTGATTTCAGGACTACTGAATATTCAGAATGAAAGTAAAATATATTATATAAGTAAAATAAATAAATAAATAATTTTACTATATAATAAAATATATTATTTGTGATTCCAATTTGTCCAATTGTAACTGTAAAGCTCTTTACATCCTTTAATCACTACAAGATAATAGCAATTACCCAAAGCTATCTTTCAGGAGAACTCACTTATTTAAATACTTAGTTAAGCACATATTTAAAACCTCCTCTCTTCTTAACATGTAGACTTGAAAAGTGAGGGTTTAGACAGACCTTCAAGTGCTTTCTGACAGCATTGTGTGCCTGAGAAAAACACTTTCTGTTGTGTACTTACTTATAGTAAGGAAAGTTGTTCCCTGTGTGTACATATCCAGGAGTTAGAGGATCAGAACAAAGCTTCCATGATTCAAGAGAAGGTGGTTAGAGACTTGCTTGCCTAGCTAGATACCCGCAAGTCTGTGGGGCCAGATGGGATCCATCCAAAAGTATTGAGGGAACTGGCAGATGTGCTTACCAAACCCTTTTCCATCAGGAGGGAGCTGGCCTCTTCCCCCAAGTGACAGGTGACAGGACAAGAGGGAAAGGCCTCAAACTCCACCAGGGGAGGTTCAGGCTGGACATCAGAAAAGAAATATTTCAGGGAAAGGGTCATCGGGCACTGCAATAGGCTGCCCAGGGAGGGGGTTGGGTCACCTTCCCTGTAGATATTTAGAAGATGGGTGGATGAGGTGCTGCGGGGCACAGTTTACTGATTGATAGAAATGGTTGGACTAGATGATCCAAGGGGTCTTTTCCAACCTAGTGATTCTGTGATAAGGATAAGGTTTTACGGTCTTAACATTGGCTATAAATATGCAGAAAATTTGGACTTCAGATGAAAAAATTATTTGAGTGGGCACTTTCTGAATACAATAAGCAACTGCAAAGCATAATAACTGAATTCTACAGCTGATAGGGACACCAAGTAATCAGTCAGTGCTAAGAAATAAACAAATATGACTAGATAAGCCCATCAGATTTATGTATCTTCCTTAAAATCCTTTGAAAGGTTTAATTACGTACTTAGATATCTTGCATATATTCACTGTCTCTAGAATCACAAATGGTTGGTTTTTAATATACCACTGAAACTATCTTTTTTGAAAATTAAGATTATTTCCTTGTGTCCTTCTATGACTAGTCAAGATAAATAACTTATCAGCATCCTTGACTAAACAGACTTGTATTTTCTAGAGTAAATATGTTGCTAGTGATGTTTTCTTAACCTATTGTCTTTGTTGGTCAGCTGAAGCTTGAGGAATGCTTATCTCCATAATTTTCTACAATGTGTTCTAAAGATTTGTGAATAATAAGAGACTAGAACTAAAAAAAAGGCCAAAATCCAAACTACTGTATCCAGCAGTAGAAAAAATTACCATGAAAGTAGAAAATTTAGTGGGGTAAAAAACCCCAAATAATGCAAAGCAAGTAGCTAGTTTCTATATAGATTGTGATATCTGCAGAAATAAGATAAATATTATTGCTAGTGTGTAGATTTTATCCTTATTGTCAATATCATAGACAAATGAAGTTAAATGTGTTCCAGGAGTCTTTCTGCAGCAGAATAACAATATCTGCTGATGGGATTTCTTTTTAGGTCTGTTGTAAAGTGCTGATTCATAGTTTTGAAGCCGAAAAACTAACTAGTAGGTTTATTAAAAAGGACTTTTCCTGTAACAATATTGACATTTAGGAATTCAGGTATAATGAATAATTTCTTGCTTGATGTATTACATTGTTGACAGTATTAAAATAATACTACTGTATCCTGTGTGTCATGATATTTGCATAATGTCTTGTCAAAACATTAACAGAGCTTTCAATAGCTTTTGCAAATCGACTGAAACATTAACGAACCACTTACAAATAGAAAACAAGCTAAATTGTACAGTATGATGTTATGTTCTTATTGAGAAACTCAGTGATTAAGAAATGTAATGAGTAGAAAAATACAGCATATCTACAAAATTCTGTGTTAATACTTTCAAAACAAATCACTCTTTACTGATATTAACCACATTTACTGCCCTTAATTTAGAGAATAATAATAAAAATGCCTATGTTAAGCAGAGACTTCTTTGATAGGAAGGATAGGAATAAAATAAAAAGGGCCATTTTTTAATTGGAGGAAATCTAAGAAAGAATTAGTAAAATTAGGGAAAGAAAAATCCTACTTTACAAGATATAACTTGCTAAGCAGAACAAATGCTGAGATGAGATATGAAATAAATCTGAAGTGATTGCTTTTTCCACATCCCATTACTTTCCTGAAAAGCAGCAAGTAATGTTTACCCCTAAGATTTCTTTTTGCATCCTGCCACTCGCCACTTTTGGATTCCAAACTGAATTTTCCTGTCTGGTGGAATCCACACTCCATCTCTAAGGGTTCCAAATTAATCTTGAGAGTATGAAATGTTTGTCTGCAACCATTTTTTTACCCATAATCCTCCAGAAGTAGCAGGCCTTATCTGTCACATTCAGCTAATATTTCCTATAAATACTGGATAAGGCAAGTCTAATCTAGTGGAAAAAAAATGCCTGATGAAACTGGAAGTTACAAAAGAATGATGAGAAAATTATTCCTGTAGTGTTAGACTGTAACAGACATCAATTCTTTGTTACTGACAGATGAGACCGAGAAGGCTAAAATGTGAACCTGTCTTCACTAAAAGGTCAACTGAGAACACATGGCTAGAATAATTAATATTATGGGTAATATTAATGTCAAAAGCAGCACAGCAAAATAGGAAAAGAAGTAGTAAAAGACTACATAGATAAATTAGGGAGATAACGAAAATGCCAGCAAATAAATCTCTCTAATTTTAATGTTATGAGACTTTGCCACAGTCAAAACTCTTGATCAAACACCTCCAGGCTTCCTTATCAGGAAAGAGGCACACTTGTCTCCTAGGAATACAAAATTCCTGACAAAAAATCTAGCAGGGCTCATTAACAGAGCTTTAAACTAGATGTGAATGGGGAGGATGATGAAGCCAGGCTAGATTGGAGTGAGCCTGGAAATGGGACTCCAGTGCCTGAGAGATGGTGTACTGGTGATGACCTCCAGTATATCAACCCATAGCGAGATGGCACAAGTACATCTTGCGATGGAAAAGATGTAATTGGCACTGATGAGTTAGATAATCCAAGCACCAGTTATTTGGGAATGAACACTATTCCCTTCATGAGAGTCAAGGGATTAACAGCCCAGCTGAAGTGCATCTACATTAATGCATGCAACATGGAAAATAAACAGGAGGAATTAGAAGCTATTGTAGGGCAAGGAGACTATGATGTAGTTGCTATCATGGAAACTTGGTGGGACAACTCGTATAACTGGAGTGCTGGTATGATGTAGAAACTCTTAAAAGACAGGTAGACGAGGTGCTCTGGGATATGGTTTAGGGGTAGATAGGAATGGTTGAACTTGATGATCCAAGAGGTCTTTTCCAACCTGGTGATTCTATAATTTGGAGCTGGTTCCAGCTCTCTGCTTGATCTTGGCTCTAAGATAGAAATATTGCAAACAGAGGTGATTACAGAAGAAGAGGCATCTGCTCAGCACAGATCATAATTCACACAAGGCATTACCATCTTCAAAGAACAAACAATGTCTGGAAAACACCATGCTAAAGAAAACATGATGTCTAACTTTCAAAAAAATACAGCTTAAATCAAAACATTCCAATTTGTGAAGTTTCAAAATATTCCACATATTGTATCAAAGGTTTGGGACTAGTTAGGTCTAATGAACATCTGGACTGTCTGATCAATAATTAAATAACAGATTAAAAAAAATCAGTATTTTTAAAAATTATGTTTGATAACTGATGGATGACAGGTAAGGTACTGGTAGGCTTAGAACGGCAATTTTATATTTCCTTTAGATGGACAAAGGTGTCTACAAAAGTATCAGTTAGCATAACTCCATGGCTGAAAACATGAAATAGCTAGTAAAATGAAATCTTTGCAACCACTTCAACATTGCAAAAAACCATGTCATATCAAACCAATCAAGCCTCCTTGTACTGGAAAGCACACTGTGGGAATGAAGGAGAGACCTGACACAGTTTTTTTGATGGGAGTTTTTTTAAAATTTTCTTCTAATGGAAGAAGGAAGTGCTGTCATAAAGAAGAAACATGGGTGGCTATTGAACAGTCACATCCAGAAAACACATAGTCATGGCTTCTTTCAGAAGGGCGAGATGTAGTCAGTGAGATGTCAGAGATATATCCTGAACTTCATTCCATTCAGTATTTTTATTATTAAAATGGTTGGTGGAATGGAGAACGTATATGTTCAATTAGCTGATACCACAAATTAAAAGGAACATTAGAGGAAAAGAAAAGTAGAATTCAAGATTATTTTAAACTGTGGAAATGATCTGAAATGCAGTACATTTAGTCAAGAATACTATAGGATTCAGTTATTCAGGAGAGCACATAGGGTTACAAAAGTTCAAGAGTCAACAATGGTGTTGCAAACTAGGGGAAGCATAACAGTTGGATATATAAGCAGAAGTAAAGCCCACAAGGCACGTAAATTAATTGTTCCTTACTCATCATTGGTGTGACCACAAGTTAATCATTGGTGCAAAGTTTACTGTGCTCAATGTTGTGTATCATAAACAAAAAAACCCCAACAGCAATAGGAAAGAGTCTAGAGGAGAGAATAATCAGTAGAGAACGTATAACTTGCAAGGAAAGATGGAAAAAACTGTCTTATTTAGCTGAAAGGTAAAAGGGCAAAAGGAGGGGAAGCTGTGGTAATTACTCAACAAGACAGTTATTTCTTTAGAAGCAATTTAAACTAATGCTTCTGAGGTGATATACAGGCTTTGAGGGGGAGCATATCTGAAGCTGTATTTGGTATCAATGCTGCAACTATCATTCGCACCTGAAGATATATTTATAATTTAATTATTGTAAGCATGACTTAAAAAAGACAATTTGAACCTCATTCTTAGTTTGGCCCCTGACTCTTGAAGGTTGTTCCGTCAGATGGACAACATCAGCAGCAACCACATTGCCACTGAGCAGCACAGTACAGAGCCATTCAATGATACGCCTCAATTTAGCAATAGTAAAAAATATCAGAGAAAAGTAAGGTTACTCCTTAACTGTAAAAGGTGCAGCACAGAAGCATGTCAGTGATAGCCTCTATTTAAACTTGCTAACAAATGAAGGCACATTTTTAAGTAGTATGATATAGCTGAAAAGAATTTGCACCATTCTTTGCATTTACCTTATTTTTAGGATAAACATGAGGTACCACTTTGGAAAAGACATGTGGTATTTCCTCCAGTGTGTCATTATCAACAACATGAAGCATACAGGAGGGGATAGTGGTATACACCTTTGGCACTATAAGCATTTCTTCTGAGACAAGAAATATTTCTCTAAAATAAAAAAAAAATTAAACTTATATTAAAATAATTTCACAAATAAAAATATTTGTTTGACATAAAGTAAAAGGAGATATTAGAATTTGAGGAAAGTAGAGCTATGTAAAATTACACGAGTAATTAAAAAGCAAGTCAATGAAAAAAATAGTGTATCAATACTATTTCCCCATTAGAGTTATACAGGGCTATATATATGGAACTCACCTAAAAATCACAAACCACGTATTTGGTGGCTGATCAACATATGTCACAGCATAGTCAGCAAAAGATGTCTTACACCATTCATCTTCATAACAAGGAAACTTTTCAATGGACTTACAATTTCTTTTAAACATTTCTCTGGAAAGCAGAAAACAAGATAGGTATTTAAATGTAATCAGGAGGGCACATATATCTTTGACTTTAACTTATGGTAACAACATCATAAAATGTTTTACTAAAGTTTCTTTGGTAGCAATTCACTTTCAAAAACATACTAAATCTGGTAGGGATCAGATGGTTTAGAGTTTATGTCCTGTGATAATCAATACTTACATACAAATACTTTTACAGGATTAGAAACGCTAAAAAGTGAAATAAAATTATGCCCCATATGAGTGTTCCTAAAGCTGCTGGTTCTAAGGAGTGAGGACTTACACCCACAGCCAGTAATTATTGCTAATTTTCAATCCTCACACTTCACACAACTGATCGATCCACTGCTAGATCAGTTGTGTGAACATTTGAAGAGAGATTTTTGAAGGACGATGAAAACGTGTGATCCCTAAGGAATGTCATGCTTGCAAATGACTTAAGGAACACTGTTCAAATTAAATTGGCTATCTTTGCAAGAGCCTTAATTAAATACTAGGGAAAGAATCTACCTAGAGGTACATCAAATTTCCTTCAGGCAAGTGCCTCTGATGATATGAACTATGGTACAAGCAAACAGCACAGCTATCTTCTTTCTAATGTTCACCACAATTCCTAAACAGAGACCACGAACCAAAATGCTTCTTTAAATCAACTGGTTAGCTGTTTAACTAAAGAATGAGTATCAGATTTATACCTATGAATCAGCCTTTGGATATGAAAACATTAAATGCAGGAGAAAGGTAATATTCTAGCTTAAGCTGTAGGAAAAAAACTGTAACACTCAACTAAAAATCAGACTTGTGATAATTTTACTTAAGTAGGCCACACAGAATAAAGCACATTATTTCTTCACTAAAAACATCTCAACCCTTCCAACAGAGCTTTGTAATTTAGAACTAGTAACGTTTTTAACCACATTCATTTTGTGAACCAGCAATTTATGACAATTCTATGGTACTGGTTGCAATAAAATAGTTTAGTTTATTGTATGATTACCTTAAGAGTATTACAGCACACTGTTCAAAATTTAACTCAATGGCAGTCCACAATTTTTGCAAGGTTTCCTTAGTGTTAGTGTTTTCTTTAGTACCTGGAAAAAACAAAATAAGTTAGAAAATATAACATTTAACTTTTGTATTATTCTAAATATACATCTGCCAAATATTTGTTAAAAGTGCCACTTGCATAAGTAAATTGTCTTACAGAAGTCTTAGTAAGCTGAAAAAGAATTTCCCCTTTGACACAGGAAATTCCCCTCATCATTACTTTTGTACTTTTCAGCACTACACTGCAAAAACAATGTATTCAATAGTTGCTTTAGTTTACAATTTTTTCCACTGCAACATGTAGTGATATGAGGCAATATCTGACACCAAAGAATATGCTGTTTGGCTCCTAGCAGCTTTTATTTGGAGATACTATGAAGAGGTAGCCATATGCCTTGGCAATCTGTGTAGCTAAAAAGAAAAGAATGGGGCATCTTGAGTGGGTAATTTCTCCCACCTATGTTTGTTATCTCTTAGATGACAGAATGTGTTGCCATCTCAAGGTGTCTACTTCTATCCACAGAATACAGAAGAAGACTAGGCAACTGCTTTAAATCTGTTGGCCAACTTTTCAGGACTGAAGTTAGGTTAAATCCTTCTTTACTGCATAAGCAATTAGTGGCAGAAATGGAGGACAAAAAGTAAAAGAAAGAGGGGAGAGTAATAACATGTTACCATAATGACAAATAAGAGAGAAGAATTATAGATAAGGAGGGAAAGGAGGAGAATATCATAACTGAAAAACAACAACAAAGAAACTCACACTAAAGCACTGTAAAGAAAATACCAGAGTTAAAGGTAACAGATTATTGATAAATCAGAAGTTGTTAAGAAAGTCATTGTAGACAATGGAAGAAAAGAGTTGGGATACTCCCATAGTGCTCAAATGACAAAAAACCTAAACTTAAAAGAACATCTTCTGTGTGGGAACATTTTACAGAGAAGAAGGCCTGGATGCTGTGGGACTGATTGATACCAAGCAATTCTAACAAGGCCTTGAAACAGAGAACTGAAAGATAAACAAAGGCCAGTTCAGCGAGGAGAAAAGGCTGCCTTCTGATAAGCAAAGGCCAACTGAAAGGAGTACAAGAGCTAGTTCAGTGGGAATGAGTACCAGCTGAAAGAGAAACAATTAAAGAAAACTATCAACATAGTGTAACTTGGTTTATTAGCATGTGCAGTAGTTTAGCCAACAATATGTTAGTAATAGCTTCATGGACAGCTACCTTTAACCAATAATACACTGCAGATATCCTCGTGGGCACCCAGTTATGTAACCAAAAAGGGTTTATAAAGAAACAGCTAAGCTCAATAAAGTGAACACTTGCTGATCATATTGATCTCTGCGTTTGATTCTGTGACGCTCCTGTCAACACTTCTGAGCTCTGGGTTTTGTAGAAATTAATAATACTAGTGAAAGATCTTCTTGCTAACCCTTTGAGATCTCAGACTAAAGATCTTACTGCTATCAAATTCCTTTTCTCATATAGGTACTTATAGTTTATAGTGAAGTTATTCTTTATCTTCCCTCTCTCAGATTACAAACTAACAGCCTGCAAGTACTAGGACTTTCTTTAATCCTGATACAATCTACCCAGAATTTCCCAGTTGCTACCTGTCTTAGTAGCAGTGATAGTGATAGTAGTAGTAGTGATAGTGTCAGAACAACATCTTTTAAGCACAGTACCAGCCTTTGATGTTGTGTTCTGCTGACTGTAGGTTATAGTGCTTAGGTTCTTGTATGGACTTCCTTTACCTTTATAGAAAAAAACCCCAAACATTTAGTTCTGAGCTAAATCTACATTAATCAAAATTCTAGTTTAACAGTTTAGAAAATATAGGAGGAAAGTTTTCCTCTAATTTTTAGTACCATGTATGCTAATTAAGTGGCTAGGTTGATTACTATTCTTAGACATTCAGCTGTTATGTTCTAGCACATTTCAGTTCATTTGAACCAGATATTAATTAGTAACAGAATATTTTCAGTAAATATGTGAATAAGGTGAAGTATGACACATTTTTAAAGGCAATTTTACAGAACACACCTGGTTTTCTGCTTTTCAGTACTTTCCTAACATAATTCCCTCTCCAGATGGCTTGAATTTTAAGAGCTGCTGCTGCTTCTTCAGAAGTAGGGGTTTGATTCTGCCAGCTACTAAGGGAATTCTTCTCAAAACTCTCTGAAAGAGGGGCAGAATGAGTAACATCAATATATCTCATAGACCTCTAGCTACTTGCAATGAAGTTAAAAAAGACCCAAATAAGCACAAAACAGTGAGTGTTATATTCTAGAAACAGAGTGGTTTCTGCATAAAACTTCCATTTATGACAAAAAAGTCACTCTTAATTTTACTCTTATCATGATAAAATTAGTCAAAATACACTGTGTAATTACACAAAATCAGAATGCAACTACTATGCTAATTTCAAGTGCCAAATAATTGAATTCTTACCTCTCTTTATGAACAGCTCTTGCAGTGCATTTTTTAAAATCAAGTCTTCTAATGTCATTTCAAAATATCCTTCCAAATGTAAACAAGCAGGAGTTGATACATTAAACCCTTACTCTGAATACAGATTAAAAGGCTTCATTAGCCTTTAAGTCTCTCTCTCAATTTGATCATTTCATTAAGTAATAACTTAAATGCTAATGTTGTTCAAAACATTGTATTCAAGCTTCACTAAGGAGCCACAGAATAAGGATAAAATCTATGATAAAGTAAGAGCTCATTTATCTGACTGTGACTTTTGTTACCAAGGAGTTTTGGAACTGAAACTGGTGAGTTCTGTTAGGTTAGTAATAAGCTCTTTGAAGACATCCTTGCCTAGAATTAACATCCTGGGAGCCATCAGCTCATCAGGGTTTACAGGGAGTGTTGTGGGGCAGCTCTAAAAGGAAGCAGTTCTAGAGGGACGGTTTGGAACTGCACAGATACAGAACAAGGGCAGTGAGACAGCATATCTAGAAGGAAAAAGTTCTCCAAATGGAAGTATCAACAAACAAGGAGGATAAAAGAGAGGAATATGATTGAAAAATGCAGACAACATTGCAGACAAACAAGCTTGCTTAAGAAAAATATTGCTGTCATCAGCTAGGAGATCACACATTTCAATCTAATATCTTTTTCTGAATATTGTTAAATGTGGCTGTGTTCCCAACTATAATTTCTCATGACCGTCTCATTTCCAAGCCCCAGAAAGCCTCTTTAATACTTAATGCCTCTGAAAGGTTACACAAGACCACTTCATCCAACAACAGATTAGAATTCAACGATACAAATGGCACAATCACTTTTATAAAGCAGAAGTGTTTAATCACAATATCATACAGGTTGGAGGTGACCGTTGAAGGTCATCTGGTCCAATACCACATCCAAATGAGGATCAACTCAGAGCAGGTTCTACTGGAACTCAAGTTCAAATCCAAACTAAGTGTGAGAAAAAGCAAATATCCAGAATTATTTCTCCAATCACTCAGAATAGCACTATGATCACAGCTCTCAACCTTTGTTTCTGGAAGAAAAAGAAACTTGTTCTGGAAGAGAAAAAGGGAGGAACAGGACTTCTCAAATATGGTATACACAGATCAGATAAGCTTATAGCTACCACCTTCGCTTCTAGATAAGTTAAAATTTCAGACCAGAAGGTTTTAACAGAACTGCAGACAAAAGACATTCTACTTCCAACTTCTAAGTTAGAATTTATCCATGATAAATAAATGAATCCTTTGAATTGTGCCTAAGTGACTGTCGAAGTGGCTGGAACTCTCAGTGCCACAGATCTCCAGTGAGTTAATGACCTGAACTGACTCGCTGTTGGGCCCAATGAAACCAGGACAAGGAAAGCAGAGGAAGTGTGCAATAGAGGATAGGCAAGCAGCACTGAGCTGTCAAGACCGTCTCTATCTCTCCTTGTCTTCAGTAACATCATCCTGATATGCTTCCTTTCTTAGGAAGCATCACACGCCTCCATAAATTCAGCATCTCATGACTGCCCAAATGTCTGCAGGATCCTTTTATCTACTGTCTTCCCAGAAGACCACTATAAAATAGGTCTCTTAATATGGAAAAGAGCCATATATTTTGTTGTCAGGCAAACTTAATCCTTATGCCTTCAGCCTGCATACAAAATAAGGTAAAGAACCTACAGGAAGTGAATTATCCCTGCTTGTAATAAGTTCATTTTCCTTCCAATGGCTCCTCCAATATTACCTTCATTTTCCCAGCATACTCTAATCACAGGCTGCAGAAGAGGTGAATAGTGATGTATGAGCCTTTGTGGGTGCTTGCTAATGCTTGTCAGTACTGCAAATTGAAGGTTAGGAAGACAAAGGGCAATTTTATAAATTAACAAAACATTGACAGACTTCCTGGAACAAGGAAAAGATAATTTCTATTCAGAGACAAGCCTTGCTGGAGAATTTCAGCTATGCTGTTAACAGTAGGTCTTGGCATCTTACAAGAAATGAATAATGCATACACAGGCAAAATCCCTAGAAGATTAGAGAAGAGTTGGTTTCCTTCAAAATAAGGATGGTCCAACACATTTGAAGTGATTGGCAATACCCGTACAGTACCTGAAGACATGATGTCATCCTCAGAAACCTGAATGTCTTCAAAATGCAAAGTTAAGGACCTGAAGGCAAATTTATAGTTGTAAGAATCCTTCTTGCCTAATACATGTTTGATCAAATGCCAAAATGCACTATTGAAAACCTAAAATCAAAAAGAGGAAAAACAATTAAATAATGATTAATTTCTCAAAGCTGGTTTAATTATTCTTATTCTGATTTCTCTGCTTTCTGGAAATATTTTATGCTAAGTTATGTATTTTAATAAACATTATTTTTTAAATATCTGAGACTGGTGAAGAAAAGAGTCTTCTTTAATACATGCTTATGTTCAGAATAATTTTTCACTGTTTGCATTGAAGATAGATAATTTCCATATTTTCATTCTTGAAACCCTGTTGGCTCAGTGCTTTTCAGCGATCTCATTTCTTGGTTTTAATTTCTTTATAGCTATACACTGGTCTTCATGGAAGGGAGAGAGGAATATGAATGTTTATACTTGCAGATGTTTTCTTAAATTCCTCAAGTTCTACACATATTTCATATTAACATATGCATTTCAGATGTGTATTTTCTATTTCAAAGAGGTCAAACTCTTATTCTATTGCACTTGGCATGAAAAGCACCCCTTTCGTGAGCACTGCACCCGGATGCATTCTTTCTTAATTCTGCTGTTTGGCTGACCTTAAGTCTGATGTCAAGCCCATGTATAAAAGCATGGGCTCAAGATTCTAAAAAACAGAGTCTAAAATTTGATAAAAGTTAGTAAATCTGGAATATATAAAGTACTGTCTAGAAGAATCAAGTTACTGCAGTATTATCAATATCTACATATACATAAAAATTAGCATATTCTTTACATAACTTTTGTTGCAGTCTCTTTTTAGTATCGAAAAGATAGAGTACATAGATCTGCAGAGAAGTGTAAGTTTTTAATCATGTATATGAAGACCATTTAATATATCACAGACAAGGGGCAAAAAAATTGAATAAGAAGATTGCAGTTTCAAAAAAACGAAGAAAAAACAACTCAGAAATACTGTGAGTGGAAAAAACTGTAACAATGTTTTCTTGTGCCATCAACGTTAGACACAGAAAGGAATCATTCTGGTTTTCTGCATTTCAGATAGTGTGTTTTAAATCCAAAATTAAGTCATAAAACACAAAAGCTGATGCTTTCTGCCTCAAAGTATGACAAAATTAAAGACTCAGATTTAGAATGTGCTGTTCTGTGCATATTAAAAATTGTTCGTATTAAAAGAATACAATTAATGTATGTAATTGCAAGTTATGTCATTTGGGCTTTCACTTAATAAAGAATGTCACATTTGGAGCACTCAGGATGTAGTTTTTAAAAGTATAGCTGTGGGTTTGAAAAGGATAACAACAATGTTAAGCTGTTATCCAGCTAGTGTAGCCTTTAGATATGTTTATTAAAATTGTTCACCTTGAAGTGTTCTTCAACCATTCCAGCTCCATGAAGGCCAGGAGGACAGTGAGCTAGTTCCAGTTCCTTCAAGGCTTTAGAAAGTTCAAGCTCACTGTTGAAATTATTTATGACATTTCCAACAGCTTTCAGGATAGTTGTAGCCTGCTCTATAAATCGGAAGCTCTCCTGGAGAGAGAGAAAACACCCCAATCATTGTTATTAATTTTATAAACTGCAAAATCAATTAGGTCTCTAGTATTCAAAACATACAATATTTTCACTGATTTTAGCTACTGAAATAAAACTGCTACAACATTGTTAGAGGCACTATAACATATGCCTGCTCAGGATTTGATTTTATTTTTCCTGTATCATGTGACTTACGGTGTCTAATAAAAAATAAGATGCATGTAGAGACTTTATTACGCTGATAATAAGCCTCTTGCTAGCTGAAAAGCTCAACGTGTTTTCTATCATAAGAAGATGAGTATTTCTATCCTCCTGAAGACAATGTCCAAACGCATGCTGCCTAAAGCATCATTAATCAGGAATTCTGTGCAAGAATATGGACACTTTCCTGCAAATGTTACTATGCAGAGAAATTGCCGTCTTAAAAAAAGAAGTACAGAGAAGAGCTCAGGATACAATTGTGCTTTATTTTCTTGATGAGGAATAGCTTTTCATCCACAACGTGAAGAGAAGGGGATAGTACAGCCACAAAACATTTTTAATGGCTCAACTTCTTACATTAAAACTTTTTTGCTGCAATAAATGCAATAAATTTGCACAAGCTGCTTTAATATCCTCTTATTAGGAACCTGAATCTACACTGCTATGTAAATTTGCTGTTACACTCACCTTTCAAAATATTTTTGCACAACTGTGCTCTAGAAGCTATATTCCCTTCCCTCAGTGACCATGACAAATATTTGGACCTCCTGCTTGCTGTTTGTCATCCAAATATGCATGGCAGTGATATCTGCCTGGATTGAAGGCAATGAGGAACAAAAGCTGTAGTAATTACTCCCCTGGGCCTCTTATCTCAGCTACGAAAAGTTGTATGACTTGATTGTTCATTTTAAGTATAAAAGCTGCTCTGGGACCCTGTGAGTAATGTGTGATCCCATGGGACAAAACAAGCATTACTGACTTGACAGTGTATTTACTAGGTGGGTATTTTTAAATATTAATATCTCTACATGTATTTTATCAGTTTTACCACATGTCTTAAAAAGAGGGCTTCTACATTACCTCTGACATATGTATTTCAACAAGAGTATTTTTAACATTCCATTTTACATTGCTGTTCTACATAAACACAATACTACCCAATGCTTGTTTACATATTTATATCAGACATGAGTTGCAATATCCACCTCAGTGCCTGCTGTGCTGTAAAACACATTTCTTTTATGCATTCATCCATATTTCATACTTAAATTAATATTATGCAATTAAACATAACAATTTTAATAAAGATCCTACAGTACTTCACCTTAAAATAACTTAATAGTCAGAAACACCATTATCACAATGCTTGACTAGTTCTGGTTATGCATACCTGTTCAAGAACTGGCATTACAGTATCCTCTTCTCCAAAGACACACGGCACCATGCTACACAGATGAATATCATGTCCTATGGGAGAGCTTACTGTGAAGAGCAATATGTGTCGTCTACATTCAAGAAAAAAAAAAATCCCAAACTCACCTTTTTATTTAAATCAAAGCAATGCTTAAGCTTTTGCTTTCATACATTTGGCAAAAATTAAATCCTCTCCTAGATCTCCTGGCTCTCCAAATCCTGCATTTCTAACTCCTTGCTTCTCAAGAACTTCTAAACATAGGCAGTAGGTGAAATTAGGGAAGTTGCTATTATTTTGTTTTATTTTATTTTAATTTATTTTTATTTTCTTTAGCAAATTAGTTATATAGTTTCACTATTTCAGATGTATACACACCTAAAACTTTTTAGTCAGGATTATAGTTCGCTATGCTTAAAAGCACATCTGCTCTAGAAAGCTTAGAGAGGAAGTCAAATGGTCATGTATTAGTTAGATCATAATGTCCATATTTGCATTGACAAAACCAGGAAAAACTAACACATAGTCATACCAGGCTAGAAGAACACTACAGAATGACCATTGTATTTAGCATTTGTGGGACAAACCACTCCTCTGTAATTTACTTAAGTGGCAAACCCCAGAAATTCAGTGTTTCATACAGGGATACACTCAGCTAATTCTTGATTGCCTGCTCTTATTCTTCCAGTCATAAAAGATTCCGTTCTTAACTGTAGTTATACAACACAGGGTTTCATGCTCTTCTCTCCAGTCAACAGTGTTCTGCTTCAGAAGCAGGACATTGAGAATCTTGCTGATATCAAATGGTGAAGGTTTGTGATCATCTATCATTGTTAGAATGGCATGAGGCTGGAGAAGTTCATCCATGCCACAGCTTCAAAGCATTAACCAGAGATCCAGCAGTGAGAGTAAGAAAGGAAAGTCACCCACACACACTCACACTTTTTTTTAATTGCATCTTCTTGTAAGTGAAAATTGAAATGGCCACCAACAGACAGAGGGAAGTAAGTGCCTTCCTGGATAAGCAAGTCATTTCTCATTTTGAATGAAATGGGGAATCAGTCAATAAGCTCATTTGTCTCCCACACCTTCTGCAAATTAAATCATCCTGAGAGCCTGCTGGCTCTGTCTGGAGTAGAGTGAACCAAAGGTAAGCAGTTTATCAGTTTTAGCTGTTTGTATCTCTGGCAGCTTTGAAATTTACAGCTTCAGGTTTCTGGCTTCTCCAGGACAGTGATATGCAACTTTTAGAAACTACACTAAGAATGTAGTACCAGAACTAACCTATAAATATAATACAACTTTTGCATTTTTAGTCTGAATAAGAAAAAAAAATAGAAGGCACTATTAAAGATCTTTGATTCAATATCAATGTGCTAGTATTGTGGTATTTTCTTTCTATGACTATGTATTTGAAACCTTAGTTGATTTGTTTTAAGGTGTATTTTGTCTCATCTCTTTGACATTAAACTGGTGATTTTCTGTTTTTGGAAAAGTAGAAGGCCTCAATGAATTAATCAGCAAATTTATGCTTATGGCAAGATACGAAGGTGTCATCGTCCTTGTTTCACTTGGACCATTTTCAGAAACTAACAAATATCAGAGGCTCTTGCCTTTTATCTGTTTATTTGTTTAAACAATCAAGCAATGCTCTACATTGAATATCTAGAGCTACATGCAAAGAGAAGTAAACCATATCAAGCACTAGGTAAATGAAAATTAAGATATACAAGGCTTCATACATAACCTCAGAATTTCTACTGTCATATTTCGTAAATCCCATTTGAAGTAAAGCAGTGAAAACTCATATGTTGTCATCATTGTATAACAGTTCTACTGAAAAATCTAATTCCTTAATTTTTTTTGGTGTTCCAGGAACATTTCAAAAGCGTTCTATTACAGTTAGCAACACGTTTAAGTAGGTATTCTAGTAAGCATTCTAGTTTATTTATATAAAATTAGTGTGGTTTTCCTTGCTAAACACTGTTAAATAAGAGTGAAGAATTCAAAATATTTTTGAAGGTTTTGGAAGTTATTTTAAAGGCATAACAATTTTGCAGTCTTACCAAATCCCAGCTATCAATCAGTTCGACATTCCAAAAACTTACATTCTAGAAAATAAACCCTTAGTTATTGTATAAAGTAAAATATAATCTCAAGCCTTAAGGCTAAAATGTTATGGTAAAAATGAAGCTTTGTTCATACCCAGCTGGAAGATTTAACATAGTAGCTTTAGTTGCAGATGTATGCATCTTTAACACAAGTTCTCCAGGAGTCACACATTTCCAAGAGAAATGTTCAGCCATAAGCACACCCTTTGAAATACTAGAATAGTCTCGTTTGGTACCTAGAATAAGGAAAAAAAAAAGGCCCACAATTGGAGGAGGAATAACACTAAAATTAAGACAAATACACTTATGTAGAATTTGTATTTACTTCACAGCCACTGAAGTCTTCATTTAGGCTTTGATAATTCAGAGAAAAGAGTCAGTGATTAAAAATGCACAATGAAGTTGTTTGTACTATTTACTAGAAAATAACAGTTAAAAGAATGTGTTCAGAGGATATGTAAATCAGGTATCTACCAAGTTGCTTAAGGTTGCTGTAAAACACCATAAAGATCCATTCTGTCCACATGCAAAAGAAGCAAATAGCCATATCAAGCTTAAATTTATATTATAGTTAAATTATTATGGTTAATTTGATTTTTTTAAGCTTTCTTTCGGTTCCACGTACTCTACTCTAAATGTATTAAAATTATGTCCATATTCAATGTTTAAATGTCTTAAATTAACTTAAGCTGATTGTCATAGCATGTATTAGACTTTCTGAATGCCATTCTATGACTCAAAAAAAATTGCATTTTTATTTAAACCATCCAAGCTGTTGGATCTTAAAAGAAGCTGGATGTAAATATACTTAAGAGTTTATGGTGCATGAGTTTAAAAATCACTTAAAAAAACACCTTTGGTCATTGATTTTAATGTATTTTTATTAGCTAAGGTATAAAGTAGCTTGCAAGAATGGAATTTTTAGAAAATAAGCCCTAATAAACACAGGAAATCCATGCCACAAATATACTGATGAAAACCTTGCAGCTAATCATAAAAAAGATTAAAGGGAGCAATCTTCAATAAAATATCCATCATCAATATTAAATAACAATGAAGTATTACTTCAATATTAGTATATTTCCTAGAATGAATTTGGTTATTTAATGCTAAGCTCTCAAACTTTGCCAAAATACACCACAGCCAAACACAACAGCACAAACATATTCAAGTGTGGGGAATCACATTAACATGCACTGTTCTGTGTTGGCCTTACCTCTGGTATCATCCCAATGTACTAATGCAGAAAAGCTAACCAGGATTTCAATGGGCATCAGACTGTCCACGTGTAAATAATAGAAGATTTGGTCATCAGTAGACTGCATAGAAAAACAGACATTTGTTTATCTTTCATTTTCATTGAGTGCTGTTTGGCTGGGCTTATATAAAGTATGACTAAGATTTCTGATATTGTGACCCTAAATACAGTATAGGAAGTAAGTGATTAACTGTCACTACTTCTTGCAAATTTCAGACATGTCTTTTAATCGCAGAGCCTCACGCAACACCAATAAACCATAACATTAGATAAGAGAGAAAAGTTTCTTAGGAGAGAATATATCTACTTTTACACAGACACAGTCATGGAATTATTTTTGAAAAGACATTTAAGATCATTGAGTCCAACCATACCTGTCCACTACTACACCATACCTGTAAGCACCTCATCTCCATGTCTTTTTAATACCTCAAGGGAGGGTGACTCAACCACATCCCTTGGTTGCCTGTTGTGTTCCAGTGCCTAATAATCCTTTCAATAAACAGTTTTTTTCTTGATATATGACCTGAACCTCCCCCAGTGCAACCTGAGGCCATTTCCTCTCATTCTATCACTTGTTACTTGGGAGAAGAGACCTACACCCAACTCGCTACAGCTTCCTTTCAGGTAGTTGTAGATAGCGATAAGGTACCCCCCTCAGCTTCCTTTTCTCTAGGCTAAACAACCCCAGTTCTGTCATCTGCCTCTCATAAGACTTGTTCTCCAGCCCCTTCACCAGTTTTGTGGCCCTTCTCTGGACATGCTCTAGCTCCTCAATATCCTTGTAGTGAGAGGCCCAAAAATGAACATAGCATTTGAGATGCGCCTTCACCCGTGCCAAATACAGGGGAACAATCACTTCCTTGGTCCTGCTGGCCATGCTGTTTCTGATAGATGCTATTGGCCTTCTTGGCCACCTGGGCACACTGATAGCTCATATTCAGCCAGCTGTCAACCAACACCTCCGGGTCCTTCTCTGCCAGGCAGCTTTTGAGCCACTCTTCCTTAATGTCGTAAAGTTACATGGGGTTATTGGACTTGGCATTTGGACTTGTTGAACTTCATGCCATTGGTCTCAGCCCATCATACCAGCCTGTTCAGATCCCTTTGCAGAGCCTCCCTAACCTCAAGCAGATCAACACTTCTTCCCAGCCTTTGTTTTGATTACAGTAATTTTAAGGCGTCTTTTTTTTTTTTTCCAGTAACAGCAGTTCTATACAATCTACCAATGTCACTTAGGATATCAGTATTATCTAACTATGTAAAGCCTTGACAAAAAATTTAAAAGTACAGAAAAACTCAATAGAGTCATATACCTTAATATCAGTCTTCTGATAATTATAAACATATGTATGTGGCTTGTGGAAAACATACAAGTTCCTAGGGAGAGAATAAAATAAAACATGCAGGAAAATAATTTTAGTAAAAATTATATATTAGGTTTATTTCATAGCATAAGAAACTAATTTTACTTTCATAAATCATTAATTAATATTACAGTGGTCTACATAATGCCCACAGTACTTTAACATTTGTCTAACCAACTAAAATGTTCATATTTTACATTCTCTGTGTATAGCACTATAAGCAAAATTTCAAAAGGAAAGGCAATTACTACACTAGTTATGCTTTTTTTTCTGAAGGTCCTATCTTCCTGAACATGGGGCTCACTATAATTAAGTAGGCAAACCTTAATAAGGTCTAAAGCGGACTTCCGGTACCTGAAAGGGGACTACAGGAAAGATGTAGAGGGACTATTCATAAAGGCTTGTGGTAATATAACGAGGAGGAGTGGGTATAAACTGGAGAGGGGCAGATTTAGACTAGACATTAGGAAGAATTTCTTCACTGCAAGAATGGTGAGACAGTGGCACAGGTTGCCCAGGGAAGCTGTGGCTGCCCCATCCCTGGGGGTGTTCAAGGTCAGACTGGATGGGACCTTGGGCAGCCTGACCTAGTGGGATGTCCCTGCCCATGGCAGGGGGGTTGGAACTAGATGATTTTCAAGGTCCTTTCCAACCCAAACTATTCTATGATTCCATTCCATGATTCTATGGTCTTTTATTTCTAAAGCTCCTGTAGTGCTGCTGCTATAAGTGTTATGCATGCACCCTCAGACAGAAAGCAGAGTTTAGCACTGCTCAAGAAAATATTCGTTTATGAAAATAAAAGCTTCACAAAGAAATCTCAGTTACAAATTAAAATGAAAAAAACTGGATGAATTTGCTTTGATAAAATTACTCCCCTTAGCAATTTTAGATTCTCTAAAGGATCTGTATTGTACCAGACTTCTTAAATCTGAAAGACAGGAGGTAAAGAGATTATGCTACAATTAAGCTAGCTTTCTTTACATTTGCAGAGGCACAATTGCCTTGGGATTATATTGAAAAAGGAGCAAAAGAATGCACCTCATCAACCAAGCTGAGCTATGATGATGGCAACAGAACATTTCAGCAACTTCTGTGGCCTTAGAATTGTGATATTCAGATGCAAAATGTATCTGTCCAGTGGCTGGTGGTTCAGGTAGGTGAACACCCTAATGGCTGTACACTCCATGACCTACCATCTTCCAAACACATTGCAGTTTGACATATGATTTATGGAGCCAGCAGCTGTGTTCTCTGCTGCACACTGGAGGACATACCTATAAGACTCACTGTACATAGGGCAGTAAGTCTGAAGGGAAGAGTAGCCTTGTAACTCCCCTGAAAAGCAGGATAGTTATACAAAGAACATCTGTTGAGAAGACACAGTTTTTATATAATTGCTTTTCTACTTTTACCATTGTTATACTGTATATTTTATGGAATAATACCCAAAACCTCTGCCTCTTACTGGAAACAAACACAGAAGTCTTCAAAGCTAATCCAGGTTTCCCTGGAAACGGAAGTCCTTTCTGACTCAATTTCTTCATTTGATTTATCCCCTGTCTGGCTATTCATACTATCAGCTGTTTCTGACATTTGTTTTGCATCAAAACTCATATCCTCTTGTAATCGTTCTGCAGGATAAGAAAACACACAGATACAATACATTAGCAATATGCATATTATAGCAGTGTCATTCTTATATTGAAAACTTACCAAGGTATCACCCACATCTTAGAGTTTAAAAATAAAACCCAGAACACTAATCTAAGAAGCTCAAAGGTGACTGAAACAATGCTGTATAAATACTTGCTGCTTATATATGTAACTTTTGAAGTATTCTGCCTCTGTCTTTAGTAGTAAGGAAAGTTGTTCCCTGTGTTTACATATCCAGAATTAGAGGAGTCGAACAAAGCTCCCATGATCCAAGAGGAGGTGGTTAGAGACTTGCTTGCTCAGCTAGACACCCACAAGTCCACGGGGGCAGATAGGATTCAACCAAGAGTATTGAGGGAGCTGGCAGATATGCTTGCTAAACCCCTTTCCATCATTTTCCAGCAGTCCTGGCTGACTGGGGAAGTTCCACTTGACTGGAGGCTGGCTGATGTTGTGCCCATCTACAAGAAGGGTCAGGGGAAGGGCCCAAGAAACTACAGGCTTGTCAGTCTGACCTCAGTGA
>WAAB01005260.1:144970-196506 GCA_013389865.1 Piaya cayana
TACAACTACCTGAGAGGATGTTGTGGAGAGGAGAGAGCTGGCCTCTTCTCCCAAGTGACAGGGGAGGTTCAGGCTTGACATCACGAAAAAAATTTTCATGGAAGGGGTCACTGAACACTGGAACAGGCTACCCAGAGAGATGGTTGAGTCACCCTCCCTGGACGTGTTTAAAAGACACATGGATAAGGTGCTGAGGGGCATAGTTTAGTGATTGATAGGAATGGTTGGACTCGATGATCCAGTGGGTCTTCTCCAACCTAGTGATTCTGTGATTCTGTGAATATACTATCACATACTGAACTGTGCATAACAACCTTTAATGTGAGCATGTTAGGTGAGTATACGTACAAATTCTGTCAACCTTAAGTCACCTATATAAAAGAAAAATACAAGCCATAGTCCAAAACTCCATTCAGTGAAAAGCTGATGGGGTGGTATGATAAATTTTTTATAACCCATAAAACATATAAAATAGACAGATTGTGGAGGACATTAAAACCTATGCTTGCCTCTGGTATTTAGATATTAGCCTCTGTGATGCTACTCGCACAAGTCAGTCTAAATACTTGCAAACAGAAATAGATTTGAACTATGTTACATGAAAATCCCTGTATGAAAATCAGAAATTCATACCAAAATATCAACATAGAAGTATCATGAAGACACATTTGGCAATTACTAAATAACTTCTAAACTTGGGCTACAATGTCACCTTCTCTGCCTTTACTCTGCAAGATTCATATGAATAGCTATTGAGGATGTTTAATTGTGCCCCAAAAGAAGTTTTAAGAATAGCTTAGAATAGCAGAGGACAGTAAAACAGAACAGGTCAAACACAAACAGCTATTAATTCAGAGTGTTTGCTAAGGAAAAAGATGAGGTAATATCCAAACAGATAAAATATAACAAATGGGAAAGTTAATGAGAAAAATAGATTATTTAAATGTGCCTTGTAATACTTCATGATCAGTGAGACACATAGTGATGCGATGGATAATGAGCTTATAAATTGCATGTGGGTCTAAATTAGTTTGCAACTATTTTTCAAGAATGGAAATAAATGCAAAGTAAGAAAATGCACCAAAGACGTTTCTTCTCTTCCTTACACTATGGAAAAACGGCCTGAAAGATGTAAAATCTAGGCATTTTCTTAGATTTATTTTAACATTGTTTTTAGGCCTCCAGTTACATAACCACAGTGTCTGGCTTACAAATGATGAAAGGGTCACCAAAGCAGAACTATGACCCATGTCATCTTCCTGTGGCTCAATATTGCTTTTCTTTGTTCATTCTGAACATGAGTATTAGATCACTATCAATAGACCTTCTTCAGAATAAACAGGATCAGTAGATCTCTGCAGCTTTCAAATAAAAATATGCTCCACCCTATATAAAAGTCATTACATAAACTTTTCTGTTGATTATGTATGCAGACTGGGGTCAGAGGGAAGGTAGCTATTCCAGTACAGCCTGAGGAAAGCAAATACAGTATCAACAAAGTGGCTTGATGTTTCCCCGCTTGTGTTTGAAGAAGGAATGAGAATGCTGTATGAAAGCCATCAAAAAGCATATTCCATCCATTTTGATCTATGCATTCCAAACACAGTGGTGTTCAGATCTTCCTCATTTAACACAGAAATATAATTGTATGAAAAGAATAAATCAAACTGCTAACTATCATTTACCTTGTATGCAGAAGTGCTATTTCCAGCTATGAGGAACTGGAAACACTGGGTGGTATGATGAAGGTATAATTTATGGAATAAAATAATAAATAAATTCAAAGCAAATCTTAAGAGATGCTGAGTATAAAATAGTATTTTAAAACTGACATGTGGAAGATAATTTCGTCAAATAATTGTCCATAATTATAATATAATTTATTCCGTGAAGAAATGCAAATACTAATCATATAGAAAGGGATATCACATGTGCTTATTATAAAGTTAATCACTGCAGAGAGCTTCAGAAAAGCAAATTTGAATTCAAGAATTTTATGCTACTTAGAACTCAAGCCATAAAGATTCATGTTACAATCAAGCCCAAGAGAAAAAAAGTAACTTAATGAAAAAGGGAAAATATTGAAGTACAGAAGTAATAACAAAACATGCATTGTAATAAAAACTAGAAGACAAATAAAAACCAGATCAATAACTAAGAGAAGGGCATCATACAAACTAGAATAATTAATCCAAAGAGGGAGGGAAACAAAGAGTAGCAAATGAATACAGAATGATGGAGTTTATCACAAAAATCCCTATTTTTATAGTAAAATACTGAACTTCATGAAGCCTCCAAAATTATTAGGAAGAGTAACATTCTTAAGAAAGTGAGATGTATTTTAAGACAGTTTAGCATCAAATGATGTCATTGATTTTGGTAAGTGCTCATAATTTTTCAAGCACTAGCTCTTTACTGAGGTGATTAAAAGGAAATCAAGCCCTCCCATCAAAGTGACTACAGTTTTGGGTACTAGCATTTATTCAGTATCTGGATGCTTTGTATCTGGCTATTTACAGAGCTACCTCTTTACGAGCACACAATGAAAGCCCAATTAAAACATTTGCTAGACAAGTAAATGAAAAAGCACAAGAAAATGCTGCCTTGTAAAGAAAACATTGAAAATGTTTCAAAATTGAAATGGGTCTGCATCTCAGTTTTCAGTAAGAAGTACAGACAGTCTGACTTATTGGAACAGAGGTGCAAAAGCAGAAATTTCCCATTTACAGTATAAACTTAATAAACCAAATACAGAAGTTGTAGTTAATTTCCATAACAGAGTACAGAAATAATGGCTTAGGAAATCTCCAAGCCACCAAGTGGTTCTTAAGATATCTTTAAATGCAAGTTTTCTACCATGAGTTCAAAGATTAGAAAATGTTTTAAAGAAAATATAAAAAGTGATCTAACCAACAAGAGATTATTTAGTCTAATGTCAATAAAGCAAATTTCAAATGCAAGTAAACAAGTAGAAGAATGAAAGGCAAAATAGCTTTATCCATGTAGAACTTGTTGGACCATGTTAGGGGGTTTTTGTTTTTTTTTTTCTTCTTGGAGGGAAGATTTTTTCATGAAAAAAACCACACAAAGAGATGGAAGCATCATACGTGCCCTGCCTTAAACCAAGTAACATTTTCACTATGAAGAAAGTACTACATAATGCTGCAAAGCAGGGGGAAACAAATCTATTAACTTCAGATCCACTTTAACAGAATTCTGAAGTCTAACTACCTTTATGGAAAATACAAAGATTGGCCACATGATCAAAGAAATTTTCCAGCTTACTCTGTACAACTTCAATTTATCCTGTATACATTGTACAGTAATTTGATACTTAGTTGCAGCATGTTTATTTGAAATTTCACTTTCGCGTTTTGTAATTTTCAGCGTGTATTTTAGATTTTTTATGTCTGTGGACAAGTACTGGAACAGCAAGACTTCTGTGAGATACCAGAAATCATCAGAAAAGTCTAATAATACAGATTCCATCAGATACAGTATCTTCACCAAAAGCAGAGATCTGTGTAAAAAATTCAGTATATTTTATTGGAAAGTAACTTATAAGAAGTGTTATTTTTTCAAAATATACTCATAAATTAGAAATATTTTTAATACCAATCTGAAGATTGTACTCTATGAAATTATACATGCTGTTACCAGTGTTGTAAAATCTTTTCCCATAAAAACAAATCCTCATAAAAAAGACTGCTGATATTTGTACATGAGGGTTATCATTGAAGCCAAACAATATGGGAATGGTAGAAGTCTGAATATAAACTTCAAACACACTTACCTTTACTGGGTATCTCTGCATTTTGCTGCCAAAAGAGGGTTGTTTCCTATACGGTGAAAAAAATACACAAATCACAATGGTGATTATGATCTTGCATTATTTTTTTAAAGAAAATATTTGTGTTTAAAATAATCTTTTCTAAGGTGGAGAAATAAACTAGCAAGTTATTATTGCAGTACTTTTGAAGAAAAGAAAGAAATAAATTCACCACAATACCAACTTATATATCGACAACAGAATGACATTTTTCTAGAGAAGTACACGTGATCTGGAGAATGGGATAAAAGCTGTTACACATGCTTACTGCTCTGCTATTAAAAAATGTGCTTTGATATTACTCTTCTTTGACAATAAAATAAGTTCTATTCTTGTAATTAATTAGCCCTATTCCAGAACAAATTATTTTCTGCTCTATTCTAAGTTTCCCCTCTTGGAAAGTATATGGAGAGCTCCTTTTCCAACAAGCACTTCTTGCTGTACAAGTATACACAACTGTCATTGGAAACTGCATGCCTGATCAGTACTACTTCTTTGTTTTCCATCAGCTGCAAAAATAAAAAGTAGCCTGTTCTTTTTTAATGTTTTTGACAAACACATTTACTCCTAGGTCAATCCCAGCTACAGCTGCTGAACTAATATGAATGTATTATCCACTTACATTTAAAACTGAAATCAAGTTAGTCAGCCTTTCAGAAAGTCCACTCATTATATTTGCAGAAATAGGGTCCTTTTCTTCAAGAGATTAAAATCTTAAAATGCATGCCTAGTCATCCTTCCTTCTGACTGTCCTCTAACCTCCTATATGACATACCCTGCACAACTCACTACAAAGATGAAGAGCAGGAGAGAGATATTCCACAGTTTCCAGCTTAATTCCTATTTGAAACGGAGGTTATTAATGGGTTAACTGGAGTAGCTTTGTCTTTGCAAAGATAAATATTAAAGCCTAAAAAGGCAAGTTTCTTTTCATCCCAGGTGTCCCTTTAACAAGATTTGTCATCCTTCCCCCCACCTAAACCCCTCATTAGAATCACAGAATGACCTGAGTTGGGAGGGACCCATAAGGATCACAGAGTCCCAACTCCTATCCCTGTGCAGGACAATCCCACAATTTACACTACGTGTCTGAGTGCATTGTCCAAATGCTTCTTCAATACTGTTACGTTTGGTGCTATGACTACTTACCTGGGGGACCTGCTTAAGCGCTCCACCATCTTCAGAATGAAGTTTTTCTTAATACCCAACCTAAACCATCCCTGGTACATTTCCCTGCTCTTCCCTTGGGTCCTATCATTGGTCACCAGAGAGAAGAGATCAGTTGGTCCTCCTTCCCCTGTGAGGAAGCAGTAAACTGCTAGGTGATCCTCCCTCAGTATTCTCTTCTCCAAGCTGAAGACACCAGGTGGCTTCAGATAATCCTCATATGACTTCTCCTCTAGATCCTTCATCAACTTTGTGGCTCTCCTCTGGACACTTGACAGTATCTTGATACCCTTTTTATACTGTGGCACCCAAAACTGTACACAATACTCAAGGTGTGGCTGCACCAATGTGAAGCACAGCAGTACAATCACTTCCCTTGACCGGCTAGCAATGCCATGCTTGATGCACACATGTTTGGCCCTCTTGGTGGCCAGTGCACAGTTTTGGCTCATGTTCAACTTGCTGTCGACCAGAACCCCTAGATCCCTTTCCACAGGGCTGCTTTCCACTCCTCAGTCTGTATGTATATCCAGGGTTGCTATGTCTCAGGTGCAAAATCTAACGCCCTTGTTAATTTTCATGTGGTTGGCTATTGTCCAGCTCTCCAATTTGTCTAGATCCCTCTGCAGGGCCTCTTTGCCCTCAAGAGTGTCATCAGCGAACTTGCTTGGTAAACCTTTGAGTCCTGCATCCAGGTAATTTATGAAGATATTAAAGAGTGCTGGTCTCAAGATAGATCCCTGTGGAATCCCACTAGTGACTGATCACCAGCCCGATGTAACTCCATTCACTATGATCCTTTGGGCTCAACCCACCAGCCAATTGTTCACCCACTGTGTTATGTATTTATCCAGCTGTGTGTTGGACATTTTGTTTAGGAGGATACTGTGAGAGACAGTATCAAAGGCCTTGCTGAAATGCAGAAAGATTATGTCAACTGGTTGTCCTTGGTCAGCTAGGTGGATAAACTTGTCATAAAAGGAAATAAAGTTTGTCAGGCAGGACATTCCTTTTATAAACTTGTGATGGCTGGGACCAATGACTGTGTTGTCCTTCTGGTGTTTTTCAGTAGCTCTGTTTTTCAGGCAGTCTCTGATTGCCACTTCACCCAGGAGACCCTCTCTGTTAGCTAGCCACAAATCAAGGAAGACACCTTTCCTGGTTGGTTTCCTCAGCACCTGTGCCATGAGATTTTCATCCAGAGAGTTTAGGAATCTTCTGAACCCGTTTGTATCAGCTGTGTGGTAATCCCAGTTGATATCTGGCAAATTGAAGACCCCCATGAGGACAGGGGCAGATGACTTGGAGGCAACCCTTAGTTCCTCAAAGAACAACTTGTCAATGTCATCATCCTGGTTGGCCTATAGCAGACCCCCATGACAACATCTGTTTTAATTGTCCATCCCTCAGTCCTTACCCAGAGGCTTTCAACTATGCCATGACAAACTGCAAGCTTCATGCATTCCAGCCCTTCTACTACATACAATGCAACCCCTTTGCCTCACTTGCCCTGCCTGTCCCTCCTGAAGAGCCTGTAACCCTCTGTCATGGCACACCAGTCACAGTACTCATCCCACCAAGTTTCATTAATGCCAATAATGTCATCTCTTTGGGACTGGGCCAAGACTTCCAGCTCTTCCTGTTTAATCTTAATGCTGTGTGCATTTGTATAAAAACACTTCATATGTGGCTCATCGTGCCCATCTCCTTGTGGAGCAGTCTGAATATTATTAAGATGTAGCTCCTCAGACTTTGGTATGCCTTGCCATTGCTCATCCTTGACTAGCTCGCTATTAGCCCTCCCCCCCAGTTTAAAGCTCTATCAATCTGCCTTGCTAGCCCTTGAGCAGAAGTCCTTTTCCTCTTCCATACTGAAGCAGATAGCATTGAGCTGGCCAACATTTAGACACACACAATGATTTTCTGCTCTTTGTTTGAAAGAGCTGTTGTGGGAGCTATACTGACTTGGAACTGCTTTTGTGCTTTCTCAATACAATCTAGAAACACTTTTTAAGGGGCAGACTGACATAACTTATAATTTAGAAAGTCCAAGTAAGTTAGATTGGATGGCCATCACAACAGTACCTGAAGCTTATATAGGGTTGTTGTGCTGTAACTCCAGGTGTGACTCAACCCTCCTGTTACAGACTATCCTGTATACACAATATGCAGGAAGCTGTGAATGCTTCCTTAGAGGAAAGACTTACACCTTTCTACTTTAATTCCTAGCTTCAGTAAAAGTCTTCCTGTGGCATTTTACAGTAGCTCTGCAGTCCCAAAATAGGCTCGGGAATCTCACCTCTGTCAAAATTGTAGGTGTTTGATTGTCTCTGAACTAACTAAAGCAAAGAGTTGAGAGAATAAACTATAGATTTAAGAGCCTATGTATGTCCCAAAATAGGAAGTATCAAATAATATAATGCTTATAACTGTAGTATTTTTAATTGAGGGAAATTGAAAGACCCATTTTTGCATAATAAAAATCCTGAATTCTATTCCACATCTGTTGTGGGTTTTTAAAGAATGTTCATGAGTCAAAGCTGGGGACAGATCTAATATATAAACAGCAACAAAGAGAAAAATGCATACATTTTAGAAATTGTTAACAGTTAGTTGAACAATTTCATGGTTGAAATAGATTACATCTTACATGTCCCTTTCCATAATAATTTCTTGTTTTTCTGGAGCAAATGAGCTGAAAAGGACACAATAGGATTTTGCAATCGCTCATTTGTTTCTGTGTCCAGACTTCTGTACATACAACTGTGCAGAACAAAAGGCAAGCTGGGATCACCTGTCACGTGACACTGACAGTCACATCTCAACAGTTGGGTCTGAAAAATCTCTAATGATGCCTGGACTATCTCCCTCCTTTAAACTGTGACTTAAGAAGTACATGCATAGACCTGTCATATTGCAAGTCTAAAAGCTTACAAAATTCTAGTATTGCCAGATATCTTGTATGTGTTATAGGATTTACCAAACAGGTACACATAAACTGCACAATTTCTCAAGTTTCTCCACAGAAATCCTGGGCATTTCCAAGGTATAAAAAGCATCAGATCTATTGTACAAGCCTATAAAGCATGAGATCTACTGTATTAAGCCTTGGAGGCTGTAATGTTTGCACCATGAAGCTAGCACTTTCTGCCTGACTTACTGTTCATGGACAGAACACACGATCCATGCTTTCAGTACAGGCATGTGGCAGCTTACCATAGAGCTACTTCATTGGTATTAAGAGCTCGCAGCACAAAGGCTTGAAGAGCTACAGGAAATCTTCCAAAACTGCTTCAATAGAATTTCCAGCATAGGAGGAAAATCCCTGGAAAATCTGGATGCTTAGTAGTGTTATTTAAGCCACTCTGAGCTGTGAAAACAATCAAGCAACATCTGTATAGAGTCTCTTGTGGGCTCATTTACTCAGTTTTCAGAGTGCAAACATAACATAGAAGAGAAGCGGTGCGCTTCTGTAATGGCACAGGATGTGTATCTCTACCTTTCTTTGACAACTGTGAGTGTTAAAGAAGTTCTCATTCTCTTAAGCTATTGCCTCAGCTACAATGATGAACATATTGGCACAGAAAGATAAACTAAAGGCATTTTTCTTCCTTAATGAACACAACTTGTCCGAAAGGTCAATTCTGCTGCCACAATATCTGATAAAGAAAAAGACTTGGATGCAATTGTGAAACATAAAACGATGCAAACAGTTGGATTCAGGGAGAATTCAGTTATTTATTGTTCTTCCTGCAGTCAACAGGAAATTTGAATGCATAATGTGAGGAAAATTGTCCAGTTAACTTCAAAAATTAATTTATCTTCTATTATATTTTATGATCACTAACATATAATTGTAAAAATAATTGTAACTCATAAATTTATACGTATCTTGCTACTTGCAAGGTTTCATTTGTATTGATTCCCTTTTTTTCAAATCCACCATATATTATGTTTTAATATCTAACTGATATTTTTATTAACCCATGCTTTTGTCTATTGTAGAAATGATGCATGGCAAAACCTTTCACACCACTTGTTCTGTAAAAAATACCAGCCTTCTTCCAAAATAAGCTATCTGGATGTAATTGCAGAGGAGGGATTACAGCTTCAAATACATAATTTTTAAGATTAAAAATCTATTTTTAAATCTGCCTCCAAAATTACAAAGATGACCAAAATATTTCTTAAGATCTGAGCCTCTAGTAAATGTCTAGGCTTGATGTTGACCTGAGAGTTATATCATCAAAGGATTTTGCATGTATAGTCACATGAATGCATTCTTTTTTTTGCCTACTCCTGAGTCACTGTTTTCACTTACTTGAATATCAGCTCTAGTTTTAGCTGTGATGTGGGAGAAGGTAACAGAGGTTGCTTTTGGAAAAAAAGGCAGTGGTACAAAAGAAAAAAGTGGCACAAAAGAATGGCTTAAAAATACCGGATTGCCAACTCAGCTTCTCTTTTATTCAGTCTCTAATGATGGAATTGTTCCAATCTGTTTAAGCAAGTGGATATTTGCAGGCCCATCAGAAATATTCTTAACTTCACAAAAATCTAAATGTCCCTCTTTTAATTTATGCGCCTCATGTCTTGTGTACTTTTATTCCTGAGATAAAATAACCAGAGGATTTACATTTTGTCCAGTTTGAAGCAATATTCAAAAGTATAAACTTTATAAAGAAAAAATTTTAAATTTTCTATCTACCCTTCCTTTTGACTCAATAGCTCAAAAGCACTCAGTGGGCTTATGAAATATGTTGTAAGAAGAATTAGAATGAGAAGAAGAAAAAGCTTGTTATGGCACAACAGCCTGGAATGTTTACGGGGAACATGAAAAAACATAGAACAGAGCATGCAGACTAAATGCATTGCTATTAGTTGTAAAGCAGAAGGTAAGACTGAGATTACAAATACAAAAGGATCTCACTGAAGTAGGAAAAATGCGGCAAACATGACAGAGCAAGTGTATTGTGTTGATGTCACCAAGAGAGCAGCAGGTTTAACCCTTCTGCTCTACAACGTAGCATTGCCAGGGAGCTGGACACTGAAAAAGCCACAAAGAGAAATCTAAGTATTCTGCTTAGTGTTTCTCCATATAGCAATCAGGTCAGTCTATTAAAGTATCCAGTATCCATTACAAATTCTTATGGTAAATATATTAGGATTATATTTTTCTTGCTTTGTTGCTGTTCAACATTTCCTCAAAGAGAAGGCAAAGAGCTTTCTTCTCAATGGAATTGGAGATAACTTGTAATAGAGAATTCATCACAATGAAGAATATTCAAGCAGGCTTTTGAATGGCAGAGCTACAAGGAAACACTATTCCAGGATAAATTTTATCTCAAAAGAGTTTGCTAAAATTACTTTCCAAGAAAACTGCAAGACTCTGCAACTTACATGTGATGACCTTCTTGATTTTTTCCTGACCACAAAAGTAGATAAGGGAAAAAAGTGAAAGAAAAATCAGATTCTGAAAACTTTCTAATTCAGGAAGCCTTTATTCCACAAATAATTTTTTTCCAATGAAATGGAACAAGCCAAGCATCTACTTGCAGATGCATTTCAATGCCTCTTACACATATCAATTACTTACCTTCCTACAGAAGAAGAATAAAAATGAGGCTCTTTGTTAAAGAACTGGGCTCTAATTTATGGAAGTTTTTAAAAAAAACCAACAAAACCCCAAATCTATTTTCTTAATAACACTGTGATTCAAGATCAATTTAACTACCAAAAATAGATATTTGAAAAGATTTTTTTCCTAAGGCAAATCCACAAACCTTTCAGGAAAATCTAAGGAGTGGAAAATTCAGGGGAAAATAAGGTTTGAAAACAACAATAATAAAGCATTTCTGTTCTTTGACATGATTGCTTTAGGGATATAAGGGGTAATACCATGTATTTCAATGTGGTATCCTTAAGTATGGTACCTCCATCCCCTAAAATTTTCATCTTTCATTTATCACTAGCCTCTGTTTCTCTGATAACAGACCTTAGGAACAGTGGATCAGCTATTTGGTGATAATAACTTAATCCAGTTCACATTGGAGTGAATCGAAATATTGCAATTTAACTTTGCTGAGGATCTGGCACACCAGTTGTCTGAAAGCATAAAGCATAAAACTGGTGTATCTTAAAGATTTACCAAATCCATCTAAAAAGTGTTAAAGCAGATGTCTCCTGAATAGCAATCACACAATTTAAAAGGGAGACAAAGTTATTCATACTGAGCACATGACAACACAAATTCTACAAATTAGCAGTACTCTAGTGAGTTGGAGATATCGAAGTTTCTCTTTCATGGTTTGCTTGTTTAAAGTCATTATATGAGTTAAAAATAAAACTATAGATGTATACTATTATTTCAAGTTTTAAAACTGCTGAAAGAAAATTCTCCCATAATGCATCTCCCAGAGGTATTCACATAATTTTCTTGATTAAGAGACTCAATACATGAAATAAAGATGATGGTTCTGTAGGTTAAAACATTTTCATTTGCAATCCATACAAATCTAGTCCAACTTACAAACTGCAGCTATTAATAGGCAGAGCAGGGATTTAAATTGAGGCAAAAGTAAAGTTCAAGTATAAGTCAATTAGCTACTCGTGACTTCTTACATTTCATGACAGAATCAGATTGCCCTCAGACTAAGCCACATTCATGTCTTCTTCCAGCCATTTCACTTTTATCAAAGTCTCTCTGCTGTTTTCTTACTTGCCCTTGCCTTTCCTTGACTTCATGTCTCAGTGTGACAGACCAACTTTCTACATGGTTCTTACACTGTTGGACTAGTGAAGAAAATCAAAGTGACGTTTCAAACTATTTTATGCTTCCAGCACATAAACATCTATTAATTTGTAGCTAACTAAATTGATATTTGCACACCTAGAGAGACTGAAGTCATGCAAACAATAAATATATATTATGTAATATTATATAATAATGCATAGTAGTTGTTATTTAAAATAAATATTATTACATTATTTTACCCTGCTGCTTTTGTAATTTTTTCATTGATTGTGATTTTTAAAAAGACTTTTAAAGGTAAAGTATTTATTAAACAGTAATAGATTGTTGTTTGTAAAATATACACAAAAATACAGAATAGCTCAATCTATATATCATTGCAAAATGTTCTCATTCACTACAGAATTGCCTTATTTTAAAATCAGAAATACCAAATGACTATATTATGCATGCTTATTTTCTATATACACAATAGATATAGGACAGTTTGAAACAACTGAGTTCCACATCTGAAACATAAAAATGCTGTAAGAGTATAGTCTGAAGAGGAAACATATAAATAAGCACTCCAAAAATTACACAGAAAATTATTTTCCTTTTACTTCAAAATTTACCAAACTAATATTTTTCCTTTGTTCATGAAGACACCTGATGACATGGTATCCTTAACAGTCTTTGGTCTTCAAACACATTTCGTAACCCTCCCATAACCCGACATTAACCAAATAACTTAAATGTGTAACTAAGCATATTTATCAGTTTATCCTGGAAACAGTAGAGATTTTGAAATAATTAGATTATCTTTATTACAGGCTTGTGCAGATAAGGACTATGTTGCTGCTTTCCCTTCATTGAGCATTATGAATGAATATATTTCAAAGGTTATTTTACATTATTTTCTATATTGTAATCATACTGAATGTAACAGATATGAAAGAAGTACTAATTCTTTACCTGGGATAGAAAATAAATATATAGGGGAGAACTGTAGCAAATTTTACAAGCTGAAACTACCATCTCCCCAAAATGTAATTGATTTATTGAGTCTAGATTTTAAGCATAACTTCATTGAAAGCATTAGTATGTAGTCTAGACTGCCTTTTATCTCAATTTTCTTAAAGACAAAAGGAAAGAGCAGTGGCTGATGCAATAAGTATGATATTGATGGGATACTGGCACTGCTACATCAGGTTCTTTTGTAGATGTTGAGCAAATAAAGTTACTTCAGTGGAGCTCTGTTTGTTTGACTATTTAAGTCACTGTTACTCCGTGTTTTGAATTATTTCCCCATACAAAATATTTTGAAATAGCATAGCATTCAGAAACTCTTTGAAAGTATATTTGTTTGTCTTCAACATAAAAGATTTAAATATTACAAGGAACACTTTGTTAAAAGTTTATCTAAAAGCAGACTTTGCTAGCACATGTAAATAAAAAAGTACATACCAGTTTCATTAAAAGAGCAAAAAGAAAAAAAAGCAGTACTTAGAACTGACCAAAATCATCCTAGTAATCTGTTACTGATCCTGGATAAGACTCATCTTACGTGGCTTGGAAAACTACAGTGGACACTTCCACCTAGTAACCAACATTTGTTTGGCTAGCTTGGACAACCTGTGATCAGTGTGTTGCATCTAGCCAGCCTGTGTGGAGGAATGTCACACTCTCACAGTGTCACTGAGGAAGCCTGAGGGTCTAATTCATGACTAATATTCCCTTAGAAGGCAAAGCTTCTGAAGCTTAAAAGCAGGCAAACGTCACATTCAAACCTTAATTCTTTCTAGATGTACCCTGAAGTCTTTAAAAAAAGAACCAAATGAAAATGCCATTTTAAGGCATGTGTTTATAAAACATATTTTTCATATAGGTACATCCTTCAGTAGAGATAATCAAAGGATTAATCCATGAAGTTAAGTTTTATTTTTAAAGACTCCTGACTACCTTCTTAAGACCCTCCCATCAAATAATTTAAAAAAGTAAAATAAAAATATTTTAAAATGCTTTATAGACTTTTAAAATCTGAAGAATAAATCATGAAAAAAAAGATTACAATGAAAAGCATTAGGAAAGATTTCCCACCTAGATGCAATAATAGAGTTTTAAAGTGGGAAGAGCAGAGAAGTTACTTAAATACCAGGGGAAAAAAGCTTACTGAAAAGACTTTCTATTTTGCCTTTCACTATCCTTTGAAATATAAAACTAGGTCAAACTTAAAAAAAAATAGCAAAATTACTACCTGAGAATGATCTTCTGCATTTGAGGATCTCTCACTTTGATTCACATCCACATTACTGTCATTTGCATTTTCATCACTTTCAGTAACAGAAGGGAGAGAGGACAGGGAACTAAATCCTTTTTTGATGGTAGACTGTGAAAAGTGGCTAAATAAAAGAAAATGCAAGCACTTTAATTCATACGTTTACTTTCAAATGATAGTCTTCATAACCACCATTCTTAACAGAATTTTGTCAAAATTATTTGTTCCTCCTTTATTTTGACAGTTTAGTAAGGCAGCATAAAAATATATAGGTACATATATCACTTATCATTACTAGCTTGGCACTATACACGTATCTCCACTTGAAAAACATGAACTGCTGCCCTGTTAACTAATCTTCAAAAGCCCAAACCCTATGTCAGATGAGGAAAACTAGATGATAATGCCAGAAGTGAATAAATAAGAAAAAAAAACCACCAAACCCATGCACTGCTTAAACAGAGGTAGGGCAAAACAAACCTGTTTTGTGTCAGAACAGTTTTTTGTCTTTTCCCTCAAAATGAGTCTCCATAGTTACCAGTCACCTAAAACACAATAACCAAGGAAACCTGCGCAAGGCCTGTTCTGGCTCTGGTAAAAGAAAGCTCTGTTGCTGACTTCAGTGAAGGTAGAAGTGAAAACTGATGGAAATATAAATAACTCTTTGCTTGTTAAGTGAACTAGGAGAACAAGATCAAAACAATGTTGCACATGTATCAATTAGTCTTAAATACCTAATTGTGTTATTGTAGCAATAAAGAACAGAGAAAAATGTAATGATGTGTTATCTAACTCCCTTCTTAATCTTTAGCAATAACAGTCACAATTACCAGCCCTTTGAGTGGTTTGAGATTTCATTATACTAAAAGCAAGAAATTAAAAATGGTATCAGTCCCAATTGTATTTAAGCCTCTTATTTTATTTAAGCAGCTTTATTACTTTAATGAAATCCTAATACTTGATATATATTTTGGTACTACCTGTTAATTAAAACACAAGAGATTAAATTAGCCGATTGTCATGGAAACTGCACATTAAATAAACTTTCCTTGACCAAAGGGGGCAATTTGACAAGTATGTTAAATATGAAAACATATATAAATATGAAAAAACTATATACAATTTGTTAACATGCAAATAATGCAACATCCTAATTATTATTATCTCATTCTTTTAATAACCCCTTAATGGATATTGCTTAGAGCATTCTTATATATTTCTACCTCTACTATTAGGGAAACAAAGTTAATTTAATTACTTTTAAACAGTAGGATGCAAGTGTATCATCAAAACAGTGATACTACAAGAATGTTCCATGGACAAATGCTGCTGTTCAAAACAAACAAACAAAAAACCTGTTTCATTACCAACCCATCCAATTATGATTAAAAAGCAGAATCTGTTAAGTACATAATTTATTCTGTTTACTTAAAGATGCACATAACTGAATCCTGACAGCAATGTATTATGCAGTGGGTCATAGGAAAAAACAAGGTAATCCTTTTCTTGTCAGTGAGCAAGTATTATGCTGAATATTGAATATTGACTAGAAGTGGTGTATACATCAATTTATGGAACTTCTTCTCTAAGCCATCCTTTTAAAAACAGTGTTTTTCAAGCATTTACAGGACTTCCAAACTGTCTTTCATACAAAACATTTGCACAGATTCATGTGTTGTGCATGAGCTGCTTCATCTGCTCTCTCAGGCTTCTTGTAACAAGTATTATGAACAGAGAACAGACTATTTTATTCATAAACATTAATATTAGTTGTTCCATGCCAGTGAATGTACTGACTGGCAAGTCAATGATTTCATTGTTATGTACAACAATTGAAAAAGTACAGTAAATTGAGGAAAAATTTGAAAGATATAGAAGAATTTCCCTGTTTCTGGTGGAGGTGACCTATCAAATATTCTGTGTCTTCGGGCCTACTGAGTTGAGAAACTGACAGGTGTTTTTGCCCTACAAAACTCCTTGTCCTTCAATGTAAGATGCTGTTCAAGAGTGCAACCAACTGAGGTACTATCTGAATAGCATGTGGCAAGTAGGGACCCACTGGGCTGTATGCATGCCTACGTCCTGATGGGTTTCTCACCAGTATGTATGTTAGCAGATTGTATTGAACAGCATATAAAGCCTAGAGTCCTCCAGTTTGCGTCTCCAATAAGAGGTATGTACACGGAGAGTAAATTCCAACTTTTGGAATTGTAAACTCCAACAGTTGTGTGCATGTAGGAAGAACTACACACCCAAGACAGAAGGCGTGCTTGTAGCCCATTGTGCCAGGAAGTTACCTGTAACTGCATGTTTATGCAGCGATGGGCATGGTTGGAAATTCTTGGGTTTACTTAAAGAATGGTGTTTATAAATTTGTAGATATTTATTAAACATTACGTAGGCATCTAGTACAGTGGTTTATCTGCTTCATTGCTGATATTGATCCTAAAAATATAATTCACTGATTGCCAATTAATTATGTGACATCAATTAAACAATAGAGTGCTCTGATCCTGATGAGTTTTAAAATAACATGAAACGAGAAGTTTTTCCCCTGTCACACAAGTAAGAAAAAGCAATTGTGCTTTGCAAGTGAAATGGTCTAACAATAAGATGTTAACATTGAAACTACATCGAGCACTTACGTATTTGTGGGTATTGTGATAAGATTCAACTTGTAATTAAAAAACAGGCTAGCAATCTCAACATATTCTTCAGGTTTCTCTACCACAGGCTCTGGAAAAAAAACCAGCTTGTTAAATATATAGTCATAAGAAAATTTTAATACTATAATTTTGACAAATAATTTCCATAGGGGATTCATCACCTCTAAATAATTCTTGAATAGAAGAGAACAACCAGGGGTGGCTTTAGGTGACATCTAATGAAAAAATATGTGCTTAATAGTCTCATGCTCAGCCTGCGAAGTATAAAAATTATGCTTAACCTATACGTAATGTTATCCAGGGTAGCTATGACAGCACACTGCCTTTGCTGATTTCCTCTGCTTCTGATCCCAGTATATTTTGCTAGTATGCCTGCAACACCTTCATATTCAAGCTATCTCACATTATGCATCTAACTCCATTATGAGTATAAGCAAATGCTAGAACAAGTTTACCCTTAAAACTATGAATTGTTGCAGCAGGACTAGTCATAAAATTTAAAGATTTAAAAGGTGTTGATGAAGCTTTCATGACTCTGCATTAGAGAGTTTCTGTATTGCTTTGATAACACTCCCTTTTCATTTTGTCTACCAAATTAAATAGAGTGCTTTTATAGAGATAGATTAAGACACTTCTCAAAGCATTTAAGAAACAATAGGGCTAAGAGGAAGTAATGCAAAATTGGCAAAAAAAAAAAAAAAGAAAAAGAGAAAGAGTAATCCCTAGGAAAATTCTGTTGAAATTAAGCTAACAATTAAGCTAACGTATGATAAGCATGGCTTTGAAAATGTTTATTTTATTTAAAATACAATTACAAATTTATTTTGGTAAGCAAACCAGTGGTAGACAAACCTTGAGGTTCAGAGGTCACAACAGTCTTCTTTTTCTGACGCAAAAGCTTCCAACGAGGAACTGGTGGTGGTTGTGGTGGTTTTACCAGAGAACAGGATCTAGTTCTAGTAATCAGGACAGGATGGCTGTATATGTGGGAAAGCCCATATTGCCTCAGCTTCTCTGAAGAATCAGCCTATGAAACATGGAAAGATAATCTGACTGAGAGCAGCAGAGAAGAGCTTGGGCTGCTGGTTGATGAGAAGATTGACATGAGCCAGCAATGTGCATTTGCAGCCCAGAAGACTGACCATATCCTGGGCTGCATCAAAAGAAGTGTGGCCAGCAGGTCTGGGGAGGTGATTCTGCCCCTCTACTCAGCTCTCCTAAGACCTGACCTGGAGTACTGTGTCCAGTTCTGGAATCCCTAACACAGGAAGAATAAGGAATTGTTGGAATGTGTCCAGGGGAGACCCACGAAGATGATCNTAGATAGGGCCTTGAGAAGTCTTGTCTAGTGGGAGGTGCCCCAGCCCACGGCAGGAGAGTTGGAACTATTTGATCTTTAACATCCCTTCTAACCCAAACCATTGTATGATTCTATGTTTCTATGATTCTATATCTCTCTCTCAAAAAAGAACAATACACACACAAAGCATCTAACAGGCTGGATAACAAATGAACAAAAATAATTTACCTGATGAGGCTATCTAAAAACATTCTGATTAGGATTTCATATTTAGCAGAAAAAGTATAATTGAATACTTAGAAATGTTTGCAGATATTTTACTTTTCATAATACATTCCTCACTTCTTTCAACAATCATATTCTTTTAGGTGCTACAGAAAACTTATCAGGGAAGCAGAATGAATATATAAGAAAACAACATTTTGTTTTAACTAAATATATTTAAGAATATTTTTCCTGAGGATGATGCCCTTACTTCATGCTAAATTAATAATGTGGCAGAACTCTAAAAGCAACTGGTCTTCTAGATTATCTGTGAAATCTCCATAACATAGTATCAGTTTGAAACAATACATCTTTAAAGTTACGCTTATTACCTGGTGGCTAATTTAGAAAATACATTAAAGGCACTACAGCTGACACACATACCAAAGTCCTTAGCAACAGACTTAAAAGTAATTTTAGATGTGGACATTGAGTGGTGCTCTTCCCATTAATATCATAATGATTCAGTATCTAATATTTTCCACTACTGAAAGTTTTGTTACCAGATTTGTACATCCTTTTTATTTTAAAAATGCATCTTCTTTTGCTTGCTAAATAAATCAGCCATAACTTATTTCCTGAACACATTTATCAGCAAATCTCTGATTGCTTCTGCTCATTGTCAAATGTTCCTGAGGTTCTATAATTACAAACTACAGAGAAGAATGTAACTGTGGTTATTTAAAGGGAGAGGATCAAGTTAAACACATTCAGATACACAAGCAATATATCAGCTTCACTTCATGTCTGAGTTTATAAATATATATTGCAAGAGTTGTGAATGGGTACACACATATTCAAACTATTTAAAAATGCAAGTTAAAACATCCAAGATTAGGAAATATTTTGAAGACAACCAGTTAGGTATAATAAAGGAGAACTTCTTGTCTTCCAAGCCAACATCGACACCAAGCTAGACATCAAAACAGCATAAAATGCACAGCATATTTTTAAAAAAGAAAATAGTGCAAGAGTTAAGTGGAGTAAAGTATAACACCTGCAAATAATGTCTGCAAATTTCTCTGTGGTATGAAGTCTATCAGTTTTATGAGAAGGCAGCTGAAATTTTAATGTTCTAATTATGATAAATATGATTTTAAATGTATAACAATTAAATCTAATTAGAAATCAACTCAAGAAAGCCTGCTCCAACATTGTAAATAGCATTCTCTAGAGTGTGAGTGACTAAGTGGAAATCTAAGCATTGTTTTTACCACAGCTGCAGGAAGTGCTACACTTTCTCCATCTGCTTTCTGTAGTTACAATATCACTGAAGGTATCCCTGCCCATGGCAGGGAAGTTGAATCTAGATGATCTTTAGAGTCCCTTCCAAACCAAGCTATCCTATGATTCTGTGATACAAACATGCTATTTATTATAGAGCAACAAATTGGAAAATGTATATCATAGAAGCTACTAATAGTAGTCTGAAAAAAATTGAAGTTCATGTTTTTCAAGTGGTCTCTAAAATAATTATTCTTTCCATTTATATGTATCTCATCATGATGCATTTTCTAGTCCACATCTAGTATCTCCCAGGAGACTTCAGCTCCTGGGATCCAGAAGAAAGTGGAGTAAAACTGAAAAATAGAGCAGGGCCATGGAAGGAAAATGCATGACCAAAATACAGAAGCATCAAAATATAAACTAAACAGACAGCCATTACCTGGTGACTGTTTGACTATGCTAACGTTACTGTTTTTGTTACAATGTAGCTGCTACAAAATGAAATACCTTGATAATAAAATGCATAACGCTTTCTTGTCCTGAGAGCACAGAATCTTACCATCTGACGCAATGAAAATATATACTCTTCACACAAATGTAGTGGTATACAGCAGGCATACACGGCTACTTCTGGCTTGGTCAGCACAGACAGTCCTACAGAGAAAATATTAACATACTTTAGAATACAGTAAACAGTCAATAAATGTTGTTGCACCTTACCCTAAATTATTCTGATTTCTCAACCTTATTTTTGTTATTCTTTTCTTTGTCTGACACTGTTATTTCATTTGAAACATGAATTCATTGTAAACACTCAGAAGAGAAGTCATGTATTGAAAAAACATTGTTTTAATCCTTGCCTCTTTACACCAATAACTTTTGTATATTTTATTTTCTTAACACAAATGAATAACAGAAACTACAACTTAAAAAATGCAACAGGTCAGAGGTAGCTCTCATCATTGTTCTTTTATTTTTCTTCAAATTTTAAAAATACTGGATTCGAGCTTGAAGAACACAATATACATGATCTGAGTAGATGAAGTAAAAATGTACAAATTGGTCCTTACTAGCCACAGGCTTCTCACCAGTGAAAGCAAAATTTGATCTTGCCAAAAGAAGGATCAAGTCAGAGCTTTGGCCACTCTTGCCAATATATGTGAAGACAGAGGCAAGTAGTTTGAGAAACAGAGTACTTATATACCAGGGTTACTGCTTTTACTTCTGTCATTATGTAAAAATGCAGGTAATTGCAGCTTGTACAGAAAGTGTGATGGAGTGACCCCATACCTCTAATCTCACATGCATTATAAAAGCTTGTTTTCCTGTAATTCTTCCTTGGGCAATGCATAAAAGCAGGGGCATGTTCACTTTGTTACCCTTAGAAATCTGTTCCACTAGGCAACCATTCAATTGTCTCAGACCTGTATCTGTGAAAGAAGCCATTGTTTATTCCCAAATGATGAAAAGTAACCAAGGTTGTCTGGTTGATGGCCACTTCACTCATGTTGAAGGGAAACCAAAAGTCTAAAAAATATAATACTAGAAATGTAGGTTTGTATTTTCCCCTAAAAGTCAGCTCAACAATAATTCACCTATTTCTCTCTATTTTTGCTTAGTCATTTAAGAAAGCATGTGAACACAGGATTTCAGTACACAGTTTGTGACATCTGTTTTTCTTCAGAATGTTTTGGTTTTGTTCCCTTCACCTACACCTCAAAAACATGGTAACTGCTTCCAAGTTTTACCTATGTTTAGTGAATGTTCAACTGGAAGTTGCTCTAAGAATAGGTATTTTCTGTGAAATGAATAAAAAATATTGTCTGCATATAAAGAAGGAAAAGAAAGGAAAAGAAAAGATAAGCAAGTGTTTGGAATATACAGTTTATCAGACTTAAAAATCCATTTATTTAGAAGATATGCAATGCTTTTTTCTTAAAGCAATAAGGTACTCATACATCTTGAATGTTCTTCCAGAAATTGAACTTATCAGTTAAAAATAAGTTGATGGTTAAGTCAGAATTACTTTCCAGTGGAATCTTAATATTTTTCTCTGCATGCTTGTGTTAGCTGTAGGTCTCAACTTAGACGAAAGCAGGGCTAAAATCTAAGACTGATCTCAGCCCCTACTGACACATCTGTAACAGCAGTGATAGCTATTATTTACTATACATCACAGAACAGAGCATACCACAAGGCACACTGATCTCATTGCTTGTGAGAAGTATTTCTCAAATAAGAGTATTTAATAAAACACCAGGTGGAATGAAAAGCTGTCTGATTTAGTCCAGATGGGTTGTGAAATAAAATGTCTGCAGGGCAGACAATAAACAGTAATGAACAAATTATTAAAGCATGAAAATGATTAGCCAGGTACACCATATTCACTTTAACAACACTATTATGACAATAGAAAGATTTTGTAAATTATACCAGTACCTTTTAAAAATAATATATTATCTGATCCTTTTTCACTCTATAAAAAATAAGGAGGATGCATGCAAATTATTTGTCACCAAGTGTAGTGTTGATTAGCTTAAATTTGGCACCTAGGGAAACAAAATCTTTATAAAGGCCTTGATAAAGGCTTGTGGTGACAGGACAAGGGGGAATGGATATAAACTGGAGAGGGGCAGATTTAGGCTAGACATAAGGAAGAGTTTCTTCACCATGAGAATGGTGAGGCACTGGCACAGGTTGCCCAGGGAAGCTGTGGCTGCCCCATACCTGGGGGTGTTCAAGGCCAGGTTGGATGGGGCCTTGGGTAGCCTCGGCTGGTGAGAGGTGTCCCTGCCCATGACAGAGGGTTGGAACTGGATTATCTTTTAGGTCCCTTCCAGCCTAAACTATTCTGTGATTCTATGATTCTATGAATTTTTAAGTGATCAAAATATATTGCCCAGCTGCTTACTTTTTAAAGTAAATTTAATGCTACAATTAAATAATTAAATTAATCCTAATGGATATTTCTACCCCCCGCCCTTATATAAGGAAGCATTCCTGTTTTTTCCAGTCTCAATTTACTGAATAAAGTAGATGTTGAACAAATAAATTATTAGAGAGGAAGCTTTTTTTTTCTTTTTAAATACAGAAAGACAGCTTACCGCTAGAACAAATCTTGGTCCTACATGACTTGCTAGAAACTTCCACATATACTGTTCTTATAATAAGTTACAGGATTTCCATAGGTTATAATGACTTCAATCTGTAATGCAGTCTGTAAACAAATTTAACCTTCCACCAATAAAGTTAAAAAAAAATAAAAGTAAAGGCCTCTGTAGTACTTATATCTGCTGTTTGTATTTTTAATTTCAAAAGAATAGGACTTACTTTTAGTTAAGACCGGAAGAGAACATTGGGATTCTGGTATTTGTGAAGGCTGAGCTGCTACCTTGCCTTTTTCTTTTACTCTGGTTTTCTTCTTCCCTGGTTCTCTCTGCTCTGCTTTATCTATTAAGTAAAATAAAGATTAAATATTCTTATTTTTCAAATAAGATACAAACTTTTAGTCATACCGTTCGATAATAGGTAAATGCTTTCATGTTATTTCAGATAAATTAAAAAAAACCAACCCAAAACAGCCACAAACTACTCTAGTCAGAAGAGTGGAGATACAATAAAGAACTAATGACATACAGTTAAAAAAAGTAACTATTCAGATGTGAATGCAGATTTACAGAGAATGGGACAGGAAGGCTTCAGTTCCACACTCCAGTTACTGGAACTCTTATGTCCCTACTATAATGTTTGGAATTCCTTAATTCCTGGCCCATTGTCAAATATTTTCTTCATGTCCTTGCTTCGATGCATCAATAATTTCCCAAATAGTCTAACATAAATGAAATGCACATTCCCAATGGACATGGAAGAAAAAAGCCTCACACAGTCAGAACCTTCTATATTTGTAATTAAAAAATCTCAAACATTAATAGAAGGAACATCAGAAGATAGCTTGCAGCCTCAGAGTTAGAGACTATAGAGCTTTATTGCAACATAAATCTTGCCTGAGTTTTAGCTCATAGAATACTCATAGAATTTCTAAGTCTTAGGTAGGATTAAATTTACAGTTTTATGGGAATAAATTACAGCATCCTGTTGAATAAATGACAATACTGACCCCCGTCATGTCCATTCCAAACTCTGAAATATCTACCACACTGGTTGCTGGGTCATAAAATGATAGCAAGAATTCCTAAGAAAAGAGAATACCCCCTCAACCAAGTGTCTTCTATTTTTATAATGTGTTTGACATTAGGACTATCAATTTGGGATTTTACTGAAAATCTAGGAAGAAATAGAAGTTTTAGCATATGATTTGTACCTTCCAAAGACACTAGAAGTTTTGTGAAATTGGATCTTTGCCTTTAAGTTAAAAACAAGAAGATGAAAACTCAGTCTCAAATATAAATATTGAAAAAAAAATAATAGAACAAAAACGTTTCTAAACAAAATTTTTTTCATTTAAATGTAAATAGCAGCTCTTGAAGAAAATTATTACCTATACCTAGCAGCATAAACAAAAACTAGATATAAATAAAAGAGTAGGTAGATTTTAGTACGTACTTGTCAGAATCCTCTGTAGGTAACCACACTTTTAAATATCCATTATAAAATCTATAATTTATTGATGGTCAGAGTAGTGTTACCTTTTGGGAAATTGTAACCTATCTAATTGTTAACCTTCTGCAAACCACCAGTCTTTAGATAAATGGTTGCGACACTGACCTGAACGAATCTGTCCCATATGATCGAGCTGTTTACATGAAATGCTTTTAATGACATCCATTGTTAAAACAAAACTTTTTTTTGTATTTATATTATTGCAAAATGTTCAGTGAAACAACAAACCTACAAATTTGCAAGCTGCATAATAAGAACATATAAATTCAAAGTCAGAGTTTATGTTAACTTGGCCCACACCACCTAAAATCACAGACCTTTGTAAATTTTATCAGTATTCTCTGCACTTTCAGGTTTATCTGACTGCTTATTCACAGATGAAACTTCACTTTTTAACTCTGAGACTTCAGTCTCTTCAGGTTTTGTATCTGACTGAGGAATATCAAGTTCTGGAGTTTTCTTATTTGGCAACTTGAATTCTGGAACAAACTCTTTCAAAAAGCCCCAGACTTTGTCCAAGTATCCAGGCCTTTAAAAACAAACAAAATTATATGTCAATGATAATGACATTTTCAATAAGAAAAGAAAGTGTGATTTTGATTTAGACAAGACTGCACTACAACTGACAGTCCAACTCTTAGAAAAGTTACTGGGTTATTTCAGTGAATAAAACACACTTGTCTGATTTTGTATATCAGCCAATTTTTTAAGAGACCACTTATTGACAGGCTCATAAAGAAAGAGATGATAGTTAGAGAAGCACGCAAATAAAGCACCTTTTTACGGATAAAAGTTGCAGTAAGGACATTTGTAGACCATTTTGCAATTACATCGTATAATAACTTGATTCTGGCTCTGTTCATTAAAAATTTTCTCAAAAGTACTGCCAAATTAGATTTTCTCAACTGTTTAAGCCTAGATAGTTCCATGCCTTTTCCACTGAACCCACCGGCTACAACAGCTTTTTGATATGACATGACAGTTGTGCCATACTAGTACTCCAAAGAAACAGTGACTCCAGAAATAATCTAAAACTGAGTGAATCATTCAGGGATATGCATAAGCTTCATGTGAGCTAACTGAATGCAACTTTTTTTTTTAACTTAAAATTAAAATAATTTATTGTGCAATGAACTAAAGCCATTTTATCCTACTATTGCAAACACTGTGGTATTCAACATTTTTTTATTCCAGAATATATTTGCAGTATATATTTGCCAGAGTAATGAAGTACTACTTTTTTTTGCTGTTGCAATTCCAAAACTAACCACACAAAGAAACAAAATTTAGATTATTTAGATTTCTAAGTCCATGGGCTACATGTACTACTATAAGACACAAATATATACAAACACCAAAATTTCAAGTATGGCTTGGAACATAAAAATTGATGAAATGAGCTAAAACAAGCTTTGACTGAATATATTTAATACTGAAATACTGTTATAAATAAACAATTATACCTAAATAAATTACACATACACATTAAATATGTATTCATTACAATGTATAGACATCACAAGGCAAAACCCTGTAATTTCAAAAAGTGTTTAAATATTTAGTTCCTGTATCCTGCTCATCTATTCAGTAAAAAGAATGCCAAGCTGGAAAATTAGCATGTCTATTCTTTAAAACCACAAAATGAACTTAAAACACACAGCAAGCAAGAAAAATGCTATTATAGGTTGGAAGTACTGGTTTTGGTTGGAAGTAAAATTATACCAGCCCACTTTAAAAAGTGAAAACACCATCCTAGCTGAAGTTGATCACTTCCAAATTCATGGTGTATATTTTCTATAGTATATTCAGGTATAAATTTATTGTTATTATTACTAGTAGATATTTTGTATCTGTATACTAGATGAAACAGATTTCTGTAACCCTGTTTTCACTACAGTGTTTAATATTAGTTAGAAATGAATTATCATAACTTTATAAAGAACAGGTATCAGCTTAACTTGATAAATCACTTTATAAGCAACTGTATGAGCTACAAAGAAAATCACAATAAAATTGTATTCCTTGAAGGCACATTTCCCAAATTCTAGAGGTAAAAAACCCATGTATTTTGTAAAATTGATGCTGACAGACTTTTAGGGCTCAACGTTATTTTTCACAATGCCTTACAGAATTAAATATTAAGCAACTAATATGTAACTTGTTTAACAGACGAACTTACTGGATAGGAATAACTTCTGGTATCCACCCAGTCAGCGTATGTAAAACTGTAAATTCCTCCATCTCTCTTTTTGCAGTTCCATATATACTGAAAAATAAAAGCAAACAGAAATTACAATGTACTCAACTCACAGTACTCTAGTGTGTGTTGCTTTCTATGGGAGCAAGACCATACACAGTCAGAATGGCTTGCTGAAGAACAAATTTTAGGACTTTTCCAATCGACTGCTGACTACTAGCATACAAACTCAAATTTGTTGTTTTGCCTTTGCATCATGCCTATTATTTTAGTCTTCCCTACAGTACAACTACATAGTGTCAACACCATTAGCAAGCCTACCAAATATACTTGCACACACTAAAGCCTCTTCTTGCAGGGTTGAAGATGTGGGTTTGAAATCCTTTACACCATGAAGAGGGATATAAATCTAGAACTTCCATTTCCTGAGCAGCTACTTTTAACACCCAGAATATTACGCAAAAGTTGGTTGTATTTCCAGTGTTCCAGACTCCACTCTTTTAAATTGATAGTCTTGGCCACAACACAACTAACCCTTGTGTTCTGGAGAAACACAGTATTTCGAACACATTCCTGCAAACAGAGTTCTCTAATCAGCAGCTCTAGGAAACTCCTTGGACTGTGTAGAAGTACTTTCGATCACTCTTCCAACAAACAACCTGATATGACCAGAACAGGGAAGATTGACTACCCAGAGCAGTGTTCTGAGTTATTTTCTGAAGCTTAGTCCCTTAAGCACTTGGCGTTCATTGCTTATCTCAAAGGAATCTGTGACTATAATTGTCAATCATTTGCACCATGGGCTACCTTCTACTTTCTATGTCTCTGTTAGGGAAGTGCATCTCCATACAGCCCACAACAGCAGGATTAAGGCAAAAGCATCCCATGTAGCTTACAATACTATTTTCAGTACCATTTAAGTCATTACTGGTTAAGGCTGACAGTTGAAACTTCATTAAAACATCTTGGACATTTCTATTTGTGAAGCTTTCAAGGAATAACAGCAAATAGAGAAAGCAAACAGGGAGAACACTCCAATTTATTTGCAAAATTGTGCATAAATGTACACACGTCTAAGAAGGAAACACTGCACGTTCTGTAAGGTACAGAAGACTTCGCTTTACTGATTCACTCTGTCTTCTTTGTATATTTATTTTTACAAAACTTTTAGCAAATATATTTCCCATATATACTAAATCCAAGTTTTTTTTCACGAATTCCATGTGACTTCACAAAACAAATTGAAAGGGGACTGACTAAACATACCTAGTATTTGCCAATTTAATGATAGCTTTGGACAGCAACATAGGCCAAAGTTCAGTTTCACAAGTTGTACTTGGTAATAACAAATTATCCTCTTCATTGAAAGGCATAGTATCATCTACGGTGATCTTTCTCCAGCATCCCTATGACAGAGGGAGGAGTAGGAAAGAAGAAAGAAAACACTGAGTTTGTGGGCTGAAAGCAGAACACACAAATAAGAGAACGTTTAATGCTTTTCCCAGGATCCTAGTTCTACTGTAATTTCTGTAATCTGATTTACATTACAGATGGCTTTAAAATAAGTTCTCATATTGTATTGAGAAGCATGGAAACAGTATACATAGCTTTTTGTTACTGATCTGACTTATTTGTTTCAGAGATTAATCTAATGGCAGATATTTCCAAATATATTTCCTCTGATATGTGTAGTGCATGCCTTCATTGCTGTTTCTTCAGCTGCAATAACAGAAGCCTGAGAAACAGTAATGATTTAAAATTAGCTTAACTAAGATATCAATTTTACAAATGTTTATTTAAAGTTGTAGTCTGGAAAATACTTGTGATATAAGCAGTCCCATCTGCTTGCCAAGAACTACCTGGAGATGTTGACTGCAGTGGGTAGAGAGTCTTGGAAAGCATTAAGACTGTATGTTATAAAATGCTATAAGAAACAAGACAAAATGACCAAATATAGCAAATATCCATATTTCCAGGATAACAAACAAACAGATAAGACAAGAAATTGATGGCTCCAATGCCAAATATTTCACTGGTAAATTGACTTAGTATCCCACAAAATAATCTTGTCAACCACTCTCCAAAAAAGGTTCTGCCCTAGTGATTAAGACATAACAAGAAGCAGAGGAATTAGTGGGGCAATAGCAAGTACTTCTGTTAACTCATCTGCAAAATGACAAAGAATTTCCAAATCACTAAAATGTTTACGATATGTTATCAGAGAAGGCAAAATTACTGCTCTCTGCTTGCAACTAAGCTGTTGATTCAAACAGTTGCCCGTTAACTAATTCCGCTGAGTTTTTATAGATTTCAGAAGAAAAAAATCAAGGTGTTATAGCAAAGATACCAAAAAGCATAGAAGAAAAAATATTTTTTAGGTTAAAAACTACTTGCTGACAGACAAAAATAAATCCTTAAGATTTCCCAAGCTTTAAAAGGGCCTAGATCACATTGTCTTTTAGTAACTTCTGAAATTTAATAGACATCAGTACAAGCTGAGAAGCAAAGGAAAACACTGAGGAGATATTTGGTTTTCTATAGCTCAGGACATTTTTAAATTCAGGAAGAACAGTTCAGTTTGAACATAAGCAACTGCCATTATTGGATCTCTTTCTGCAGTGTAATAAAGAAATGAACTCAAGTATAGTACCTTGTTGCAGTACACAGAGAAAAAGAATTCTCCTAATAATCAGCAAAAACCTACACAATCTATGAAAAAAACAATATTGACTTTTCAAATAACTCTTTTATCAAGTTTAAGTTGCACAAAAATGAACTATAAAAGGCATTTTCATTAACATGTATCAAAAATTTGTAAACACTTCAACACCTACAAATGCATATTTTTTCAATAATAATAAATTCTTACCCTAACTATTAAAATTTGCCATGCTAGCTGCATAAAATTTATATATTGTTGGAGGGAAGCACTCACCATCCAATAAAGTTTCACTATGTATTTTCCATGGCTATTGTACAGTGGCATATGTTCCTTGGTAGCTTTACATAAGGCATAAATATGTTCCCAGGGTTTCCAAAAAAGTTTGGATGTTTCCTTAGTTAAGGTCTTTTCATTATATAACCTCCAGACTGCATGAATTTCACTTATAATCCATCTCATCAGCTGAAAACAGAGAAAATAGAAGAAAAATAATTTTTCAACTTAGTTCTTTTAGAAAAATTAAGTTGAGTTATATTATGATCGAAGAACAAAAAAAATCCTGTATTAAAAGGAGCAGTGATATAAAACTAAAGCTACTGTTTACGCAAAGATTTAATTTCATTAGTACAATTTTTTAAAAATCTTCATAATATCTATAATAACAGCAAATTTTGTGAACCTAAGTAAAGGCACAATACAAATTATGCTGTTCATCATTCTCCAAATAAAAAGGAAGACACATAATTTTAAAATCCATTATGTCACAGGGCTTATAACTATCACTTGCTTGATTGCTTGGTACTAGACATAGATGTTAAAAATCAGTACTGGTTTTAATACCAGTTGTTTGTACTCAGTAAAAAACCAATCCTAAACTATTAAAAATAGTTAATAATTTTAAAATTTTAAATAGCAGTTAACTAAATTAACTAATCATGCTTTAGTGCACGTGGTTTTCTAACATGCAGACTTCTCATGTATGCTATAGTTTCTCAAGTATTACCAGACTGCTATAGTGATTTATATAAATAAGTATGAGAACAAGCTTTTACTACAAGAACATACCCTAAAATGAATTAGTGATTTTGTGGACAGTGAAATTTAAATCATCTGATTTTTGGATGCTTCTTCTCATACACTTTCTGTGGTGATGCTGAATTACAAATTTGCATTGATACAGTGAATGAAATAGAAATTACGAAGTAATATTACATTCAGTAAGGCACACAGATGTCTTGGTTCTACCTGCTTTATATTTTCCCCTGATCTGTAGAAATTCCATAAATTTTTATTCAACTCTACCAGAAAGAAAAAAGGAGCTGAGTGACAAAAATTTACAAATATGTGCAAGTACACTAAGAACATGACTTCAGGAAAGCTTGAAAGAAAAATATAAATCCTTTCTAATACAGCTTTTATTTGCTTTTGTCTTTAGAGACTACTATCAAGTAATAATCTTTTATATTTAATAGACTGTATAATAAAAAAAAAACAACCAAACCATGTTTGCAAAATCTCTTACCATGGTTTTAATTTTTCAAATTCTAAAAATGGTAAACATTAATTATACAATTCTAAATGGGTTTTTGCCATTTTATCCCTCTCAATCTTTTTTACTTAAAACATTTGTCACAACTTATTTCTTCATGGTAGATATCTGAAGTGAAATCCAAAAATTTAAAAAGAGTTAAAAACAAATAAAGGAAATACTTTTTAAAAGGGACACTGATGTATTTCTACCTACCTCACTACAAAATATATGCTCGTTTGCTGAAAAAAGGTCAAATGCCTTTTCATTTTTGACAACCACAGGAATCTAGGAGAAAGTAAATTAGTTAAGCACACTGCTAAATTATCTGGAAAAATAAAAACCCTGAACACTGTCATTTAACAGTAGTGACATCAAATGTTAGACATTTGGTAAACATTCATTAGAAATTTGCAAACTAGAGGCCATCAATTTGCAAATCTTTTAGCTGCTTTGATATTTCTTAATAAAAATGTCTTAAAATGTAAATAACCAGAATGTTTAAAAAACCATTATTTTTGCCAGGAGATTTAAAGAGTATGAAATTAAATAATCCTGTCAATAAATTCAGACTCTCAATACAATATAAACAGATAGTCTCTTATTTATTCATAGTATTTGCAGTTCTGCATTTAAATCCTGATCATAACACTTTGAGATTTCCCTGTACTAAGATTCAAAGCGATGTGTTTCCTCATGGTCAGTTAAGATAGTGGTGTTGTCAGTATGAACACTGACTTTGTCAAACCTTTGACAGTAGTACACAGTTGTGGTGGCTATTACTTGTTTATACTGTCTGTTTTCTTTTTGTAAGCAGTTTAGATATAACATATGAGCACTGAAGTTTATTAAACTAAATATATTTGTGCACCTTGCGTTACTTCTTGGTGATCATTGCTTGATTCTTTTACAGTTATGTTGCTGCCTAATTGCTTAGGTAGCAACACATACCATCTCAACAGCCTTTCATCACTTGACATTTAAATTAATTTTAACAACTTATACAATTTCTAGTAATCATAGCTTTTTAATTCAAAATACATTGGACCAAAAAACCCCAAACGCTTTAAAGAAAACAAACGCTTTCTTCATAATGCTCTAAAGATAGATTTTTAATACAGATACCTGTTCCCACGGCTTTCTGGGCTGCCAGCAGACTTGCCCCCATCTTTCAGATATTTCTACTCAGTTTATGAATTTTGGCAGTGTTTCTCATCTTGTTTTTTGATCTTGTCAATTCATCCTCTGACCTCCCCCTCTCCTTCCTCCATTAAAAATTAAACTTGGACCTGTTTAGTGCCTAGTTAATAAAAAATGGAACTGACAAGCTGACAAAAGGAAAATTGACAAGCCTAAAAAGTTGGAAGGGTGGCCAAAGCATTTTAAAACTTCAGCATTTCATCTGAAGCAAAAACGATTTAAAGCTTAGACTAGCAACAGCTAGTCTAACACTAACCTTTGAAACAGCAAGCTGTTTATTTTCTTTGCAATTAATTTAAAAAATGAACTGAAGAAGAGCTTTGCATAATTTTATGTTATGGGTACCTTCCAAACAAATAATGTCAAAGATGTGAACATGTTCTGTATGCAGACGGGAGAAATACAGTAGTTCAAGTGAGAAAAAGTATATTGTTTCTGATAAAGCTAATTCATGGTTTCAGGATACTTTACTTCAGATAGCTGCTGAAGGAAAGTCTTAGTTGGAACAAGCAGAACATGTTTTGCCATCATACTGATTTTTAAGTGACAAAACAAGAACACAAATTAAAACAGGAAGGCATGTCTCTGTTCAGCTGTCTTCTAAATGAATGTAGAGTCACAAAGCAGAGCAGACTTGGGAGGATAGAATACCATGTTGTTTCGCACCAGGAGGGCCTGGTCCATGATGATTCTGGTAAGAAAGGTACTCAGACATTGTAAAGTATCATTTAAAAAGCTATTATTAGAGCTAACCATAAAGGGATTAGTATAGATAACCCTTAGTACTTTTAGATACTGGGAACCCCAAGTTGTGCAGCTTCAAGCAAGCTTCTGATCCACATGCAGCATTCCCATCTGTAGAAAGGGTTACGCCACTTTGCTATTATTGGGCTATGAGAGGATTTGAACTATTACAGGATTTTCTTATTAGTAAACAACTCTTTTAACTATTTCTACTGTAAACCAAAAAGGATGTTCACATAAGAACTTGCTGCTGCACATATTTAAAGGCAAGGAGATGCAGGAGTTCTAACTGCCGGTAACAACGGAGAGCCACCTGCAAGCTTCTCCCTTACAATGCGCTATGCAAGCTTATCCAGTGGCCCATCAGGTCCAGCAGCATGCAAAGGACAAGCTGTGTGTGCAGCACAGATTAGCTGCTGTATACATAACTGACTCCTCGGTGTACAGCATTCTCCTGAACAGAAGAACTACATGTAGTCAAGTGGGGTTTACCTTTTGAACTCATTTCCTCTGCTACTTTTCCTCTACTTGTGACATAGCTAGGGAAGAAGCAATTTTTCATTATGACCTTGATTGTTTCTTACCTTATTTGTTAAAAACTCACGTGGACGTTTCCATGAATGCACTTTTAAGGATGCTGGCAACTTTAATTTCCCTTCAGGATCCTCAAAGACATGCTACATGAAATGTGCATGGAAAAAAAAATTAACATTTTTGTATTAATCAGAGTATTGTATCTTCCACAAGATTTAAAATAATTTATTGCTGACACAGTAATACACTTCAGGGGAAATATAACATAAAAAGGAACTAACTAACTCTGAACTAAAAGACTGCAAAGCATGAGCTGAAGATTCAGAACAAATGCCATTCACATTGTTCAGAGAAGGTTTTGTGGCCCATGCTGTCTAGATAGGTCTATGTAAAACGCTTCCTTTCTTTTCCACCCTTCAGAGAAAACTACCAAAAAAACCTTTTCAAGCTTTTAATTAATCTTCTAAGTTGTTTCTAAGTACTTTTCCTAACTCATTTATTTCTAAAGCTTTCTAAACTGGAGACTGAAGTAGCTCCAAAACTGGAGTTACACCTTTCTTTAGCATACAATTGCAAAAACACTTTGAAGAAGAATATTATTGGTTGAGATAAACTTGGCAAAGAAAACCATGTTTAATTTATCTTTTATTTAAGTTGGGTATAAGAGATCACTGCCAGGTCTCAGGAGCTCATGTGCGAAGGACAGGAGCCTCAACCACAAGTTTTACAGAATGATGGGCAAGAAATAGGCACAAGAGGAACAGACAAGGTCAAGTGCACAATTTCAGCAGCAGACTGTGCTGCTCTCAAAGAGGCTATTATGTAGGGGTGCGTGATAAAAGAGCTTTAATATTACAAGGAAAAAACACACTTCCAATTGATTCCTTTTCCCACTCAAGAAAATAGGATACTTTATATCCTTGTTCAAGGTGTACCCAGAGGTACTGGATGCCATCACCAATTCTGTTTCTAACTGAAATACGCTATACAATGTTGAATTCTGACTAGCTGCTTGGATCAAAAGGGGCCACATCTGAAAATTCTTTAGATCTGTAAATTTATCTTCTGTGACTGACACATTTAAAAACTTTAAACAAGTAAAAAGAGCAGTGTTTCATATTAATTGTGGCTGAAAACCTGAATGGTCCAGTAAACACCTCAGAATGCCTCTTATGCTAAAAAAAAAGAAGAAAGATTTTCAATTACAATTATTTTTTAATTCTATCTATTATAATAAAGTTTGGCAGACCTAATAGATTAATGCTAGATAAATGTTTGTAATACAGCCCAAGCACACCAAGTTTGGCAATGGAACAGAAAAAAGACATAAAGAAAAATAATTTAAATGTCAAGTTAATGGAAGCATTCAGTATATAACCTAAAACTTTTTTTTTAAACTTTGGCCCCACAGGGCTACAGTATATTTAAGCTTGGGATAAGAAAAAAAGATTCTACGAAGACATATGCTACCATATACATAGCATGCAAGAATAAACACAGAACAAACATATGAACGATGCAGGATTTGCACATAAAATAGATGATTAAATAGATTTTAAATATCAACTAAAAATACTAAGTTTAAGAAAATCTGTAAGTAATATTTTTACTAATAGTCTGCATAAAATGCCTATACATTCTGTAATGAGAATGAATTTAAAGGAGTAAAAATACTCGTGAGATCTAAAAGTGATTTCAAATTTGAAAGGACTGAGGAACTTATCTGCACCTGGTAAGTGTTTATCTTCTGCAAAATATATCCCCTCATAACATTCTCTGCACATTAGAACTTCAGACAGTGTTTCACATGATCAGAAACAGAGGTGTGCAAAAGAAAACAAATCATCTATTTTTCCCATAAGAAAGGTGGGGACATTTAACCTTTTGAGTCTACAGAAACTCTAGCGCTCACAGAAGGGATTGCTCTGACATAATAAAACAGTTCAGCTTTTCCCCCTATTCCCAGTTTTAATAGTGTTATAAAATAGGTTATAGGATTGCATATCTTTAACCATTAATGTGCATGCATCAATGCATCAATGCACACACACGTTAAAAGTTTGTTTAATAAGCAACAAATAATCAATGCACAATACTTTTAGTTTATTATTTTATTTCAGTAGGGAACTATTTGAACTTATTGAAAATACGTAACTGAAAAAGTAACAAATTATTCCAAAGTTTTGATAAATACTGTATCAAATACAGATACAAAAAATTATTTGGAAATAATATATGTGTTAGCTTACAGAGACAGGACTTTTCATGTATTTTTCTTTCTCTTTTCCAGCTTTTCCAGCATCCCATTTTTCTGCATTTATATCTTCTTCATTCCATTCTGGCCAAATAGGAAATCTCCACCTCTCACTGGAAGCACCTACAAGTGAAGACACAGTTGCCCTGGGAAACAAACAGAAGTATGAATAAAAAGGAACAGTATATTGGGCAAGGGTAGCAGGAAGATTTTTATCTCATCAAATATTGTTTTTTTTAATATATTGTAGTAAAAATACTAGTGGTAGTAAGTAGAATTATGTTTTGTCACTAAGATAAACAACCCTGCAGAAGTGCTATCAGTGCTCTCACTATCCTTTTCTTGGAATTCACAATTCCAGTGAAAATTTCCTGAAACTGCAGGGATTTTCAGAAGACTAATATACTATGCGTTCATAGCTACTAACTAGCACTAGATGCATCTGTGTATATCATTTTTCCAGTGTGTATGAAGGCCTAAAAATTATGTTTTCTATTTAATGATCTACATCTGCTACAAAAAGCCAGAAGATACGGTAATGTTCTTGCCTTTCCTTATACCACACACTGGAAGACACCAGTGGTTTGGGCTACAGCTGGAGGTTTGTTTTTTAGAAACAGGTGCCAAGAAATACTTATTTTAAAAACAAAGCCTTAATTTCTTTAGAAACTGACATCTTCAGGAGATTTGAAATGGAAAGCATCTATTTTTTTATATTTGAGAATAAAGGCTTCTTTAACCTCTGGCCATACTCATATACTGCATATCTTATCATGCGGATATTTATCCTGCTATAAAAATCATCAGTGAAACTACATAAAACCATGCTCATACTTCAAATTTCAGAATTATAGCTTCCTCTTGGTATTTTGGTGATTCAACAGAAAAAATATGAACATCTATTCTGATTTGCAGCACCACTCAGGTAGAGCAAAGCATTCGATATTTTGGATAAAATGGTTGTAGTACCATAATTCACTGCATTTGCTCTTTTAAATATTTATAAAAAAGCATGGAAGTTTCACTCAATAATAATAATAAATGATGATAAATAATAATAAAAAAACATGTTCTGAAGCCATTTCCAAAGACAATTAAATAATAATTGCAGTAACTGCTGAAAGATTTCTGACTGCTTTGGGACAATAATAGAATAATAAAAGCACATAATTTTTATAAACAAGATGTAGAAAGACTTCCATAGCTTACTACCACACTAAGGCAGAAAATTACTTTATAGTGCACTTTGACATAATAGAATACCCTCAACCCTAAAAATGTGAAGACATTGAAACATTGCTATTCGTGACTGAGCTGTTCAAACTAAGTTGGGAATCTCAGCGCTCCTTCTCAAAAAGAATGATTTAATAAGATTTTGTAAAAATTCACAGAGTAGTTCAATTTAACTGAACTACAAATACAAATCAGTAAGGGAGAAAAGATATCTGAATTTAATAAAATATTGTATTTGAATAAGGCTATTAAGAAGTTCCTTTATCAAAAGAATTGGATAATTAAATACATTAAGAATTCTTTGAAACAAACTAACAGACACAAAGATGATGCAAAGCATTACTGGTACTTTATACGCAAGTTGGATAGCTTAATTATGCAACAGTATTTTAAACTTACTGGCAGAACTCTTTTTAATCCTGTGCTAAACCCTAAAGCAGAATAAGGAAGAATAAACTGCCAAATGCATGAAACACTATGAAGTCGGTGCTAATTCACCTCTGACCGTCTAAGCAGCTTCTCCAAGAGAGCTGGCATAATTGATGTAGTGCCAACAGTAGAAATACAGAATGGCAGGATAGACAAATGAACAGGAACAAAAAAATTGCAGATGGATTACAACCTAAGTTTTCCAGAGACTTCAGACTTAATAAGAGAGACAAGAAACAGGCCCACAAGGTACTGGAAGTGTGCTCCTCAAGTTAAACATAGTCAGTTAGTCTGTAGTCATATATTAGCTACTCATGCACTCTCTAAGCAAGGAAGATCTTTTTAACATGGTGAACGGAGTCGAGGGAGCAAGTATTTTCTTCTTAAAGAAGCTAACTCTTCCTGTAAATTATCTATGACTATTCCTCAGAGAGGGAACCCAGCAACGCTGAAGGGAGTCTTCTCAAGAAACTTGCTGCAGAACTAGTATTTAGTTTCAGAACTGCATACTCTACCTTTCTTTCCCCATACTCATGTCATTCCATGTCAATAGATAATGATAATTTTGTGGCACACGAAACTATCTCAATCATAGAATCACTTGGTTGGAAAAGACCTTTGAGTTCATTGTGTCCAACTGTACCTGGTCACTATTAAACCATATCCCTAAGAACTTTATCTACCCATGTTTTAAACACCTCCAGGGATGGGGACCCAACCACCTACCTGGGAAGCCTGAAGATATTTTTCCTAATGTCTAATCTGAACCTCAGGGAGACACAACTTCAAGCCAGTCCCTCTCATCCTATCACCTATCACTTAAGAGAAGAGACCCAACACCCACCTCACTAGAACCTCCTCTCCAGTAGCTGTAGACAGTGACAGCCTACTTTTCTTTAGGCTAAACAACCCCATTTCATTCAGCCGCCTCTCATAAGACTTGCTCTCCAGTCCCTTCATCAGCTTTATTGCCCTTCTCTGGTCACGCTCCAGCACCTCAATGTCTTTCTGTAGTGAGGGGCCCAAAACTGAATACTATTTGAGGTGCAGCCTCACCAATGCCAAGTACAGGGTCACAATCACTTCCCTGGTCCTGCTGGTTACGCTGTTTCTAATACAGGCAAAGATGCTATGGGCCTTCTTGGCCACTTGGGCACACTGCTGGCTCATATTCAGCATTGACTACCAACATCCCCAGGTCCTCCTCCAGGCAGCTTTCCAGCCACTTTCTTTACCCCAGTCCTGTACTGCTATATGGGGTTGTTGTGCCCCAAGTGCAGGACACGGTCCTGGGCCTTGTTAAATCTCATACTGTTAAACTGGTACACTACGTACATTTTTTTAGAAGTCAGGAAGACATCATTCTTTGTATTTAGTTCTTTCCTCCAGATAAAGATTTAATGGATTTAATACTGGTTTTCCTAACCACCCTTGCAAAAGTTAGACCTATAATCTTGCTAGCATTTTATGCAGTCACTTTCCTTAACAACAGAACAAAACCCAAAAAGGAAGGAATGATTGGATAAGCAGATCTTAGGATGGAAATAAGACTTCTTCTCACAGTAATTCTGATTGGCAGTATTTGAAACAGATTAAATTATTTAATAGTTCAATAGCAGTGCCAGCACTGTATCCACAATGAGTATTGGGCTTTATTCAGAAATCTGGTTGGAACCTTGACAGAGAAAAGTGCTTCAGCTTTTTCTGTCTCCATGACTCTACTTTGGAAGTTAGGAAAAAAAATCTGAGGGATTCCACCATATTGATGATTTCTTCAGGATTTCTGGTTAGTTATTAACATATAGATATATCCAATCTTTTTTATCTTTCTGCGATCCTTGTCATTCAATATTCTTTTGCAGCTAAATATTTTTCAGTTTCTTTTTCTCACTAAGGTTTCACTTGTTTATTTCTATTAAATCTACTTAAGTTTCAAAGTTTAAGTTCTGTTTCCTATTACCATTATAAGAAATCAGTATAGAGATTTTCACAGACTTACGACATAGTATTAGGCTCTCTGCCTGAGGATTGAGGTGGGAAATTAAAATCTAAGTTTTGATTAACTTAATGAATTTCTACTGTCTCTGCATCTGTTCTTAGCTATCTTCCAGCTGTGGAGTAAAATATGTGCTTGCTCAAAGCACCTTTTGGAGAATCAAAAAGAGAATTGGTATCTGTAGCAGCAACTGTCTAAACAAACTAGGTGTTTTATTTGCGATATGATACACTTAGGTGGCATGGTATGATTAGATATTTATATGCCAGCCTTTCTGTAGACACGGTGATTGAGAGTTTGGTCTTAATTTGATTCACTTTATTAAGAATTTGGTTTCCTCCACAGCAAGGTAGTTGTTGCTAAGTAACTGCCAACAGGTCATCACTTCATCTCATCTTAGTGCTCTCTGTAGGTATTTTAAATGGTCACCAACATTACCCATAGCACGTTTGAAAGATTGAAAAAGAAACTTTGAATGTGATCATAACAGTACACCAACAGAAGAAAAAAAATCTATTTGATTCTCATCATTTTCACCTCGTTCACTGGAGGGTGTTTTAAATTCTATCTATTCTATCCATTAAATGGCTGCAACCATTACACTGTACAGCTTAAACTATGTTCAAACCCCTGAAAATGCACTATGAGCATATATCTGACGTCACACTGACTACAGTTCTTGGCACAGTCAGTACTTAATGGAAGTGATTTGGTAACAGGAGATGATCTTTAGGTAAATAACATCTGGCAGGTCAATGAAGGAGGCTCAGAGCTGAAACTTTTATCCTTCTTTCTTCCTTCAACTGCTCTGGATGCTTTGAACTCCTCTATGTCTACAGAAGTAAAACCAATCTGAAGGAAGAGATAGGAGTGAAGAATCACGCATCTCATATTTGCCACTGGATATCAACATTAGGTCTGGGACACTGGGAGATGGCAATTTGAGGCTTTTTCCACTTACTAACAAGCAATAAAGAAAAATTTGCCCCGTCCCTTGGATTGCTTCAGCAGTCAGAGGAAACAATTTATGGCACAACTGAAGGCTTTTATATTAGGAAAAAGCAGGCAGGGAATAAGCAGATGGCTAACTTCTCTGAACATGTCCTGGGGGGAAGCTACTTAACTTTTCCCCTAATCTCTTCAGAACTCAAAGACCTTATTAATGGCAGAAAGTTCCTTTACACTCTAATCGCTGAAATAGTTTTTCAAAAGTAGCATCAGAATATCTTAGAAACCCACAGCAGAAACCATAGCAACACTCAAGTTTATGGGAATCTGGAAAAGATATGGGAACTTTTGACAAGTTGTCAGTAAATCAGTTGGAAAATTATTTGCTCTTTTTCTTCATACCTAGTGCCATTCTTCAGAAAAAGAATTAATGGAATGAGTCATAATCAGATACTCTAATAAGTAGGTAAGGTAAAAAAAGTCTTCTCTTTATTATTAATAGTCAGCAGAAACTGCAAAATAAAACCAAAATGTGTATGCATTGTTTACAGTAATGTACCACTACTCATCTTGAATACTGGAGCCAAAACTTAAAGGATTCTGCAGAAATATACACTGGTGCAAATGCTCAGAGTTCTAATGGTTGGAGAGAAACTCAATCCATGGATGAAGTTCAGGTACAATGACCAGAATAAATAATTGTAGATTATCTAAGTTTTAATGACAGTTGCTTGCAAAGCCTATAAAACCAGGTTTTGTGGTCATTTTATTTTTGTATACTGGGATAGGACTTCTTTCTCAAAAAGTACAGAATGCTTTCTTTGTGAAGTGAAATAAAAATGGAAATAGAAGTAAGGACAGGAAGAAACGATCAATACCAACTGATAATTCTTTACAGGTATACTATTTTTAAAGAGGTCTGTAATCCAGATCACTACTTTCAAGTGAAATATTCACATTTCTAAACATAGCTGGCTTCCTTGTAGATATCAGATGAACTACTAACAGACCTCCATAACTTGTCAAGAATGAGCCTATGTCAAATGTGCACACACTTGCTAAGAAAGAATGGTCACCTAGCCTCACATTTAGCCTTGCCAGCCAGAAGTTCATGTTTTATTCTTTCTATTTGCCTGAATATTAATAGGAAGCTAGATAGTAATTCTTGGTTTTCTTTCCAGGTTATAGAAGGAAAAAAAGATGGTACACGCCAAATCCCTTGTGCAACTTGAACATAGTGGTGCTTCTATGGACATTATTTCAAATAAAAACTGATGGAAAGTCGTGGCCTAGAAGCACATTGGGGTTTAAAACTTTATCTTTTTTTAGTTTCTTCTCCATATATTCAGTCTGATTCCATTTGTTGTCCTGCAAATATTGCCTGAATTTTGGTCTTTATAATTTTAAAATTCCAGCTAAATTTGAATCTTTCTTAAGTAGTTTGAATCAGTTCGAATCAGTTCTCATCAACATAATTCAGACTTCTTTTATTTTGATCCATTTATATCCACTATATCTTTTTACTATAGAAAAATTTGAACTGACAAAAAAGTCAGAAATTGAATATAAAAAGAAGAATACAGGACTAGACTGGTGCCATGTGTTATAAGAGAAAAAAGATGAAGCTGCATTAAAAAAATAATGAAAAATACAGTGATAAGGCAAATTAATATTTCATCTAGATCACAATAGATTTGTTTTATCTTGTCTGACTAAATCTTAGTAAAGCTAAACCAAAAATACTTCTTTTCATATATTTTTTAAGAATTAATGTGAAATCCAACCTTCATGCTCATAACAAGCTCATATACAGTGTTAGAATTTTGGACTCTTAACCTTCTATTTTTGCATTACAGGAAGAAAAATAGCTTTTATTGCATAAACCATCATTAATAAATGGCTCAAAACCAGAAGCAAAACCAGGTGAAGTTACAGACTTCAGAAAGAATAGATTGGACATGGCTGCTTTCAATGGCAGCACAAGCTGGGACTCTGTAGCGTGAGAGTGCCGTGCTAGAAAAGCTCAGCTTGCCATTTGCAGTGGCAAGATTCAGTTGTAGGAAAAAATCTCTGCTCCTGATTCTATGCAGCCAGTGGATTGCTCATAAAAAAGCTTTAAATATGGAATAGAAAAAAATATTTTACATATTTGAAAAAACACTCTTGATAATACAAGGTATCAGATGGCTTGGAAGTCATTAACTTGCCAGCTTTTCATATTCTACCACTGGAGGTCTTTTAGACTTTCAAAAGACATACTTAAAAAATAAATGTTCTTTTTTAATTTACATTCCCCAAAGTGGAACACTGAAGTGGAACACTCATCTTTCTTTGTAATCCTAACAGATGACTGCCAAAGCAGAAACCTTGTTATATCTAGCTCTTAAATAAGGACTTTTAATCTACAGAAACAAAGACAGTTTACAGAGGAGGGGCTTATACCCAGTTTTACAGGCAGAAACATGATATATGAAGACTTAGCTAAAGTTGAGTGCCTTTTCTGACCGATTCTTCTAAAGTAGTTGACTCTGGGTTGTGCTCCACGTGGGACTGTGGGCAGCTGGCCTAAATCCTTTATTGTGATCTGGTTTCAAATGGTGGGGCTGACAGGTCAAGTGAACAGAGTACAGACTAACACAGGCACCAAGAGATCCCAGCTGCTTCTTGCGGTCTTTCAACAAATCACAGGTTTGAGTGCAAGTAACATCCATGTCCAATTTACTGACCAAATTTTGTTTTTACCAGTGCATCATCCTTTCAACTAGCAGCAACTGACCACAGGTTATACAGGTCTCAGTTAATGTTAACACTTCAAGATCAAGAGCTGTCTGTCACTATGACAGATCAATTAAGATCTCTGTTCAAGTTCAGTCAAGGAAAGCAAATAAAACACTAGAACACATTAGAAGCACAGTGTCCAACATATAAAATTAGGACAATACCACTCAGTATAATCAATTTTATGTTCTTTGAGTGAAATACTACATTTGGTCCCTGTTGCCCTAGCAATGTAACAATAACTTTGAAAATTTAGTGATAAGCAACAGATTAAAGCATGAAGGAATAATGAAGTGTAAATGTACAAAATACTGAGATGTACAGATAAGAGCATCTTATTTGTCTTTTCTCATAACACAAGAAAAAAATGCATATAACATAAAACACAGCGAATTTAAAATAATTAAAAGGAAACACCTGACAACTCAGCACATGATTAGCAGCAGAACTCTTTTTTGCATCAGATATGAATAATGTTTTACAGCTTCTGGAACAGCCTATGTCAAGTAGCACATACCTCTGTCAAATTCTGGGGAAAAAAAAAGAGCAGGAATGTGCCATTTGGGGGATCTTAGTTCCATTCCACTGAGCTCTGTGTGAGAAATCACCAACAGTACAGCCACAGAGCATCCACTTATTCCAATTGTTCTCCAAGGAAGAAAGCTGAGGATCTCATTCCAAATCCTTATTTACTGTGTCTGATTCAAAGAGAGAATATGAAGTCACGTTTCCCCATAAAATTCTACAGCTTCTTAGAAATCACAGGTAACTTTTCTGAGGTTTTTTTTCTCCCAGTGTTTCCTGCTAAAAAGACTGAGCTGGCCTTAGATTCAGCTATAAGAATGCTGGGGAGACTGCAGCACCTCTTTCCACACTAGAGTTAGGTATTTGAATATCTTTTAAGAACACGACTTGTGCTTTGCTCTTTCTTTGGCGTTTCTTCCTTGTTGGCTTCTGCAAAATCCTTTTGTGCCTTCCGTATGGCACCTGGCTATTAACTACAAACTAAAAATGTCTGCATGGCAGAGCACCTCAGTCAAGTCATTTATAAAGCACTTAGTGTGCGTTGATAAGAAATGCGGAAATCCCATTTCTTCGGTGGTTACAGAGGGCTCACAGAAAAAACTCAAGACCATTCTGTTTAAGTAGATGAATAATCCACAGCAAACAGCCTCTAACATGGTATTTTAAGAATGCTTTCCAGTTTCAAACCACAATTATCATCTTTCTTTTGACAGTGCTTTTTCTGCTATATCGTTCTGCTGAAAGCTGCTTTTCGCTATTATACTGTTCATTGTCATAGAGGTTTAGACTTCTATAGCAGTCTGATTGCACAGAATCAACCAGTGGTTCATATAGAATGTCTGCCTGCAAGATCCTCTGACATTGCTCTAAGTTGCATGGAAAGGAAAGCCTAAACCTAAGACTAACAGGGAGCACAGTCCTTAGTGTGATATTGCCATTGGTGTATCACTTAATATTTTCATGCCCATGAGTCTGTGAAATTTGAAATCTATAGATGGGAGTAGGCTGAGCTCTACAGGTTCATTATTTTAATTAGAATTAACTAGGAATACCAATTTGAATAGATAATTTATTCATTAAGATGTAATCTAGTTAACAAAAAGTTCAACTTACTGGTTAGCTTATATGCTATTTTAATATTTTTATTGTATTTACTTGGGGAAGATTCCATTGTTTCATCATAAAGCATGAAACTAAAAAGAAGTTAAAGGCAGAAAAAAAGGAAAGGTACTAGCGAATTGACTACATAGATTAAATTTGTACTGCATTTACATACTGAAACATTTCAATGAATAAGGCACGGGTACTAAAAGCAAGATCTTCTTCCTTCTGGCCAGAAAATGTTAACACTAAATATTCCACGTGCAGTTAACTTTATTTCTAAGACTAACAAAAACACTGGCCTTGGAAACATGAGTTATGTAAAAAACCAACAGACAGTAAAAGAAAGTAACTGAAAAGTAGATATTTTATGCTCAGGAAAGATAATGCAAACCCTCCAAGAATATCTTTAGATTTTTTGTTAGATTACAATTTATGTATTAATACAGCGATACAGCAAAAGAATTTGCAGATGAGAATCGATGCAACAAATAACATCTGAAGAACAATCACAAATTGAAGAGTTTCACCCAAACTGAACCTAACATAACACATCTATCCACAAGCCGTACTATGTCAGGAAAGCATACACATGCATGATTATACAATTTGCTCAGTGTTTGTGATGGTTATATTTTAGACTACATAGACACTTCTCCCTTCAATTCTTCAGTTGGACATCCTGGAATCCTTGAACAAGCTTTAAGTTCTACCACCCACTCCCAAAACATCAAAGAAATTAATCTGTTCAGCCTATATTCTCTGAATCATTGCTATATTTAAACCTTAAGAATACTTACTTGAGGAACACAAGCTGGCCTTGCCTGACTCCTTAACCTAGGCATTTGGGAATTCAAGTATGATTTAGCAACGCAGTTATACTTTTCTGTTCTTACTGCCCCAGGCTTTAAACCTGTAACAAACATTAGGGAATCTCAGGCTTTGGTGCAGAAATCCACTGTACAACAACAGTGCAGCAATCTGCTACTCACTGCAATCAATCAGACACACAAGTAAACCTAAATAATTTCTTCCAGACAGTCCTGTCTTCAGCCTGTCTCTGCAGGTCCTTAAGGATCCATCAGCAGTAAATGCTGCTTTTAGTTAATGCTCTCCCTAAAAAGAACTTCAGCACCACTCTGCCCTGTTCCTACACAAGCGACCTCTGCCTATGCCACAGTCATCCCTAGATCACTTGTGTCTCTTAGCACCAACCACTAACTCCTCACTTTTGCCCCTAATTACCCAAACCCTAATTCAGACTTTCCTTTGTCCTGGCAGATGCTGATGCCTCATGTTTTAATTCGGAAGACTGGGCTTGATGGTATACAGTTTCATCAAATTAATTTTAAAAACATTTAAATTCATTATCTATTATTACTAGCCAGAATTTCTTTCTGTGCCAACAAAGATCAATTCTTATTCACTATAGCCATTTAAACCTGGGAAAGATCAGATTCTCAGTAGCCTCTAGTAGTGCAATTAAGGATAGCCGTTCTTTAATGCTCTTTGGCCTGTCATCTCTAGCAGCTTCCTAGCTCCTGAAGGGAACTGATACCTAATTAGAGAACAGTAATGAATAGACCCAAGGGAGCATCCTGCAGAGACCCATGTGAAATCAGGCTTAGCAAGTCCAAGGGAATTTTTCTGCCTTCTGCATATGCTTCTGAGGTCCCACTCCAGCATCACAATATATCCACCAATAATCACTGTTGATTTTCCACAGCAGAGATGCACTGTGCTGACTATTGTTAGCTTTTATGGGAAAAGAAAACAAACAAACAAACAAACAAAAAGAAGGTTGATCTCACTAGAAATCAAGCAATGATCTCACCACCATGAGAGTGCCGAGGCACTGAAATGGATTACCCAGGAAAGCTCTGGCTGCCCCATCCCTGGAGTTGTCCAAGTGCAGGTTGAATGGGGTCTTGGGCAGCCTGATCTAGTGGGATGGCCCTGCCCATGGCAGGGGGCTTGGAACTGGATGATCTTTAAAGGTCCCTTCCAACCCAAACTATTCTATGATTCTGTGAACTTTACAGTGATCAAAACATATTGCCCAGATGTTTGTACGTGTTACTCTCAGAGGGCTTCTACATTGAATGTATCCACAAGACTTGAAATTATACCACTCTAATTCTTTGTGATAAGCGTTGACAACTCCCAGGATTGTTTTTACAAACTATTTCTAAAAACTACTAGTCCATTCTTTTTTTCCTATACTACTGATATTTCTACTTAGTATTTCAATCATTGCAGACATATTAAAAAAAAGTAGCACTTACTATCAGAAAGACAATGTTAGGCAAAAGACAAAATATTTTTTGTATTTTTATTCCTGAAACTGCAAATTGTGATCAGAAATAAAACATATCCTCAGAGAAACCCTATCAAGCAACTACCACAGAAAAATATCACAGAAAAATAGAACATTTTCTGAGGAGGCCTGCAAACATTCCTTCCTCTTTCTGATACAGAAATAGTAACATTACTTAAGTTCTCATAAACATACAGAAAATTTGTACACTAGAAGTTGTCTTTGTCTTGCAAACACATTGAACAAGCTGAGCAACAGAAAGAATGTAAACAAACATCAGAGAAATACCCCATAAGTAATTGGCATATCTCCACATTGTGTGTATAAGATTTACTTCTAATTTCCACAACCCATTAAAAGAAGACTTGTTAAACTGTCTTTGATGAAACAGTAATGATCATTACTAGCGTTTCCCTATCATTGGGAGAAAATCATTATCTGAGGAAACACAACAATTTCTCTGACATGGGGATTGCCAACAAAATGAGGCCCAAATCATAGGGCTACACAGTACAGTTGATTTATTACCATGTTCAGCAATTTTTCAACAATTATGAACATTAAGAGCAGTAGTCTTAATCATTTTCTTTCCCTAGAGTAGACTCCTGCATCTTTCTGTTTCCAAATAAAAAAATAGCATGTCAATTTGTTCACTGTAAATTGGATCCCCACCATTCTGTGATCACAAATTCCATGACAAAGGGTAACACACTCTAGAAGCCACGTCAAAACTGAAAAATTATATATAGCCTCCATTTAGAATAAATCACCACCTGTAGTTCTGTTTTCGCCATAAGCATTATCCAAATAATAAGCTTCCTGAAGTCTTAGACTGTAGTTCAAAACTTAAAACTGCCTAGCTGCTTGCACTCTCCATAAAAATTCTGTGACTTACAGTAGCAGTATCCAAAGTGGGGCGCACACACAAGGAAGAAAATGTTAGAACTTCAGCAGTGCACATATATAATTTACTAATAAATAAATATAGATATATTGGGGGGGGTATTTTAAAAGGGGTACATGATCAAAAACTTTGGAGACCAATGGCTTATAGCATGACTAAAGAAAATTAATATGTTCCAATTTTTAAGTCCTTTCAAGAATGCTAAAATGTCTGTTTTGATATTGAGTTTGGAGTATCAATTCCAATCTATCTGGGAAACCAAGCTTTCAGCAAGATGTTCTTACTGAGACTGAACATTGTAGTAGAACAGAGCCTTTAATCAATTCAGAAGGCTGTTATGACTTACATAGGAAAACAATATGATTGAAAGTATAGCAAATGTGGAATTAAATCTTTCAAATATATTATAGCACCATTCTCTACTGTTTAATGAGAAAATGGGGCTCCTTTTCCCATAAAATGTTTGTTTCAAGACAAGAATTTATTTATGCAAAAGTTTAGAATAAGCTGTTACTACATCTCCTTGATTTAAATTCATTACTTACAGCTGAATAGATGCTAACATAAAATCTTTCCTGACAGATTAAACAGGTTTTTATCAGGTTGGTTGCTGAACTTGGGAAGATATGTATTGTCAAAAACCAAATGTTTCATCCAATCATCAAACAAGGCCTTAGTAATATTTCAGAATGATGATAAGTCAGCAGGGATAGGTTAGTCAGGAAATTAATATCAGAGTTGCTGTAACTTTAGATCTTTTTGTGTCACAAATTTCCTGTTTTCCCCTTTTACAACACCAGTGTATCTGTTTATATATAAATATAAATATTGATACAAAAACGATACAAACACAAACAGAGTTAGTTCTGTATATTAAACACTTTTCCACCAAATAAGATTTCTTTAAGAAAAAAGGTCACTTCACCTCTTCATACTCCTGAAGGTTGTTCAGGTCAACAAAATGTGCTGTATACAGCACATACACTGAAACATCTAGATGCTTACTGCTGAGACTAACTAGTTTACAAGGGCACTCCATATCACAGTGGCAGAGTAGATGAACCCAGAAGACAAGTAACAGTTTAGACATTTATAGGTTATAAATAGGTTACAAAGTTATAGGTTTAATGAAAGAAATTAATACAAACTACATATTCTGTGTTATGACGTTTCTGCATTGCATTTCTTCCATAGCCCAGTAACATAAACCAGTAAGCCACCATTACGACATCTTCAAGGTAGTGCACTTCATGTAAAATAGCCTTAGTAAAGGAAGTAAACATTCCTGTACTCTGATTTGTAACTAACACTCAATTAGCATTAGTATACGCTAGCTCTTTGTTCTATTACAATTAGCTGATAATTGCTAAGAGAGAAAAATCATGTCTCCTCTTCTTTAGGTCCAACATGAGATTTCATATATAACTCCAGTATATCTCCTAGATTGCATTTTAAAGGTGTTTCAGTAAATTTTAATACTATTCATATAGTTTCTAATTAAATATTCTCATCTCAGCTTGACATTAGGAAAACAATTTTCTCGTCTGATTTATCCATTGTGATCTTATTTAATAAAGCCTAAAGTATTAATGTACTAAAGAAAAAGACAGATAATGTTCTAGATATTCTAATAAAAATAACTAAGTTCACAAGAATTATTCTTTCATGAGTTATTATGTATGATATAAGAGAGAATTAACGATTTTACTATAGAAGAATCATAGAATCACTTGGTTGGAAAAGACCTTTGAGATAGTGTGAGTCCAACCATTCCCGACCACTACTAAAACATATCCCTAAGTACATCATCTACCAGTATTTTAAATACCTCCAGGGATGGTGACACGACCACCACCCTAGGCAGCTTGTTCCAGTGTCCAATAACCCTTTTGGTGAAGAATCTTTTCCTAATGTCTAATCTGAACCTCTCCTGGCACCACTTGAGGTCATTTCTTCTCATCTGATCACCTACCGCTTGGGAGAAGAGACCTAACACCCACCTTGCCACAATCTCCTTATAGGTAGTTCTAGGCAGTTATGAGGTCTTCCCTCAGCCTTCTTTTCTCTAGGTTAAACAACCCCAGTTCCTTCACTCACTCCTCATAAGACTTGTTCTCCAGCCCCTTCATCAGCCTTGTTTCCCCTCTCTGTACGCATTCCTGCACCTCAACAGTTCTGGGGCCCACAGTAGTGAGGGTCCCAAAACTGAACACAGTTCAACCTGTCATCCAACCAACACCTTCAGGTCCTTCTCTGTCAGGCAGCATTCTAGCTGCTATTCTCCAAGCCTGTAGCACTGCATGGGGTCATTGAACCTCATGCCATTGGTCTCAGCCACCAATTCAAGCCTATTCAGATCCCTCTGCAGAGCCTCCCACCCTCAAGCAGATCAACACTTCCTCCCAGTTTAGTGTCATCTGCAGTTTTACTAATGGTACATTCAATCCCCTAACCCAGATTATTGATAAAGATTAACAGGACTGGATCCAGCACTGCGCCCTGGGGAACACCACTTGTGACTGCCCTCCAACTGGATTTAACTCCATTTAGCACCACTCTTCTGGCCCAGCCATGCAGCCAGTTTTTAACCTACCAGAGGGTACGCCTGTCCAGCCCAGTGGTACTCACTTTCTCAAGCAGAATACTGTGAGAAACAGTGTCAAATGCTTTACTAAAGTTCTGGTACATTATACCCACAGCCTTTCCCTCACCTATTAAGCAGCTAATCTTGTTATAGAAAGTTAGTTTGGCAGTACCTGCCTTTCATAAACCCATGCTGACTGACTCTGATCACCTGGTTATCTTGTGTGTGCCGTGTGATAGCACCTAAGATGACCTGCTCCATAACCTTTNAACCTTTCCCAGCATCGAGGTTCAGACTGACAGGCCTGTAGTTCCTTGGAGCTCTGAGCATTCTTGTAAGCGGGCATAACATTTGCCAAACTACAGTCAAGTGGAACTTCCCCAGGTAGCCAGGACTGCTGGCAGAAAAAAAACCCAACAAAACTCTCCAAAGAAACATGTATCTCTAATGGAAAAGATAAAATATTCTCACACTATAAGAATGCCTGTCAGGAGACAAAACCTGAAATATTGGATGGATGCCAGCCCATTCAGTTGCACACACACTGGGAAGTAAGAGAATACTTCTTTTTCTCTAATTATGCTAAAAAATAAAAGGGTCTCTGTCAGCTTAGGTTACATCAGAAAAAAAATTATAAACTGCTTGAAGCAGTAAACATGAGGGACTGCAGGGCTGTGGATAAAACAAACAAACAAAGTTACTATGCAAAGGCATGCAGTGAAAAGGGAGGAATTACAAATACTGGGAATCAAGGTGTGAAATAAGGAATAGAAGTATGAAAAGATGAAATAAGAATCTACTTGTTAGCAAAGAGTGGGAAGCCAGATATGAAGTAAGAACAAAGGGGCATTTGAAGATGGATTTAAAGAAAGAAATCAGTGATACAACTGGAACTTTTATTCATGGCAAAAAAGTTGAATGCTTTGTACTGTGAGCTGTGGCAAACATGCCACACAGAAATTGTTCTGTTGCAAAGTGACTTACCCACCTACCACGTGCTCTGTGGTCTTCTCATTTCTATTGCAGCCCTCAAGGTCCAGGGCACTGTGTCTGCTAGACCAGGTATGGTCCAAGATACACACAGTAACATTCTAGCAGGATGATGCTGCCAGACAGGGGCATGGGAGGTACCATAGGAGGAAGAAAGTACAACTTCCACATCAAGCAGGGTCATCCGTTTAAATGAAGAAAATAATCAACAACCAAACCCCACCTCGCTTACTGAAACTACTTTTAATTTAGCATCCACTTGAGTAAGCAAACCTTCTTAGCATTAGTGATTTGCACCCACAGGACTGTGGGCAACCACCTTCTTGCTTGGAGGGATGTCCAGAGGAGGCCACAAAGTTGGTGAAGAGTTTAGAGGGGAAGCTGTATGAAAAGTGGCTGAATTCACTTGGTATGTTCAGCCTGGAAAAGACTGAAGGGAAACCTCATTGCAGCCTACAGCTTCTTCACAATGGAAAGGATCTCTTCTCTCAGGTGACCAGTTATAGGAACGGAGGGAATGGCAGGAAGATGTAC
>WAAB01005261.1:0-23650 GCA_013389865.1 Piaya cayana
CATTCAAGAAAACTATTATTATTTTTAACACATTTTATCACGATATTAAGTAGTACATTCTAGACCTTTGTTTGCTGTTAAAACTATGACAGGCTCTACCAGAAGTGAGTTTGTTCATTTAAACTTCAGTAGTATCATTCCACAGAATTTCTACTCTGATCAGACCCATAGACAATAAACAAGCAATGTGCTGACTCCTAAGTGGTGAGAATTGATTTTAATTTCATGACAAGTAATATAGATCAAGGACATATAAATTAAAAAAATACAGTATATGTATGGACTGCAGCCCATGCACACTTTGTTCTAGAAAGTTTAGGTCCCTGGAGCAATTGAGTCCCAGCAGCAAGTTCAGCAAGGTCAGCTATGCAGACACAAACTTCTTGTCTCTGGCAGCCATAAGGAGCCCACAGTGGGCTTTGTGCTGCCAGAACTAAACTCTTAATGACACCTTGTCAAAATAGCCTTTTATCAGATATTGCTACACTACAGGAGTTGCAGTTATATGTCCACAGGTGCAGCAATACCATTATAAGCCTTGGCAGAAGAGAGTTAATGGTATTTTTCTGACATTAAATGTCAAAGGTAGGAAAAGAAGTGAAAAAAAAGAAGTGACATTAGCACAAACCCACATTTATCAAGCACTAGTTTCTTCCCCTACCATTTATTTTGAACAATAGAAAGTTTTTCAGCCTCTCAGCAGAGATCAATACTTGAAATCTGAAGCCAGGCAAATTCAGACAAATTCAGCTGAAAAATGAGTCACACAGTTACGAGCAAAGTGATTAACAACAGCATCACTTAAAGACATTGACGGATTCTCTGTCACCAGGCCATGCTCAGATGAGGCTGGATATTTTTCTCTGTTTACGCTCTATCTCAAACAGTTCTCTAGCTCCAAGCAGGCATAATTCATGGAAGATCTTGGCCTGCTGAAGGAGGTGTCAGTCAGATAACTTAAGAACAATTCAACCTCATGTAACACATTGCAGTTTTGCAGATTCCTTTCCGCCACAACCATCACCAATACTCCATGCAGCACTGGACCATGCCCAGACAGGATAGAACATGGCTATGGCTCCATCAACATCTGCCACAGAGCCCTGGCAGCAGCAGGTCCACTTAATCCACTTAAGGAAGTGCAGCATTTCCTGAGCAAGCACCTCCCTATTGTCTTCACTAGACTAAAAGAGATGGATGGAAGTATCTCATGAACCACACCTGGTCTGTGAGCTACCAGAAGGACAACAACAGACTAGATGTTTGCAGTGAACTGAATCTTCTAGTAGACAAATACATGTGCACTTAAGTGCACCATTTCTTAACTTATTACAGTCCAGTCTAGATTAGCATAATGAATTGTCATACCAGTAAAGTATGGATCGTCATGCTCAAAAAGTATTGGTATGAGTTTGGGTGAAGGAGAAATCTAGACACTTATTCTGGGAAAGTTTTGAAATAGTATGAGCTTGTTAACTTCACAGGTGATGAGAGACACAAGTCTCTTTAAGGCACGAGTAGACGAGGTCCTGAGGGACATGGTTTAGTGTTTGATGGGAATGGTTGGACTAGATGATCTGATGGGTCTCTTCCAACCCGGTGATTCAGTGATTCTGTGATTCTGAGACTCCTACCCGTCTTGGGGGAAATGAGAAATACAGCTCCCAAATTAGTGGCATACTAAACCAATTTGTCATCACTAGTTAGGAAGCCTCTAAAGACACTGATAGGATAGCGATGGGGACACTGATGCTTTATGCACTAAAAATTCAAGTGAAGACCACAAGTTTAGTCTGAGATGCAGCACAGCAGATAGCTCTCCCTCATATTGATGAGTCCATCATTATACTGTCACATAGTGCCACTTACAGATCAAGACTGACTGGGCAAGACATAAATAGGCTGTCTACAAAAGATGGGTTGTTCCTTGGGGCTCAGCAAGCTACAGCAAGCAATAGAACTATCATTTGGCAGCCGATTTGGAATAACTTTCTTTGTGCATTTTCTTAGCCAATGGCAAATGTAAGGTGATTTGGTTTAGCCTTTACAGGGCACTTACTGCCTAAAAGCTGCCGCTGAACAGCTCAGTACCTAAACTCTGTGATTTCTTCTTTACCAGGTAGGTGCAAACTAATCGCATATATGAGGCATTCAAGCTGCCATTGTCTTCATTAGATACGCCAGGACTTTTCCAGCAATGCAGCAAGCTCCTGTTCTTTTCAACACAGGGGCTCAAGGTGACTGGGGAACATTGAGTATTGCCTGGTGCTCTTAGAGCTACAACTTCTTTGCTGGTTCGGTATTCACATTTGAAACTGAAGTTCTAATGCAGAAAATAGTTCAGAACATAGCATCAATGTCTGTTCTGTTTTATCTCAGATCCACATCTTATTATTCCTAAATGCAAACTACTAAATATTTATAGGCTGCAAAGTGAAAATTAACTTTCTTTGCAGAAACACTCCTCAACAGTCTTAGGAAACTTGCCCTTAAGAAGCTTTGCTCCAAGCAGATCAGTCTTTAAACTTGTTTTCTTCTTTGTGGCCAACTCTATGCATACCTCCTTCCCAAAAGACATTTATGTCCTCAGAGCATGCACTGGAATAATTTCTTCAGCATTCATTCACAAACTTGCATTTGATTCTTTTGATATTCCTTCTCAAATTTAGTCATTTGAGATACTCAAGACACAGGAAAAACTCTGTTTTCCAGGTACATGAAGATTCTCCAGTCTCACAGAATTTGGAAGCAAATATTTTGTCACATGAAGTACTAAAAACACCATCCTGTGGTGCTGCATTTCTCTCTCAGCAGGAGTACTACTGTTTCTCATTAAGCAAGGATGAACAGTTCTTCCTATTGACTTCTCCAGAAACTGTTCTAAAACCCTAAGGATGCTCTGTTTTATTAAAAGTAAGAAAATCCTCTAGGTATGTTATATCAGCTCTGAAGTTCAGCCTAAACTTAACTCAGACATGATATCCCACTGAGCAGGAAGATGAATTGGGAGACAGATTTCAATTAGTCTTTCTCAGGAATAAAAACATTTAAATACTTCAGTAGAAATAAACTGTGCAGTAATAACTAGAATAATATTAAATTTCAGAAAAAGAAAAACCAGCAAATGTGCAAGAGAGCAAGAGGAATGTGCAAGAGAGCAAGAAGAATCACAAAAAAAAAAAAAAAAGAGTTGCATTTGATGGTTTTGTGGACACTTCTCCTTTCTGCTTGGTTGGTTTTGTTGTACTACTGGACCTCCTGGAATTTCATCACTGTATATCACATACTAAAGGTTTTGGAAATATGCTGAGAGAAGACACTGTCACTGCTTTCTATGTTAGCTGATCCACTTTACAGAGGATACTTGAATTATTATGTAGGTCAGAGAACAATAACATTTTTCCACCATGGGGTCTAACACACTCCCTGGGGAAACCAGATACCTAGGTTTGCTCGTGGGAATGCCTAATTATATCTACAAGGTCGCATGGCTTCCATTAGGCAGACCCATAAAATCCTGTGTCGTATTGATCAACAAGCTTTGTGAAAAACTATTTCTCCCATTTAGACAGATTGCTACAATTCTCTTCTCTTCTTTGATTTAGCCTAAATTAATTTTTTATTGCCAGAACTGTCCATAAAGTCAGGACAACATTGCCAGTTTAATGAAAACTGAAATTACGCAGTCTGGAGAGGAACTAATGGTCATTACGAAAATAGCACAGCTAAGTTTACCTAACTACCCCAGCACAAACCACATCCTCTCTGTACCAGGAACTGTAAGAATACCAACCAAAAGATAAGACTGACCAAAAATAATTTATTGTTAAAGCACGGTACAAAAGATAAACAAATGCATATGAAAGAGGAACAGGTAGTGGAAATGTGCCAGAGAGGAGTTGATCTGATTTCCAAATGAGTCAGGTAGAAATTACCAAAATACACACTTTGCTTCAGCTTTCCCAAATCACTATGTATTTACAGTGTTCTGACAGCTATGAAATCACAGAGAAAAGACGGACCTATTCCACCACAACAGCTGATTCTTAGAGAGGATAAGAACAAAACTATTCTCGGTTACTCTGTTAACTCAATTATCTGTGGTCACACTCTCCTGCTTCTAACCTACTGATGAATCATCGGGGACTCAATTTGTTGTCATGTGATGTCACCTCTTGTTTTTCTTCCTGCAGTTGCTTCTGTAGACTCAGTGGGCTGAGGATATAAAAGACACAGGGTTTATAGGAGGAAGCATCATTAAGTCAACTGATCTAAGAGGAAAGACTTCAAATCTGAAGGGCCCATGCACTTGAAAGTTTGTCTAGGAACAAGACCTGTTACCCTAATAAAAAAATATTACTTTTCCCACAAGTATTGCTTTAAAACTAAGTACAGCACAATATCAGGCGTCTATATAGAACTGATGCAGTCTAAAGTAACCTTAGCCTTGTCATCATGCACCCTACAAAGGTCACTGCTTCATGAAGGAATAAGTGGACCTATGGTGACACACATGGCTGAAAAGAAACAGCATACACTAAATGAAGCATTGAGATGGAGAGAAAGGAGGAGGACAGTTTCATGACTAAGCTAGTGGACTGGTACCATGTAGACACAGATTATTTCCCTAGCTCTCATACAATCAGATTCTGTGATGCTAGGCAAAACATTTAAACTGAACTCTGCTAAGTGAGCATCACAGTATTACTTACTTCACAAATGTTCATCTCTATTTATAGAAATGCTGAGGGTCAATTCAGTATCTATGAAAAGGGAATAAACTGCAGTTGCCCTGTGAAAACAAATTCACTCAGTTTTGAGACACATTCAAATATTGTGTCAGTAAATGCTAGAGAAGAGCTCATGAGAAAATTAAACAGCTTCTGAAAAGAGTGGAGAATAAGGCCGCGGGCCACACGTCAAACAGTGGGGGAAAAAGAGGCACTGAAGTGAATTTCTTTAAATCACGGTGAGTGTGGGAAGAGAGCTCCTCTGCAAATAAAACCCCACAATGACATACAATCACTTAATTGAAGACTAACATAAGATAAGCAAGGAAGCTAGAGTAATGAACACAAGAAAGAGTTGAATGAAGACAACTTTAAGTCCAGCACTGTTTACGTTTTCAGAGTGCTTGACATGGCAATGATTTTTCTGATGCACATTGTAATAACATGCAGAGATATATAAAGGAATCCTGAACAATCTCCATCAGTGACTTAGAGTTTATAACCATATGAATAATAAGTAAATAAATTAGTTCTGACTAATATAAATGAGCAGCAGCTGAAAGCTGGTACTGCATTAGCACAACACAGTGCTCTTGGGTACCCTTATTTCCTCCACAAGACTACTGGATTAGGCCATGCACACATAGCCTCGGTGTGAGGGAACTCATCCCTCGGGCAGACATGGCCTGGGGAGGCACTGATTTAGATCAACGATGTGTTTGGTGGCACATGAAATTCCAGCTCAAATAGCCATGAAAATCTTGAGTTTGCTACATATATTAGTACTTCTGAGTACTATAAGCTGCTTGATATTTACTAGTACGTATATGTACTGCTTCATCTTTGCTATCTTGAGAAGTAGGAAGAAAGGCAAGAGTTCTAGTGCTTCACAATTTGGACATTTTGTTGAATGAATCATTTCTATCACAATGCCTTTTAGCCCAGGGCTTAGAAAAACCATCAAGGATAGAAAGCATGAGAAAGATTATAGGATATTGGAAGAATGCTTCATCTTAACAGCATTGCAGAAACAATATCAAATGGCTTTTATTGCATAACCAAAATCTTCTTGATCTGCCCAATACCACAGAGGGATTTAAAAGCTCCTGAGAAATTAAATGGCATATAGGAACAGAAGCCAGCTTTCCAACTCCCAGTCACGTACTAGGACCATGGTATTTGCCGACTTACCACTCATATGCAGCATGCTTTCCCTCTGCTGCTGGAATGAGGTAACTGGAGATTACTTTGGCAATTCCCACCACATTAACATATCCACTGTTCTGTACCCCCAAACCACTATCATCTGCATGTCCTACCTCTGACCACACTGACACAGCGCTGTCACCTGTCACTCAGCACTTGTTTCACAAAGCATCACTTCTACTGTTCCCCTCCTGCATGGTCCAGAAAGGGAGAGAGACCTTCTCCTCTTCCAGTGTTGGAACCATTGGTAAGACATTTACTGTCTTAGAGCAGTCTTGCTGCATTAAATATCTTCACACATATGCCTCTTATGGCTTTATTTGAAGAAGTGCCTGCATTAGATGTGAGCAGATCGGTGTTGTAGGTCAAATTTTCAAAAGTGCCCGGGGCCAGATGCAATAAAAGACAGAGCTGCTTACAAGTCAGACACTGCCATTCCTGCACTGTCAAAATTTTGAGCCCACTGTGAGCCTGAAAAAACAGCATTAGGGTTATGGAGGGGAAGAAGTTAACAGGAATTGCCTGGCATGTGTACTACCCCTTCTTGGGCATTTTTCAACTTACCGTCTGCTCTTAAGCAGATCTTCACTTCTCAGACCTCTTCCCACCACCACAGAGCCACGTTTGTTTTCCCTCAGTTTCCTTTCCAACTCACCCATCTCTCCTGTGTTCAGAAAGGACAGGAGAGACATGAGCCCTTCCAACTCTACAGCCACAGCCAAGAGCTCAGCCTGGGAGACAGGGTTTTGAATGAGGCTGAGAACATAATTCAGCCTTCTCACTAGATGAATGCCACAGCTGCCAAAGCATCATGTAACAAGTGGGTAGTTTTTTCTCCTCTAGGCAGAGTTTCTAAAGTAACAGGTGTTTTGTAATGGGCTAAAACCTTCCAATGCTTGTTAAATCTACTCTGAACCTACGTAATGCAATGAAACATTAAAGGGTACCAGGTGTGTTCCTAGATGAGAACAACTCCAGTTCTGCCTATTTCAAGTTCACAGAGAGAATTTGATGGATCAGTTAGATGTATTGGACTACTAAATTCTCCTTAGATACCCAAATCTGCAATTCACATAATCTGGAGATAATTTGCATTTGGGTTACACAGTAGTGGTCCTTTAACACAAAACAATCTCTGATATTCTGTCTGATATTCTGCCAGTAGTTTGTCAGCTATAGGCTTTCCTTTGCATTCTGTCTTTGTTACTGAGCTAGGCAAAGGTACTGTCTCTAAGGGACTCAGAGACTCTGCGCAGAAAAGAGAGATTAAAGCACTTTGGCAAAACAAGAACATACACTTCTACAATTAAAAAAAATGAACTGTTCTAAATTAGATTTGCCCATACAAACCATCTGCAACTAAAAGGCAAGTAGATACTGCTGCCCTTCTAGTGGCAGACCTCTAAACATCTTGCCTCTTGAAATGGAAAAGTGTTTGGCCTACAGGGGATGTAGCTAGAAATCCTTAGAGAAATATCATATACCTGATGTGCCTGACACAATTTGTTTAAAATGCAGTGATACGTGGACTCTTGAAGAAACCTCACCAACCAACCTTTAAATTATGTGCAAAGGGTGGATTCAGCCCTGTATATAGCCCTCTATAACCCATTCTACTACCTCAATTTTGTTTTAATTTTCTCTTCCAAACACTGAATGTAATAACCTTTACCCCTTCAGGAGATTCTTCTAAAAGGTATTTAGCTTGCAGAATGAAAATTGCAATTCCTGTTACCTAGATGGAGGTAGAGACTTCTTCACTGGCTACATGCAAAATTTCAGTGGATTTAGTTGTAAACCCTATGGTTTATCTGCTTCCAAGGGCAGGTATATCATCTCATAAAAATAGAGCATTGAGATCCACCTTAAGGCCAGATACGACTTTTATCTTTGCCTACTCTAACTGGAAGGCTCTTCAGTGCTCAAGATCATAGAAATCCTATAACTTCCAGGCTCAAACAATTTATGGCCAGATTATAGACACTTATTCATATTCCAGCAATATGCTTCATATAAAAAAACTTTACTGTCCCCCAAAGAAGGGTCCATTGACTTGGAAGAAATGAGAAGCAGTGATTATTGAAACTAACCAAGAAAAATGCTGGGAACACCCAGGCCTGACAATGAAGCTTTTTTCCTAGATATCCTGAGGATGGACAGAGTCTCCATCTCCACCACCACCAGCAAAGGGAAGAGACTGAGTAATAGAAAATTCCAATCTGCATTGATAAGAAGACTGATTAAGTATTAATTAATTCCTCACCTCTTAGCAAACACAGGAATTCACATTTGGGAACTCCAAATATTATGTCACTGTGAAGTAAAGAACAAATTTTGATGCTGTAACTTACTAAAGTGCTCTGAGCTCCAGGGGAAGAAAAAAAAGAAGTGCTAACTATGACAGATGTTTATTTTAAGTTCTCATTGGAAAGTTTTGCAATGACAATAGACAAACTCCCAAATTCTCTTTGAATAAAACAGCCACACAATCTCAAAAAATCTGGGGCATCCAAACTTGTGAAGAAGCTTAGTTACCAGAAATCTGGTTGCCCATTCACCCCTTAACAAGCCACTGCCTAGTTTCATGAAAACAAATTGAACAGAAAAGTAAAATAGCAATAGACATATTGCCTTGTCTGTTTGGAAAGTCGGAGCCAGCCTATATGAAAGCGGGGTGGGGGGGTGGGCGAGAGAGAAGGCAGTCACTAATGCCCAATGTTTACTTTGCAATGAGTCAATTAATCATTCTTCTTCTCTTTGTAGAAATACCTTGAACAGAACAGAATGCTCCTGAAATGGTTCATCACTCACAAACATTTTATGAAAGTGGATTTATTCTTTTTCTTTTTGATACACCATGCTGGAGGAGATGAGTTTTCTAGATGACACACAGGAAGTACATGTAAAACCAATCTACTTCTTTCTGCTTTCCAGCGCTGTCCAAGGCAATGGGTTAAAGAAAAACACAGGAATGAACTGCTGCCAAAATCAGCCACATAGATCTCACTTATCACTGCTAGAGACATTGATTCTTGTGCAATTAAACTACATGGCATNTATCTGCTTCCAAGGGCAGGTATATCATCTCATAAAAATAGAGCATTAAGATCCACCTTAAGGCCAGATACGACTTTTATCTTTGCCTACTCTAACTGGAAGGCTCTTCAGTGCTCAAGATTGTCGAAATCCTATAACTTCCAGGCTCAAACAATTTATAGCCAGATTATAGACACTTATTCATATTCCAGCAATATGCTTCATATAAAAAAACTTTACTGTCCCCCAAAGAAGGGTCCATTGACTTGGAAGAAATGAGAAGCAGTGATTATTGAAACTAACCAAGAAAAATGCTGGGAACACCCAGGCCTGACAATGAAGCTTTTTTCCTAGATATCCTGAGGATGGACAGAGTCTCCATCTCCACCACCACCAGCAAAGGGAAGAGACTGAGTAATAGAAAATTCCAATCTGCATTGATAAGAAGACTGATTAAGTATTAATTAATTCCTCACCTCTTAGCAAACACAGGAATTCACATTTGGGAACTCCAAATATTATGTCACTGTGAAGTAAAGAACAAATTTTGATGCTGTAACTTACTAAAGTGCTCTGAGCTCCAGGGGAAGAAAAAAAAGAAGTGCTAACTATGACAGATGTTTATTTTAAGTTCTCATTGGAAAGTTTTGCAATGACAATAGACAAACTCCCAAATTCTCTTTGAATAAAACAGCCACACAATCTCAAAAAATCTGGGGCATCCAAACTTGTGAAGAAGCTTAGTTACCAGAAATCTGGTTGCCCATTCACCCCTTAACAAGCCACTGCCTAGTTTCATGAAAACAAATTGAACAGAAAAGTAAAATAGCAATAGACATATTGCCTTGTCTGTTTGGAACGTCGGAGCCAGCCTATATGAAAGGGGNAGATGAGTTTTCTAGATGACACACAGGCAGTACATGTAAAACCAATCTACTTCTTTCTGCTTTCCAGCGCTGTCCAAGGCAATGGGTTAAAGAAAAACACAGGAATGAACTGTTGCCAAAATCAGCCACATAGATCTCACTTATCACTGCTAGAGACATTGATCCTTGTGCAATTAAACTACATGGCATGTGGCAAACCAGAAAAACCTCTGTCACACACATGCACCATCATTTGTTCAAGATACTTCAAGCCTAAAGCATTGCATTTTATTAGTCTTCCCCTCAATTAATATCTATCTCAGTAATCTGCCATTCAAACAATGCTCACCAAACCTTTCATAAAAGCACCTGAAGCCTGCTGATTGAGTTGTCACACAGAAGCGTTGCTAATAATGTACATTTGGAGTGCTTTTAATCATTTTATGAAGTCAGGAAATTCTCATCTATTGAACTCCAGTGGACCACAGAGAAATGTTATGGCTTGTCACCAATCGAGATCAGGCAAAAGGAATGCAGAACGGTGCTTTCAAATTAAATTACAGTTTTTCAGGTTGGACTGGCACAATCTGTCTTTAGCAAAAGAGGAGCTTTTTATGGAACTTGCAGAGAAAATTCAATGCTCTGATTCACACTGCTGCTCCCTACATTTTATACTAAATTGCACAGCTAAAAAGCTGACTATGGCATTCTCACCTGTCTTTCCAGCCCAATAGCATTGTGCTATCAGCCGAATGTGTGCTTCCAGAAGAGTTTTACCTTAGCAGAGACAGGAAGAAACAGTGAAGGAACATGGTTGTAATTTGAGGAATTTCACATGCAGATTTACATGGTAGGATTAAACTGGCTTTAAGCTTTACTTTCTCTCTCTAGTGCCATGAGCTTCCTAGCTCATCCAAAAAGGAGAGAGCCTCTAGCTGCACAGATGCTGCAAGCATCCATGTTTCTGTGAGAGTGTGACAGAGTTCTCTCATGACCCAACCTAAGAGAAGACAGATGATTTCCTCTCTTCTCTCTCTAATACGAAGCTGGCCCAATGCTGGAAAAGAACAGCTTATTGAAGAGCATACTATTTGCTATTGACTGAAGTGTAAAAATAACAGAAACAAAAAACAACCACAGAAGTAATCCTTTTTGCCATGTTTATGCATGCTTTGAATTTTCATCCTGTGAATGTGCTAAGTGCCTTTTCCTGAACAGTCATAGGAAAATAATGACACCCTGAGTTTAAATGCTCACAGACAGTGAATGTTTCAGCAATGCTTTCTGTAAACTTCCAAGAACTCCATTCTTGTAAACCCATATTGATAGACCTGCACATAGTCTCCCAGAATGACTGAATACAAGAAGAAAAGGGGTATAGAAAATGTGCTTTTTCAGTTATAAATCTCCTAGCTGAGCAGTTGCACATAATGGTGAAAGGTCAGGAAAAATGAAGACTGAGTCTGAAAAACCACATAATTGCAATCATGTCGTGCAATGTAAGATTATAGACTGCGCTGCATGGTGATAGAGTGGGAAGCTCAGCTCCCACCTGTAACTGAAGGGCTGAGGCTATAAGGAGACAGTCTCCTTGAGACCTCTCCAAGCACATATATCAAACACACGCTTCTGTACAAACCTGTGACACAAATACTTTTAATCTAAGCTGAAGTTACACCAAAAAGCGATATAATCTGGTGTAAAAGTAAATGGAAAGGGACAATATTTTGTAAGTACCAATATATAACTTGAATTTGTTACTCACAACGCAAAAATTTCACAAGGATGGTAGGTTTTTTTCTGAGATTGCAGCTGTAAGACTACATAATTGGTCAGTAATTAAATATTTGTAGAATATCTTTCTAAAGACATTACAGAAGAAGAGAGGATAAGAACAATACATACCCAGCTTTTATGTCATTTATTGTATAGAGTTTAAATACTTGGTGCATTCTAAAGAGAAAAAAAAATTGGTAAAAGTTAACACAAAAAAAAGTTATCATTAAATATGGGAGAAATGGCTTCCAACCTTGCCCCTATGGGGTCATCAGAACAATTCAACAGAGGTAGGATAAGGATGGGAAAGGTATTTCAAGAATAACTGAGACAAAAAAAATCCTCTTCTTCCAGATTAGGTACAATCTGCCTCCTAGTTCCTGGATTAGGCTAAGTAGGAGTAAAAGGCAATTGTGGACCATTCTGTTTCAGTCAGAAGAAATATTTTGCCTTATAGCAAAAAAAGATTTTAGAGGCAAAATTCCTTGTCTTTCAGTATCAGAGCTGGTATCCAGTTCTGTACATGAGAGATTTCTTCTTTTTCCTTTCCCTCCACTGTCTGGTTTTACCTCTTGCTGTTTCCTCTTGCTTTTGGAGTCTGCCTCATTCTTCTCTCCAGTGACAAATAAAACTGAGAACACTGCTTGAAAATTCACATCCAGCCTCTTAATCACTGCAGCATGGTTGTATCTCCTTTTGGGCAAGGAAGTTGTGTCAGAAAGATTTTAACCGACTAAAGCAGCTAGAATAGCCCAGGCTTCACACACACAAGAGAGAGAATCTTTGAAAACAGGAAAAAGAGTAACCTTAGGGACAGCAACCACAAATTATTCCATTCTGCTCATCTTCCATTCCACATACACTTCCTTTCTTTTTCTCAGTGGCCTTTCCCACCTTCCCAAGTATATGACTCTTAACCCAGACCACCCTTCCATCTATAAAGAGCCTGACATGCATGTTTGTACTCCCTCAGGACTAACCTTGTCACTTTACCACATTAGCTTACTTTTCCATCTCTGACAACTTGTGGCATGTTTTCCCTCAACCAACAACTACTTTCCTTTATATGACACATAGCACTTTAGCAGCCAAAGCACAATAGTCTAATAACTGCTCATCCAGCATCATGTATCTTCTTATTATCTGCTACATTATCCTTATCTAATTGCATGCACTTTGGCTCAATCTGACATTTTCAAAACTACAGATGCTTATTAGCTTTTCTTAGCTAAAAGAAAAGTGAGCATTATAGTGATTATCAGCTCTTGGCACTGCTTGTGAAACATTGTAATGAGAGACCTTTCACCCACCATAAACAAACACAATCAGGTCTGTTTTGGTTATTAGCAATGCTGCCACAAATGTTGCCACTGTCAGAAATAATGACTGCACTGCTAATTATTAATAATCTCATGTTTCTATGGGTAATTTTTAGCCCAAAGCTTTAAGCCAAAAGCAGAAATTATTTAATTTTCCACCACCACAGCAAAGCCACAAATGAAGTCATGGCCTTGATTTCTTTAGAGTATCCAACAGACACAGGTCCTGCCCTGCAGATAAAAATAACTAGCTGAAGGTCATTCGGCAGGCCAGTGGCAGACCTGGGAATGGTAGGACTTCCCTAATGGTCATTCGCAGGATCTACCACAGATCCATGCCACCTCAAGCAGAAGGTAAAGAAATGTGCCCAGAAATTAGTAACAACTGCCCTCTCCTTGAAGAAGCCTGTTCCAAGCACAGAGAACTCAAACACAGAAAGCATAAGCAAGGTAAGTACAACAGATCAAGTTACTATGATCCTAAACCTTGGCTGTGTCAGTCTTGATTAATTATTCTTGTTTGCAATGAATCACTGAATGTGGTTTGACAAGTCTTGTTTTGTGCTGCAGTTCAGAATAGAACAAAGAATCTACTTCAATGCTTTATTAGAAGCTGTACTCAGTTTATTAGAGACATCGTTGTCAAGCACTATAATACCTTTAGTGTTTTCTCCACGTGCCTCCTCTTGTATCTGGGGTTACAAACATCCAAATTAATAATTATAAAAAAAGTTAATATAGAACAGACCAAGGAACTGTATTCAATACACCTAGCAGGAAGACTAGTTAAAGTGGAAATCTTTGGTTCACTATAAACCATTTATATCTCTATGGGAACACCGCTGTTGCTTTAAACAGCTTCCTTATCAACAATGTAATAGATATTCGGTCTTTTAAATATTACCTTTCCTTTCTGGCACAAAAATGAAACAGAGATAAAAATCCAAACCAAATACAACCCACATTTAATATAGATTATCCAGAAACATGAGGAGGGATTTAGGAATAAATGACAAATAAAGATAGGATTCTACAGTCACATGAAACATAAACCCATGAGCAATCTGTGCAAATCTCAGAGCTGTGAATGCAATAAACTTATCTTGGGACAATCAGTCTCTTATGCAAGAGGTCAAGAACTATTTAAAGCAGATCCAAACATCCTCTTTTCTCTCTGCTTAAAGCCCATCTTGTTCCTCCAGAATATGAGATAACCTGACCTGTCTGTCCTGAGAGAGAGCAGGAGAGACAGGCAGCAGCTCAAACTTGCATTTGCAATGCCAGAGGGCAGGTCACTGTGAAGTGGCTGGATAGGAGCCATCTAAGGTTTTTGCTGGGAAATCCATCTTTAGGCGCCAGGGAAGACAAGAGATAATACTGGCAGTAGCCACCTGTTAGGGAGGAAGAACTGACTCATGACTTCCTGGCAGCACAAAGAAAATTGAGTTTCATTCCCATGAAGTTGAAGGGTTGAGGCAGGGCTGGGGAAATAGAGAGAGGAAGAGCTAAGCTGTGCTTGCAACCTCTATTGCTCTTAAGATACTTGGGGGTCTTGGTAGCAAGTTCAAGGAGCCATCCGGCCAAGAGCCACCTGTGAGCAGCAGCTGCCACCAGATTGCTTTTCTGTGACCCTTTGACAAGCATAAATATCTGGTTTGCTACTGCCAGCTGTTCATACTTTTTCTTTTGCCAAAGGCTGTTCTTATAGATACAAGTGTTTTTTGGTACATCTTTGTGTCCACTGCTGAAGGACACTTGAGTTCATCTTCTCTAAATTTAGATTGGTCTCTGCTAACCACTGCTTACACACTTGAGAAAGAACAACAGGCAGTAACAGGCCTCCTGCTGCCACCCAGATGCTGGATGTTATTCTGCCTCTGGCAAAATGGGAGGAAAGCAGCAGAGCAGGGATCCTGTGTAAACCTGCTGCTGGATTTGCTTACCAGTTGTCTTCAGATCTACAGCCTGGAGACTGCAGTAGCATCTGTGAGCTCAGCCTTCGTGGGTTTAGTTTTTTGCCTGACCAAAATACCACAGCTTTAGAGAGTTGGAACTTATTAAATGGAAAATAAGGAGCACATACATACTTCTGTCATAAACACTTCAAAATTAATGACTGTGCTATAACTAGAGCTGAGGTTACCAAGCACTTTCCACTGCTGCTTTTTCCATTTCAGGTAGCTTTTTGTGTCCAAGATAGAAAGCCTGGGGATAAATTTGCCTTTGCTTTTGAGGTCTGCCTAGAATGAAATCTATTTCAAATGCTGGACCAGATGCTATTGACAAATAGAGAATGGAAAAAATTAAAAAAAACCCAAACCCAACCTCAAACACAAACCCCCAAATATATTATATAATTAAAGTATTAAGATACTTATATCCTTCCTTTTGGATGTTCTAAATCTCTCTTCTCTCAAAGCTAGCTCCAAATCTTTGAAGAGCTGGAGGAAAACATCAGACATTTCACATGAAAACTGTTACTAATAAGCGCTAGAAACAGCACAAACTTAAATGTGTACAACTTCACAATTAGTTTTACACCTCTGAGAACATCCTTGGTGGTAACAGGAATATTTTTTTTTCCTTTACCCCCCACAGCCCAAGACCACAAACTGGAATAGCTCACAGGGATGAGCAACAGCAAACTGTGACTGCCATAGAGCTGAGATGCACTGTCTCTGAGACAATGTGTCAACTCAGCCTCCAATTTTCCACCTGTAAAGTGTAGATAATAATGTTAAATGCAGTTTTAAAAGGCACAGAGACAGAAACTCCTGGAATAACCTACATTATAGCAGAGCTGAACTAACAAGCACCTTGTTTAGAAGAAAATAATTCACACTATACAAGTGATAAGCAATTAAGAATATGCTCAATGGAAACCTGTTAAGATTTCATCAGCAGAGATTCACAATATCATCCTTTTCCACATTACCTCACACACTCCATTAACCTTCTTTAAACTTATCGCTTGTAATGTGGATGAGTATCAGACCCATCTCTTCTTCTCTCCCTTGTTCCACATTACAAGTTCCCTGAGGCTTAAAAACTATGCTATTCTTTGCTGAAATCTTTGGTAAGAATTTTGAGTGCTATTTTAACAAAACAAAGTATGAAAGATCTCTAAATTAAAGTGCTTAAAAGCTGAGAGATAACTAAAATTCTAGCTGAATGTGGGAAACAAATGTTTCCAAATATCCTACAGGTGGAAAACTTCTGAAGGGCTCATGTTTCCACTATACAAATACCATATCACCCTTATGCTTCAAAACATCTTACTGAATCTTATCACTACACTCTCCTTCTGTTACCTTCTACACTGCTCCGTGCTGCAAAAACCTGCGTGTCCTCAATGCCTACACGTTACTCTCATATTTAGTTGCCTGTTGGCAGTACAGACTACAGCACACTAGATCTCTTCATAATACACAGACCCAAAGTATGTTTTTACTGAGTTAACTCACCCACACTGAATCTCATCATTACCAAATACCTGCAATTTAATGAATACAGATAAAATTTTCAAAGGTGCATAAGTGAATAAGAACCTGATCCCAAATTAGTATTATGCACCTAGCTAGGAATTAGATTCCAATACATATTGTTGGATTTGACCACAAATAATTTTCCAAATGTTCCTGAATTAACAAACCTAAATTATCTCTGTGCACTCTTGAAGATTTACACTGTATCACAACCCAGTATGAGTACAGGAGGTTTTTGGGGAAAGGCTGTGCTTTGTTTTCCTTTGGGAGAAAAGAGAAAAACATACCCTTTGAAGAGAGACTTATTTCTTCCTTCCTTCCCCTATGCTTGAATATGGGACTATTTAAAACTGTTGTTGAATCATTTCTTGATGAGCTTTGAAAACAAATATTTCTACCTGATGGTGAAAAAGAAAGTTGAAAAATTGTCATCAAGTTAATCAAACCTAGAGAAAGTAAAAAGGAATTAAAAATAATCCTAATGTGTAGAGGTACAAGTATGTAAACAAACGGGTCATCAGTGTTTTACTATAAAAGCAATAATATGCCAAGCGCTCCATAGGAACAGTGTAATCAAGACACGCTGCCACCCCTTGGTCACAGGATGAAAATGCTGGTACAACACGACAACGTGATGGGAGTCATCCAGCACAACAGGCAAAAATCCCAGTAAAATCAACTTGTGGTTAATGAACTTTAAGGGGAGATTTTGCTGGACCATCACAAGCATAACTATAGTAGCCCAAATTAATGTTCAGGGTTTTTTGGTTTGCTTGCTTAAAATTTTATTATTATTTTATTTCAAAGGACAAAATCTTCAGACTCCTAAAGAGCATATTCAAAGCTATGATGGACAATCTAAGAACTGTCTTCTTCCTTGTCTTTTTTGAAACAAAAATATACATAGGAACGGAGAGCAGCACATACTCACAGATTGCTCTCCCACCTCCAATGTCTTTGAAAGCCCCCTGGAAAACAACACAGGCTACTCAGAACCTGGGCTCAGCGTCTTCTTTCTGCACTTCAGCTACTAGCTGGTTAGCTCAGGAGAAACAACGTGAACTGAGTACTCTACATGAGCTATCCCAGCTTATTGCACAGTTCAGTACTACTAGAGACCTGATTCATCCTCATCACACACTTACTCCTGAACACTTAAAAATACATTCCCTCTGGCAGATTTTTTTTGTGCATGCATCATCATGGCTAGTAAAGACTGCGGAAACAGAGGCTGATACTAAACTGACAGCAAATATCATAAAATGTTTTAATTCTAATATAGATATAAAGCAAAGTATGAAAAATACATCACTTCCAGATCAGGGAGCCCATTATTCAGTAACCACAAAATATATGATGGGCTTCCATGCAAATAAAACCTGTGATGTTTGTAAATTCTATAACTATTTCTTTTGGAGGAAGTAAGCAGCAATTCCTATTAACTTCAAAAGGTGAGATTACAGAATGCCAGCAGGGTTTAACTATTTCCATTGAAAAACCAGTCCCAGCTCTTGACATCTTAATAGATGCAGGATAACTGAGTTCAGTATGCGAGAACTCAACGAGAAGAGATGGAAGAGGAGATTCTTATGGACTGAAACAGTAGTTTGTGTCTATAAGCACAGCAGTTCAGATATGTAGAGTGACTTCTGGTTGCAATTCAAATTACTATACTTTTCACTAATGTTATGATTCCTGCAGTCCTACGAACCCTTCTATGCAACCAAATTACTCATCTCTCTGGAAGAAGATCACACCGCTTCCGAAATGCCTGTTGTCTGCAGCTCAAACCTCAACATTTCTGAAAGTCAGCCCTTGACACACACTTCTAAGAGGCCTCTTCCTATTAGACAAAAAAATGAACTGAAAATTAACACTTTCAATTACATGCAACAGCAAGTCTGACATAACAAATTACATTTTTTTTACACTGATGCCTTTGATTCTCATTTTCTCATACTCATTCCATTAACAAATTACATTCAATTTTCTTAATCTTTAATTTTTTTAAGCAGGAAACACAGTTTACTGAAGCATTTCAAAACGATTGTTACTTATACCTGAATAAAAAAACCTCCGAAAATGTAAATCTGTCTGAATAACAAATTGCAAAACCAGTAAAGTACTGGCCAAACATAGTTTTAAACAAATGCAGGAAAGAAAGAAATATTAAGAATTTGGTTATGGAAAGAATATTCACAATAATGAAAGCTTTTGTACTTTGAGACTAGCTGGTTTTATATGTTTGAGTCTCCCACTAAATCAAATAGGAGGTCTGGCTCAGAAATGAACCTATAAGAATGCAGCGTATGACTCTTTATATAGAAAAGTTTATGATGTTTCCATGGAGGACTCAATATTTTGAACACATAACTCATCATAGAAAATTTAATTTTAAAAGGACTTCTGTGATCATCATTTTATAGTCAGTGTCTTGTAAAATAGATCAATATTTTGTGTTACAGAAAAGTGCTGAATTTCTTATGCACTTGATTAATGCATTGTTATCATCCCAGTAATTAAAAGGAGCAGGGTTATACACAATCAGCATGATACATCTTACTCAGCACCTCCTGGCAGTTGCCTGCAAAAATTAAAGTCATTAATCATTGTGACGCCAAACAAGAAAAAGCTTGGCAAAAAATGAAGGTCCATTTTATGGGGGAAAAAAATCTCATGTCAACATCTAGGAGAAAATCCCTTCCACAGTACAATATGAGAAGCATTAGCCTCATCAATCTAAAAAGCAGAATTATGATACCAAATTCTTCATAATCTGTTATACCACCAAACTAGATTTTACTAAGAGTCTTCACAGATATTTCATCATATCTAAATGAATGTAGTGAAAACATTACCCTATAACAAAAAAAAAAGTCATCAGAATTTTTCTTACAGCCATTGCTATAAATAACTTCTGTAGCAATACTGAGACAATTGAGGAGTGGTTTTCTGGAGTTATTTTTACAGAAGCTGGTTTCCTCATTACCTGTCCCATTAATAACATGATTGTGTATTCAGGCTAATATTTAACGTTAAAAAATCATCTGCTTTACTCAAATTCTGTTCACAAGTTCGATCTACTATATATATATTCTCTCATATAAGTACCATGATTTGAAACATTGTAAAAACTTGCTAAAATGCTAAAGAATGTTATGACCTCCACTTTTTAATACCTCTATATTACAAAACGAATGTTTTCAAGTCTGTCTCAACAATAGCTGTTAAATGTGCAGTCATATGAAATCATGCCTCTCTTTGTTTTAAGTTTTGTTTATGACAAAGTTACTGTTTCCTATTCGACTTCATATAGGTTTCATCTAGAATATTTCCACCAGGAGTATTTCTAGTGAACAAAATGCTTACTAATGATACTGTGACCTTCAAAAGCAAGATTGTGTCTTTCCCTCTGTTATGTATTGCATTAAGGTCTGTACCAGTGGTTGAGCATCCAGTACTGAATGCAGCGCACACAGTTCAATAGGGAAAGTCATCATCAGTAATCTACCAAAAAAAACAAAAAAAACCCCTCAGTTCTCTCCTGATTACTAATCACATGACAAAGTTAGGAATGGAGCAGTCTGATTCTCAGGTTTGTTTTGGTATTTCCAAGTGTGGCCAGGCAACAAAACTTTGCTTTTATATTTTTAAGCTCTGGCTTTTCTTACTGTACCGATGTTGGAGGATTAAAGGCAATGTAAATATCCTACTACAGGTTTTTTATAAAACAGAAATTGGAAGCCTCATCACCTTAGAAAGTGGTTTCTACTGCTGTCTCATTAAGCCTTAACCCATGATAAGCAACACAACACGCTTCTGGCACTCTGCACAAACAGTTCATGCTCCTTGCACTCCTCCTATAGTCTTTGCCTGCTGACTGCCTTGCTTCTCCCTTTGCCTTGGGGATTTCATACTGCCAGGGGTGGGAGAAAAACTTCCAATATCCACTGTGACCTCACCATGGCGAAGAGGCCACCAGCAGCTCACTTCAGAGCCTGTCCTATGGGGCTTAGCATTGCAGACCGCTCCTCACCCCATCCTGGGACAGGGGTGGGTGGACACAGCGTACAGTTCTGCCCGCGCCTCCTCTGTCTGTCCCCTCCCGGGTTCAGCACGGTGGACAGCTCCGCTGGTCCCCTCCCATCTCTGGTTCAGCACCACGGACAGCTCCGCTAATCCCCTCGCCGATCGGGTTCAGTACCACGGACAGCTCCTCTGGTTCTAGCCGCACCCCCCCCGTGCTCGTGTCTGTCCTCAGCCTCCAATCCCTCCCCGCAGACAAGCCCCCTTCTTCCTGCAAAACACCCTTTAAAAGCCATTTCCACTGGTTTTGTCACAGCTTCATTCTTCTGATCTCAAGCCGAGCCTGCCCAATCTCTCTTGGAGGGGGGCACCTTTGAGCCGCCTGATCTGTCCACTGAACTTTCTCAGACACGTTGCCCCCTTCAGAAATAATTCACACGAGGTGCCCACGTGCGTTTAGAAGTCACTCCAAATCCCTGTTTCTGCCGATGCTTTTTGCAGTTCATTGCAGGAGACAACTAGACAGGCACCCTTTCCCTTTACAGATGGCATTGCACAAAAATGCCCTCCACCCACACATAGGGGAGCAAAAAAAAAACCAAACAGAAAAAAAAATCCTCTTTTTACTAGTTTAATATTATTCTTATTAATATTATTTCAGAGCCTGTAAGCACAAACCACTTGCACATGCTAAACTGCATCCTTCGCTTCCGGGCTCAGCGCTTCTGATGATCAGAGAAGCAGCTCCAGACATCTGCCATCACCAAATCCAAGAAAGCGAAATTAAAAGAGTCACATAATGAGGAAAATGTGCCTGAGTCCAGTGCCACCGGCGGTACTCTGCTGGCTCGCAGCGACACCTAGAGCCCAGCCCGCGGGAAGGGCCACGGGCACCCAAGCACCGGGTAGGGTCTCTCGCAGTTGGCCAGGGCCAAGGAGCAGCAGTGCCAAGATCGTTGACAGTGAGTAAGTCACAGGGAAGAGTTAATCCAGGGTTCTGTCACCGCTGGTCCCCGGGGGGCTATCAGCGTCACTTTGGGGATGTTTAAGCCAATTTGCCTCATAGCTGGCAAAAGTGCACTTGCTCTACCAACCACGAAAGTCTTTATGAAGGGTCAAGAAAAAGAATGGGGAATTAAAAGACAACCCAGCGAAGTTTCCCTGTAAACAAATCTCTCTCCTGTGAGCAAGGTAGACCTACTGTCTTGGCTTGAAGCGGTGCCTTTCCTGGGAAAGCTCCCAGAGCCCGAGCTGATACCTACCGTAAAACTAACGTGTCCCACTTGTGCAAAAAGTATTTAACTGGCACAAACATCACTGCCAACTGCAACCATTTGCTTCCCCTTCTGTGTACTTCCACAGAGGCAAAACATCCCCAAATCCCTCTCCAAAGCTAACACCACCCATGCTACAGCATCGATGGGGAGCCACACCAGTCCTCTTTCATCGCTCCGCTTTCTAAACCTCCTCTTCCCCCCCCACCCCCCCCCCCCCCCCAGCAGAAATTTTTTGTTTTTTTTTTTAAACATAATAATTTAATCTTTNTCAGCCACAGCAGCGAACCGGCGGCCTGGATGAGTCACTCGTTACTAGGGCGATATGCAGATGAACCTTTTGAAGTCGGTACTCCCGGAGTCAGCGCGGGAGAGGAAGGTGCGCGGCCGAAGTTAGCACCTTCCACCCCGGAGGCTCGTCTGGGGGCGGCGGGGAGGGATGAGAGAGAGACACTCAGAAACGGCTGCTGAGGGGTTAATAAGTTTCTATGCCTCCCCCCGCCAGCCAGGCTGGGGGGACACTGATGGGAAAGCAAGACGAAGACTTCTGCCCTGGGGGAGTGTTAAAGCCTAAAACATGGAATAACAGGTTTTTTTTTAAAAAGAGGGGGGAAGGGGAGGAGAGGAAGACATGTGGCCCCGCTTGGAAGGAAGGCGGCCGGAGCTCGCACTTGCCGTTCCAAAGGCGCTGCCCCCGCCGCCCTGCTCCGCAGCCGCGCAAGGTAACGGGGCTCGGCTCGGGGGCAGCGCGGGGCTCGGCTCGGGGTGGGCTCCGTCCCGTCCCCGGCACGTCGTGGGAAAAGAGGAGCGCAAAGACCCGCTTGGAAGAGCGGACAAACCGCGAGAAACAGCCGGCGGCCAGGAGCGGGGAGGAAGGAGGGAGGGGGACACCCCAAACCAAACCCAACGCGAACGGCGGCGCTTACATCCTCCTCCTCGCAGTCACTTCGCGGTTGGTACTGGAAGCGGGGCCGCCCGCCTTCCTGTTGCAATGGACGCGGGGTCTTGCCGGCGGCGCCGTCCTCCTCGTTGCTCTGGGCTCCCAGGAGGTGACTCGCTTCGGGGGGGACGGGGAAGGAGCGGGAGGTGTTGATCTTCCCGCTGAACCGCTGGTACAGCGAAGCCATGAAGTCAATCCGCGGGAAACGAGAGGGAGGGAGGGAAAGAGAGACGCTTCTCCCTCTCTCTCTTTTTTTTTCCCTCCTCCTCTCTTCTTTTTTGGCTACAGCATGCTGCACACGGGCGAGGCTCAGTCCCGCATCAGTGGAAGGGAGAGTGAGGGCTCCTGCTCTCCGGTCCCCGGAGAAAAGCGGGGCGGGGGGGGGGGAGGGAAGGGAGATAGCAGGGAGCGGGGAGCGATGAGGGGGAGAGAGGAGAGAGGATAAATAAATAAATAATAAAACGCAGTCCAGCCGTAACACCACAGGCCCCGGGAACGCTGCACCATCCAGCGTTGGGAAGGGAAAAAAAAATAAATAATAAATTTTAAAAAGAGGGGGAAGAAAAAAAGAAAAGAACTAAAACACTCCACGAAGCCGTACCCCTGATAATGGCGCCTGAGTAGATCAGCATTAAATGTGCTTTGGGGGTGTGCGTGTGTGTTTGCAAAAGCAGAAGAGGAAAAAAAAAATTTAAAAAAAAAAAAAAAAGGAAGGGGTGCTGTCTCAATCGCTGCTGTCAGCGGCTCCCCAGGCAGAGGTGGCGGAGCAGTTGCCTCCGAGGTCGCATACCAACAGTGAGCACAAGCGACAGGCAGAGCGACAGAGTGTGTGAGACGGGGTGGAAGAGGCTGGGAAGTCTCATTCAAAGCACGTTGCTCTTCTAGGGAGGGAGGGAGGGCTCTTCTATAATCATGTCCTTTTTGGCACCTTCTTTTTCTTTCTATCCAATTATATATATATATATATATATTTCTTTTCCCCCTCGTGGAAA
>WAAB01005261.1:23737-152868 GCA_013389865.1 Piaya cayana
CTCGTGGAAACAACTTCAACACACACACACACAAAAGAGCAACAGACACCTGAACGCCGTGAGAGAGAAAGAGAAGTGGGGAGGGGAAAGGCGAGGAGGGAGGCGGGACCAGCAGCTGCGGGGGGGTGCGGGAAGCCGGTGTGCCCGGAGCTCAGCCACGGGCAAGGGGATGGAAAGGGAGGGCGAAGCGGCCCCAGCGGCCCCGGCTCAGCCCCGGCAAGCGGGCAAGTCCCCGGTCCCCGTCCCCTCCACCCCGTCCCCCTTCTCCCCACGGCTGGGGAGGGGACCGTGGGCGGAATTGCGGTTTTTGTGGAGGTTGTTGTCGCTTTTTAAAAAGACCCGATAAATCGTATCCCTTACTGTTTTTTCTATTAATTCATTTTTGCTGCATTAAAACGTGCTTCAGCGCCCCTCAGTGGAAATCCGACCGAAGTGGCTCCCGGCACCGCCGGCCCGGGATAAACAGCGCGGTCCCCGCGCCGGGAGCAGCCGGGTCGGCGCTGGCATCGGGGCTGGACCCGGACCCAGGACCGCGCCCCGGGCCCGCCCGCCGCCTCCGTCCTCGCTCCGCCTTTGCGCGGCTCTTGCGCGGCCGCGCTTACTCGGCTCGGAAAACCGCGGCCGCTAATTAACTCGCCCGGAGGGGGAAACGGGGATGAGCTGGGGCTGGCGCCGGGGGAGGCGGCAGCGGGTGTCCAGCCGCTTCCAGCACGGTTGTTTCGGGACAGAGGGTGACAATTCCTGTTGCTCTAGTATCAGGCTCCAGGTTTCCATAGCAACAGATGCTTAGGTTTAAAGGAAAGTGGCAGAATCCCTGTCCCCTCTTCTCCTCCCTGAAATCGTCCTCCTCTTTGACCTCTAAATTTCCCAGAGATTTTGGGATTACCGGGCATCCTCTTAAAGGAAACAGTATAAACCAGAGTTTGCCCGTTCCCATTGAGAGGCTTGCTGCTAAAGAGCTGACAAACTTGATTACACTTTAGCAAGTGGATTTGATGGGCTGGCATGTTTCTAAACACGGTTCTTACTTAAAGTTTTAGCTGTTGAGAAAATATCATCTTTGATATATGTAATTTCATCAGTCAAAAAATAACAACACCTCGGGAGATCATCCATACAATATTCTAAAGTGCCCCGTCTATGATTTTAACAACTGCCTGATCAAAAAATCTCTTTACATCTGAATATTTTCATCAGCTGCTTTTTATTTGTGTCTTCAAAGTCAGGGATGAAAAGTCTTAACATTCAGATGAAAAGGGAACCTTATCTCATCAAAAAAGAAAACAAAAACAAACACTACCTCCTTCCTGATGGAACTTGAAAGAAGGAATCATTTTGATCTTCACAACTGAGATCCTGACATTTAATTAAAACCCGTGATGAGTACACAATGCTCTGAAGCAAAGGTCTGGCTTCTAAGTCATAGCAATATACATCACAACTGAAGTAATTTTCCAGAAGCCGCTTGGAACCCTCACAAGGTATGTTTCAGACACAAACTGACTACACACTACCAAGTATCTCTGCAGTTAGCTCAGCTGAATTCCATCTTGAACTGCATTAACAGTGACTTTATGACCATTTGGAATTGTTCACAACTAGCATTGAAAAAAACAAAGGAACAGGAGAATCAAATTAGAAGATATAATACATTTTTAACTTCTAAGGAAAACCAGGACACAAAAGAATAATCAAAGAAAGGCAAGACAAAACCACTAGGCAGAAAAAACACTGACGATTAAATGTCTGAATTGAAAAGTCTCAAAGACAGTATAGAAAAAAGAAAACATTCCATCTCACAGCTGAGTTCAAAACTGAAAAAGCCACTAAGGACAAGTTCAGTTCCAAATACATTCAGTTTGTGGTTTCAATTCGTAAGAATCAAGATTTCACATAATTGCATTTGTCTGTTCATGCATGCACGTATTGTGCATGTATGTGTGTACACAATTGATGGAAAAATTATATGAAGGGAACATAAAATTGCTATGTCAAACACTTAAAAGCTCAGTGAGAAACAACCAGCCTCATTCACCACAAAATCCTCACCACGCAGCTTTGGGCTGTGATTCATTTGCCCTGAAATAAATAATCACAGCTATTTAAAGGTCTTCCTGATTCCAGCTCTCTAGTCCATGACAGACCAGGGACAGCAGAAGAAAAGTCGTATCATGGTCTGGGGATTGTGGTGGGTGAAGGAAGATGGTTTGTACCAGTTGGGAACTGCAATATGCATTTCTGTAGCTCTGCTATAGTGAGAGTGACCTTGCATAGAAGGGCTGTGCAGGCAGCTGGAGGCATATCATCTCGAATAACCCCCTGCAATAAGATTCACCAGAACCAGTCTTTCAACGCCATTATTGAAAACAGGTGGATTTTTCTGAGTCATAAGAAACCCAGATGATTTCATTAGGGACTCTGGAGAGCACTTCAGTCTGCCTGTGCACAAGTTATCTCAGGATGTAGTTTGTCCCCTGCAAGCATGTATTATGGTAGCCCTGTCCACCTCTTCAGGGATGGATGCAACCCAGCACTCCTGAGTCACAGCTCAGCACTGGTAGTCCTCTGTTCTCCAACTGCAATTCCATGGATAATTTGTTCTTTACCTGTGCATGACTTGGAGCCCAGAGCCCTCTATAATGAGCTGGTTATATGGCCAGACACTGCCAAACCAACAGGGCATGGAAAATAGGGCAGCATTAAAAAAAAAAAAAGAAACACAGGGGACTATCATCGAGACATGATAGTAAAATGGCAATAAATAAACACCACATCAGTAACCAGGGTTTCATTACAAGAAAAAACCTTTTCGGGCTATGGCAAGATTTGAGGAGAACAAAGCAACTTGCTTTATGAAATATGTTTAAAGAAGCAAAACATTTTGTAAGTACAAACATAGGTTTCTTGTCTTTAAACAATCTTATTTTGTGTAAGAAAGAAAATTTCCTTAAATTCTGCAAACAGATCCCATGATAAAAATCAAGGCATTTCAAGAAAATGTTGTCAAGTATCTCTTAGTTGTATATTTAATTCAATATCCAGCAGTTTGCAAGGAGGTTTGATTCCTTACCAGTGACATTTCTATCAAAATACAGTGTGTTAGCTTAGGTTATTTACCCTGCAGCAGCAATATAATTATGTTTTACCAACATTTTTAAAGCATCCTGATAAAAATGACACTTGGGTTTTCCATGTTGTATAAATAAACAGCATCTCCACATTTCAGTGCTACTAATGCAACACTATCAAAAGCAGGTCAAACCCAAAACCTACTGTCTTTAAAACTATACATAAAATATTCCCTTTTGGACAAGGCTTCTCAGAATAACACTGGCAAATGAACAATATTTCTCTTGGATTATTTTTTTAAAATATTACTTCTTTCCAACAGGGAATTCAAGCATTGTTATTCATGTTCCACTCTTCTGTTCTGACTAAGCAATTTATGTTTTCTTAAATTCTGAACTTGTCATCTAAATAAGTTTTTTGCAGACAGAGCTACGCATATTTCTAGTTTTCATCTGGTGATAGTTATAAGCAGCTTATTAGTGAAAACTTTTTAACAAAATAAATTATATAGCTCAAGTACAGCTTTATTATTTAAAATATTATATTTTCCTTTTCCAACTAATTTTAAAGGAATTTCAGAATTTGCTGATTATCCTTTCATATCACTCTGGAAGATCACAGATTAGTATCTCCTCTTAAAATGAAAATATTTATTAATATCATCCCTCTAATTTTTTTGTAGTAGTAACTCCAGGCACTACAGAAACAAAGATAAACCATTTTCACTCCTATTACTATTGTTAGCCAAGATAAAAACATCCAACTCATGAATCTCTAATGGCCTCAGGCTTACACAATCTATACATCTGTTGTCTGGTGTCATCTGAAAACCCAACCAAACCAAAACAGAAAGAGAAATTCTCTTTCCTATGTCAAATGAACCAATTCAGCAGTCCCTGAGGATACACTTGATCACTCATCCTGATCTAATGTGTGTGCTAGGGGGAGCATACAATTGTGTCAAGATAAGTGAGGCCAGGGCTGCTGAAAAGTGAGGAGTATTATATGCTGTGGAACTAGTATGCCAATCTGTTCACTTTCTTATGTCATTATTTGTGCTAGTAGCATTTCAGAGCAAATCTGAAAGAAATACAGAATTGGACAGTGAGCGAGCCTGGAACATAGAAACACATATTTCTCTCTTGCATCACACAGATTATGGAAAAAAATAATCCTGCAGGATTTACCGTGATTCAAAAAACCCAAACCAATCCCAAATCCTTAAAAAAAAGAAGCTAGCTTTCTAGGCTGGACTAAGAGAAGCGTTGGAAAAATTAGTTTTCTGAGCACTGCAAGAATAATTCAGTCTTCTGCAAGTGGTTGAATGAAGTCTTTTTGTGGAGAAAAGGAAACACTGATACTCAAGCACTGGGAACAGTAGGCAACAATGGCTTTACAGGATACCAGATTGGGGGGGGGGGCGGAAAGAAATTAGCCCAGACGAAAAGGCTTTTTAGGGGAAGACATGGACCCAGAGGGAATAGTGAAAAAAAAGAAAAACAAAAGCACATAGAAGAGGCAGGGATACAGTGAAGTACTAGGAGGGCTGAGAGAGAGAGGAGATGAAGGCAAGTGAGGTCAAAGAAGCAGAAAAGAAATGGACCAAAACTGGCAGAGATGGAAAGCACCAACATGCCTGGAGAGCAGGGAGACAGGCTGGAGTGGTACAAGGTTAATTGGAGCCACATAAGGGAAGGATTTTCAAAGCCAGTGAGATCAGCAGCTCCAGAAGGTATTTTTGACACCTGGTGGATAAGTGTTCAATCATTTATCAGTGGTCAGTAGACAGGTGATTTTATCCACCAAAAGTCTTGACAAACATCTAGGGCTAATTAAATTAAATCAAGAATACATAGCTAAATATGAGCAAGTAACTCCCAGTAGCAGGAGCAGGACTGTTTCGAGAGGAAATGGGTGAACGTCCTAATGCTGAGGACATTTATAAATAGCCTGTATGAGGCATTAGAAAATGTGCTATGAGGCATAATCCTGCCAACTGGCAAAAGAGTAGACCACATGACCAACAAGGTTTTCCCCATCCTTATTTTTTATGGTTTTGCAGCTGGTGCAGTGGTAATGAAAGGAAAAACAAACAAACAAACAAACCAAAAAAACGCCCCAAAAATACCAAACCAAAAAAAAACCCCCAAAACCAAAGAAAAACATACATAGGGGAGGACTCAGGAACAATGGTTGTGTAAATCTGTTGTTAGAAAAGGTAACTGCACATCCTAATTAAAAGAATGTGCTGGTGCAGATGTGTTTGTATAGCTGTACACTACACGGGGGCCCTGGCATGCCACTGCTCCTAATATTGCCATACATGTAAAAGGTAATTTCCACCGAAGACAGTCTTTCTTGCCTTAATAAATATTCTTGGAAGTTTTATCTGAGACAAGTTAGGACAAGATCCCAATTCCATGTCTTCAAGACAAGACATTAAAATTACAGACAAATATACTTTTCTCTTGATGCCAAGTACTGTTGGCAGCGATGGAAGATGCAGCCGATGGTGCTGAACTGGTTTCCACTACGCATATTCTTCTCTGCTTTGCAAATTGCCAGTATTTGATGCTCGAGTCAGATATGCCATGACAACAGCCAGTTTGTATAATTAATATGATCTCTCAAGATAATTTGCACAAGAAAAAGAAGTAGGCTGTTGCAGGTCTATCAGAAAAGTAACCCTCTTGGAAAAGTGTCCACTGGTGCTTCAATCAGCTACTTCAGATGGATTCTGCCTTGAGGCAAGAGATTACGCTCAGCTCTATATGCGAAGGGGATGCAAAAGGTTCCTGCTTCATCCTAAGTGTCTGAGCCATATCTGCACATCCTAAATTGCCAATGCTGGGAGAAACTGATGGTAGCCCTCCCTAATTCATCAGTGTAAAATAGGTAGCACTAAGAAGCAGCACACCTTGGAGAAATTCTGAATTTCCACTTGCCAAGAAGAATGCATGAACACAGAATATTACAGAAACAGAAGGGATTTAACCACATAGCACTTCAAATGCATGCCACAGATTTCCAAGGGAGAAGACAAGTCAAAATACATTTGTAAGGCTGCTTCTTTATAATACAGAGATCTTCTTTAAACAGTGAGTCCTTGGACTAGCTGTCCCTAAATAGACAGCTTGCTTGTTGCTTGGAAGAGAAGTAAAACCTAGATTTAATAAAATACCCAGGAGATGTAATGACACAATTTTAGGTTTTGAAGCCCCACAGCTGAAGGAAAACCCTAGAGAGAAACATGAATATGCAGAGGAAAAAAAAAGTATACATAGAGAGATGGACATCTCAAAAAGTCTAACTACCATTAGACTGACAAAACATCCTTCCAGTCCTTCGTCCTCAATCTGGCTCTGCCAGGCATACATTTCTTCCTCTAGTTTTGCACAGCTTCAGTAGGTTCAGATATGCTTCTCTTGTGCGCTCTTACAAAGAAAGGAGCAATGATGGAGGTTTGTAAAAATCTTACCCTGAGATAGAGCGTGTTGGATACTCTCTAGGAATAAACTCTGGATCAGAGAACTCGAAGGCTGTAGGTACAATTCAGTCTGGTTTCTGTTTCCCACTGGTATTATGGACAAAGGGAAGGAGTTGTCTTCAACTGTCTCTTCGGGGCAGTTTTGAATGTACAGAACTGCCACCACAAGTACTTCATAAAGTTTTCAGATGGAACAGAAAAGCAGCTAATGAGTTCAAATCATCTGGAGCTAAGTGGTCCACAAGCAGGGACTTTATAGAACAGACTCCTAGATTATCTGTCTGAAGTCCCTTGAAATCACATAAAAGTAAAGAATTCCTTTTTGAATTTGGCACTAATATAAATTCGTAGATGCTTGTCCTACTTCACTATTAGTGCTGGTGCATGTTCTTTCCTGCTCATTTGTCTTTATAAATTGATTAGAAAAAAAGAGCTTACTAGTTTACTTACAGTTTTCCAAGTACAAATTACCCCATTAATCCAACTCACCTGTCTTAGTAACATAAAGTCTAAAACAAAACAACCAAGGCTCTCAGAAGCTATTTTAAAGGTTTGTTAATACTTTCTGTCAACTGCCATTATGTAACAGCAAATATACAGCACTATAAATGACTACCCAAACACCGTGTTCATTTTTTAAGAGTTGAAAGACACAGGAAAAGAATGGAATACTGATAGGAGATAAATAATGTCCTTCACAGATTTAACAGAGCTTTATGAGCATAGTTATTTAGGATCCACAAACAGGCCACTCAAAGAGAGATTTTCATTCTAAACACTCCTTAGGATGTGCCTTGATTTAATGCATCAACATATGTGTTTCCTTTTAACCTTGCCACACTCTTAAATTAAAAGTGCCTCTGTCAAACAGAGGCACTAAGGTCAGCTTTGCAAAGGTATTTAGCAATGCCAGGTACTGGAATACACACTGGAATTATCAAAATCATAATCAACATGAGCTGCTGTCTTGGAAAATTCCAGTGGATATTCACATGCATCTTTACTTATTCACTGTATGTACCAAAATGCAGAAGTGTTTGACTTCTAGTTGCTAGTTAAGCCAAGATATATCTCATTGGCTTGCTACTTAATTACAAAATAAATAAACCCAAAGCTTTGTGAAACAAGATGTGCATATTTCTAGTCCCTTCTGACTTACAGGTAGATCTATATGTATATTTACTTGCATATGCCAAGGAATCATAAGCGGATGTCAAGTGAACCAAACTAAATAAAGTGTGAAAACTAACTTTAGGGATGTTAAGTAATTTCACTGCAAAGATAAAAGCAGTCCAGGACTCTGATAAGCAAGAAAATACAAGCTGCTTCATCATGATCTGAATATGACTGTGACAAATGCAATTCCTGTGAAATTTTGACTGCAACCAGTACTTTAAAACGTCTGAAAGAAGTCTGATTTGCTCTTTCAGGGAAAAATAATACAATTCCCTCCAAGTTATGCAGGCACACAGCAGTATTCAGATCCTCTCGTCCCTCTCTACAAAGCAAGCAAGCAGCACTAAGCAGCTAAAAATGTCACAACAGGGCTCCAAAAAACAACCATTGAGTCCCTCACAGTTTCTGCAATGATGACATCAACAAGACTACAGCAACACAGACAGAGCTGTATTTTGTAAAAGTAACAACACTGAAAGCTATTGCTTAGAAAATGAAGCCACCAAGACATACGGCAGTAGCAATTTCTGATGAAACACCACTTGCTACACTGGCTGATTCCTCCCCTCCAGGAACACTACTAGCAATGAGCAGACAGAAACAGCAGCACTATTTATCTGGAACTTAAGGTTCTGGATAGTTATTACATTGTTTGTCAACACTACATCTTCAAAAGTTTCATATATAAATAACTGCACTAGAACTTCCTTCAATTGCATGAGACTGAGCAAAGTTTACCATTTTTCTGTGGGACTTTGTTTTTGTTCTAGCCATTATTCACCAATTTAAATATGTTTTCATCTATTCAGTAACTCAGTAAAACAGAATTCACTACAGATTCTGGGGATAATACATGTATTGAAAGTATCCTTTACTGAGAAAAGAGTATCTCCATTCCAAGGAGATATCCTTGTATTGGTATTACTTGGTATTTTTGGAAATGGATGACACCTCAAAACCAATTAGCATGGCCTAGTTGTGTCACCTAGAAACATACAGGTCCTTCAAGTCAAAGCACATGCAAAGACGTTTGCAGAATATTATGACAAATACAGGCAACAACTTGTCAGAGATGGAAACATTCGCTGGATAACAGAGATGACACAACCAGAAAGTAGGGCAGTCCCCCAAAAGAGGGGCAACACTGTGTTTTGAGAAGCCACATTGTACTTCCAAGAATTTAAATTACCTGGGATATTCCTCATCTTCCTCATTTTGTGACACTCAGAACTTTCTTTGTATTAAAAAGGAGAGAAAGCACTTGCAAGGAGCTCAAACCTTTGGAATTTGCTGGTCTCTTAAGCCTGGAATAGAATTAATTTCAGAATACTCACTGAGGCCTATTTCTAAATAAATACACCGGCAGTGATTTAATCTTTGGCTTGTTTTTTCTAGGGAGCTGTAGGGAAGCACTGTTTTATCTGTATTGTATCTGTGTGTTGAGTTTAGGATCCAGGGCTGAGGGGCTCCCTCTTCTCGTGGCTGACTCTTGACTGGGATTCCCATGCTGAGCTTCAGCTCTTCTCTCCATTACAGGCAATTCTCTAGCCAGGCCACCTAGTTTAAGAGACAGCAGGAGCTTCACGTCCTGCCACCTTGCAAGCCCCACATGTGCCCCAAAATATTTTCAAGTAGGTTTGTGGGTCAGCTGCAGTGGGCTGCCAGCATATCCCAGCTTAGTACTGCAGCCATAGTGGGAGAGGTCTGATTGCACCATTTTGCTTATTTTAGGAGCAGCCTAAGGCAAGTTTACAAAGTAATCTCTGTCTCTTTTCTGTTACTGGTAGTTCCCTTTTCTAGGAAAAAAAAAAAAAGATACTGTTATATTCACAGTGTGATTTCTAAGCTGACAGTAGGCTGTTAGGATGAGAGTACAGATGTTATATTAAATATACTTCATCACACATAATTTTTATCTATTATCTAGTTCATACTAGAAAGTAGTTTTTATTTCTTTGTCAGATCTCTTTGGAAACTCGCTACTATTGGACCTTGCCCTCTACTGACATGCTTCTCCTGTGAACACAATGCAGTCTGTTATACGCACGACAACTTAGCACACTTTAAATGAGATGAGTCTTTTATGGACAGAGAAGGAAAAAAAAAATGCATGAGGACAAAGCCTAAAACGTGAGTAATTTCTACTTCTTAAGTCATATAACTAGGAGAAGGAGCAAGAAGACAAAAAGTAGATTTTCTTCAGCAATAAATTTGTTCCTTTTTTAGTGTTTGTCAAGCCTGTTCAATGCGTTTGATACATAAAATGTGCTAGATCTAGTAGAAGGTAGCTGTGTCATTCTGCTGACCTGCAGCATTAGCACGTTCAGCACAAAGCAGTGCCAGTGTTAAGGAAGCATTTCCACTCACACCATTCTGTGCCCTCTGCCCAGCACACACTACTGTAAGTGACAAAACAGTAGATATTTTGATATCTGTTTTCACTAAAGGCCCTTAAAGTGAAGACAACATCCATTAAGACTTACAGTAAACTGAAATAAAGCTACTTGCCAGTGTTTTACAAATAAGACCAGCAGAGCTAAGTTATTTGCTTGTGCAAGTCTGTGCTGGGGGCAGAAAGTACACAAACTTCATCCTATGGCCATTTATCCTATGGCGTAACAACTCTATGTTCAGTACTGAGAAAGCTCAACAGAATTAGCAGGAGTTGGAGCACTGGCAGAGGTGCCACTTGCTAATTTTGGAAGCAACAGACCCCAAACCACGACCGTTCATCTGCACCAGTACAGAGCTACTTGCTTAAAATAGGCATCTAACAGGAAAAAAGCAGAAGTCGGAAAGCTGTACCACAAAGGTAATTAAAATCCCTTAGAGACAGCCACCTTCTTAAGACATTACTATAGACATCACTGGGAGTCTGTGTGTGTGTGCTCAAGCAATATGTGTAGTTAGCAATTGTGTTTCTTACGCCACAGTTGTTCTAGGTTTGAAACTGCAGTTCTGAGAAAAAAACTCTAATGTTCTGCTTTCTTTTTCTGTAGGGTCTTCAGGTTATTTATTCCAGTCCAACTGTCAGCAAAACCAGAGTTAATGCAGGCACAGAGAATGCTTTATGCCCTCCATAAAATCATTCGACAATCCAAGGAAATCTTTCCCAAGTCTGTTCTCCAGATTCCAGAGTGATTAATTGTATTCAGTGGAAGCTTTACCCAAGTAAGGACTGCAAGGTCTGACAATATCTGAGCAAGTTACCCAAAACATTAAAATGATTCACAATCTTAGAAATAAACATTTTGAAAAGAAATTTAAAAAACCCAACAACCTGTAAATACAGATCAGCATCACCACTTGAGGGTGCTGCAGTAGTTCTTAAAATACTAACTCAGGATGTGCTACCAGTCAGGTACAGTACACAGAGCTACGAGGCAATAATTCACCTAATTGCTTCCATGGAGGCACTCGGCATATTTTGGAGCTAAACTTGTACAAAATACTGCTGAACTGGAGTTCTTCTGAATTAAAGGTTTAAATTTTAAAACCTTGCTAGCTAATCAAGGCGATAACATTAGATTCTCCTTAAAAGAGGAGGGGAAAGAAAAATTAAGCAGAACAAAAGAGGAGCCTCAATTATGCAAGCATTTCCAACTTCAAAAATTTCATTACAAATATAAATTCTCAGCTCTGCGCTCACTATTCCTCTGACTGTGGTGCAAGTGAATGTTTTTCAAAGCATATCAAATTGATTTTGCTATAAACTATTACAGGATTATAAACCCTTTGAATAGTCTTCACTGCAGGAAACACACAGAAGTAGTCTCTGTGGGAAATGTATTGAATAGTCAGTAAAACACAAAACAGTACCAAAATACAACAGAAAATGTTTCAAAAAAGCTACAGCAACCTAAATGGAGAGTCTGAGTGAAATATTACATAGGATTCTCCTATTCTGTAGAACCTCTCTTTTATCATAAAAGCCATTATTTGCTCATGAGTGTGTAAAAAAACATGGGAAAAAAACCCCAGATGATAATGTATTTAAAAGAGATTGATAAAACCATTATATATGTGAAAGCATAGTGACTACACATAAAATGAGCTCCAGTTTGCAAAGCATGTCTAATTCTGGTTCTTTTATCTGACTCTCATCAGACACTCAAGAGAGCTGGTTAGGAACTATTTGATGATACCCTTGGAAAATGCTGATACATCAGAGTTAAAACTGCTGGTAGAAAAGGGGCTGGTTTAAAACAAAATTCCCAACTCAAAGATACATGTGTGTGGGGGGAGGGTGTTATTGCTTAAAAGTAGAAGATATAAATGGATCATCTTTGGACTAAAAATAACATAAATTTATTTCCAAAAATGAAGTGATCCTGAAATTTCTATAAAGAATGGAGAAAAAAAAAAGGAAAAAAAAAAGTCTGAAATGAAAATAATTTTTTTCAGTTGACCTGAACTTGTTTTATTATTTGGCTTGTCATAGAGCAGACATTTCCAAGACTAGTTATCCATTCCAAGTCAGAGTAGCAAATTTTTGAAGCCTTGAAATCCGAGTCCTTCTCAGCTCTAATGCCTTTGCTAGGTGTCTGCTAGGACATTGTAGGATGAAAGGTTTTCTAAAACTATTGAAAAGATGATGATTACCTGGTCCTTGGTCTTAAAGCCACAGTAGTGCAATCAACTAGAAGACCAAGACTGCCCTGGTTCAAGGGTGAATAAAATCTATGAACAGTAAGTACTAGGAATAGTTCTTTGCAATAAGAGGTAGAGTTTCATTTGCCTACCATGTCTTTTCCCCTAGGTGACTGTTCAACAACATGTTGCTGATGAAGTTGATACCACCCACGATTCATAACATGCATTTCCCAGGGCTGTATTCACATACATAAGGAACTGAGCCAATTTTGAAACAAGATTGATGTGAACTCAATGAAGATCTTTACCCAGTATGCACAGGTCAACAAATGCTTATGCCTTACATACCTGGCAAAAGATGACAAAGGGAAGGCAATGGGACAAGGGTGAATGTATCAAGGAGAGGTGTGGAGTCAGAAACTCATTCTGCAAATGATATGATTAGTTACACACTTCTTTGGCCTTAGCCCTCTTATAGACTGGAGTCATTTGGCCCTTATATTGGAATACTCAGCATCAGAAAAAAGAGAGCAAAAGGTATTGTGGATTCTTTACAGGGACAGGAGTAATCCCCATGCCTGTGTAGCAAGATGTTATTTTATTAGGGCATCTGGAATTAGTGCCAATACATCAATATTCCCTTTTTTTAGGAAAAAGCGTGTTAGAAATAGGCAGACACTCTTGACATTATGTGGGTTTTTCTACAGCCTATTCATTTCTACATTGCATTGTTCAACTAGTTATTTTTAAATTTTCATTACTTTGCAGAGAGTGTCCTGATTATTCCTCTGAGAATGGTAACCTTTTAAATACCTGTCTAAATGCCTTTACACATGATTAACATTAGCACAAGATCTACCCACTTCCTTGTCCCAAGGTCACAAGTACCAGATGAAAATTTCCAATGGGTAAAATAAGTAATTTGTTCAATTTTTACAAGTTGTGTGGACTTTTTAAAAGCCCAAAGTAGCAGAAGAAGGTAGAATACCATCTTGGCCTCATTTAAAATATAAGTCCATCTCACACAGGTTTATGTGCAGCTCCAGCTTGGCCTACATTTGTAGGAAGAATCAGCAAACAGGCCTCAGCCAAGTGATTTGCCTGTTGGATGCAGAGACAGGAACTCCAGATTACCGACTTGACTTACAGAAAATCATGCTTCCAGCCAAGCTAGGCATTTACCTCCTATTAACTTCAGTCAGACCAGGATTAAATTTTGGGCAAGGTGGTCTGATTCTATTTAAGTTAACCCAGGAATAAAATGTGTGCATAATATCCTCCACCAACTCCAGAGGGGGCTGTGAAGATTAATGATAGGAAAACACCTGGATGCCAAGGACAGACATTTGTCCTAGTTATGTCTACGTGTGAAAAATGATCGGATTCTTTTGCCTCTCAGAAAATGGTCACAGTTACTTTAAAATACACATTCCAGAAAAGAGGTACAAAATTGAAGACCTCAACCAGACTAGCTGAAATTATTAACAAGTAACATGTAACACTGTAAATGTATTTCAGTGAGAAAAGGTCAGCATTAGAGATGTGAGGCAGACTTTTACATTAGAATAACTCATATCACTTTCTCTTCATCAGTCATGTATTTCCATAACTCTGTGCTTTCTTTCAGTCAACTCATTTAACAAAAATGATTTATGTTCTGTGCAAAATAGCACTACAGAAAAGGCATATTTATTAAGTCTGCCATTGCAAAATCTTTTGTACTAGTTAAGTGTTAGCAGCCCTTATTTTTTTTCCAATAAATAGTTTTATTATTTATTGCACACTCCCATCTTATATTTCATTCAGTTTAATTATATCAGTAACATGCTGGGTAACATTTCTAATTTTCCTTCTGTAAATAACGGGTATCATAGCAAATGCCTTTAAGCATTCATTACAAATAAGGAATGCTTGTCACTCATATTAAACCACTGTAGTTTGCTACGCATAAATGTTTCTCACACATTTAAATCTTTGGGCTGAAATATTTAATTCAAAGGAGCGTGTGGTTGCTTTGTTTCAATGCATACAGAAGAGAGTGACAGCTGTGTAAATGCTGAATTTTGGCATACTGCAAAACAGCCCAAACTTCACCACAGAAGCATTTCAAAACATCTGAGCTCCAACAGGCAGGACTTGAGCTCTGGCTTTTGTGCATAGCAGGGTTAGAATCTATGATGCTTTTACTCTGCTTCTGTGCAGCATGCATAGACAAGGACAACAAAGCTTTTTCATTATTTCTGCTTCACATTCTCCATGGTTTCAGTAGATGAGGGGGAATGCTGCTGCTATTGAGATAATTAGAATAGGCAATTAGTAAGAGATTGTTAATGTTTCACTGAAACACAAATAGCAAAAGATAAATAATTCCTCCCTTAAGATCTAAACCAGAAGAATAATTAACAGCTGGAGGGGAAGCAAGAAGCTAGAATACACTCCAGAACTGCAATCTGTAATCCAATTTTTTTTTCAGGAAAATGTATGTGTTCGTGCATTATATCCTTTACTCAGCATCTATCCTGCATCAGTAAAGCACCTGCAAAGTTCTCCACTAAGCTCAGTGATAGTAGGATTGCACCTAAAGTTGGAAATGCTCATCTTCAGAAATGGATGATCCTAATAATGTCATCATATGACCCAGCTCTATAAGAAATGTTGTTCAGTCTGCATGAAAGCCCAACAAGATCAGGGCTACAGTTTTATATTATAGTGACAACGCTCTGGACAATCACCTCATAAACCAGTGCCCTCAACTTTACCCTGTGAAGAGCTACAATCCTTCTTTCACTCCTTGCTTTCTCCAGCTCTATCGTTCTCTTTCCTGTTAAGGACAGAGCTTGGCTGCTTTTCAGCATTTGGTAACTTTGTTGCTCATGGGGAATCAAAAAGGTGCAAAGCAGAATTAAAGTTTATTAAAGCTTATTAAATCTTATCAAGAACCCTGTGTTTTAACTCAAGACCCCTAGAAAGAGCAGCTGAAACTAACTTATCCTTTGTTTCATGCTGTCTCAGGTAATGCCCTACCTCATTTCTCTTTAGAAAACATCTTTCTATGCTTTGGAGAGATCTTTCCTGTACTCCTCTTCCCTAGAAGACAGACAGCCCTCTGCAAGCTAGTCACTACACAAGACTCCTTGCTTCCTAAGCAAAATCACCAGGTGTACTTTTTCATGGCATGAATACACCCTACTCCTAATCACAGCCCTGGGCAGACACTTTGGCAGGCAGTTCCTAATCTGCACAACTCTCACTCCCTCCTAGCTCTAGGGCAGAGAGGGAAGGATACCTTCTGTACTGGGATAAGCCATCACTAGGCTTCCTTACCCTTAAAAGGAGTTGGTCTATGCTAGACTATCCTTTGAAAACTGCTACATTTCAAGGTTTAGCTTTTCAAGTTTTTTGAGTATTTGATTGCCTGGTTCCCATTAATTTTATAGAAAGACCTCAAATAACAACTCCTATTTAGACATGAGTGATTATGTTCTGCTTTGAGAAATTTTGTTTCTGAGTTTATGTTGGTTAAGTGAGAGAAAGCTGTTTGCTGGGCAAAGAGCTAGATGTTGTTGATGCTGTAAAGAAAACACTGCTCATCATTGTCTGCCACTTACATATCTGTTCCAGAGCCCTGCCAAGCTTCAGGACAGAGCCGAGGAAGATACATGTACTCCACCCTTACATAAACCATTTCTGATTTACTAGGTATCAGTACCAGGACAGAGGAGACGTAGGCTTCCCCTTTCTTCTCACAGTGACTGTGGATTTTTAGGCAGCAGATGAGCAGCTTATGTAGTTAACAGCATGTGACACACACCTCTCAGTTCCCTTATACAAGAACCATGTGGTCTTGCTTTCAGACTTTCTACACATGGTGGCCAGAGAGCTCTGCAATCCAGGGCAGCACAGCATGGGAAGGCAGGAGTACAGAAGCAGTTTTCCTCTGCCAAGCTACTTTACTGTTTGTAGAATTACTCGTGAGCTGAGGAAGTATGGAATGATTCACATATTTTCTTTAACATAATCAAACCAAATCAATTAGATACTTTCTGTCTGCAGCACTAAGCAAATGAGAGTTCTGCAGGAAAGGGTAATTTATAAAGAACAGAATGGAAATACTGCATGTGCTATGACAACTTATTTGTTTACTTAGATTTAAAATGATTAATAAATTTGCCTTTCCATGGCTCTCTATGCCCTAACATAATTAACCACTCAATAAAATTTCAACAAGTTTAACATAATCAGTTTTACAGGAACCCAGTCAGCCAGCTATTTTCACAGCTAATACTTGCTTCAGTGCAGAGGCAAGAAAATAAAAGTCCTCTCTGCCTTTTGCAATGCATTCTAATTCTTTAAATACGTACTATTTCAGATCTGTGATTAGAAACACATTCCAGAGTCCTGGAGAACATTCTGTTAATTGCCTCACATTTTAATGGCCACACAGGTCAGAAACCCTGCTGATCTCAGCTCGATGATGCAAGTGTGATCCTTGTGCTGGACCAGTTCCAGGCATAATAGATCATAACTGGCATCTTATGCCACTCATGACCTAAAAATGGCCATCAGAGATCCTGGACTGGTCACACCAAGCAAAATGTTTCCCTCAGAAGGAAAATCTGTGTACCTCCATAGTTGGCCTGTGACAGTGTGATAATAATCAGGCCTCAGATAACCATGGATAGGCATGGACAACTCAGCTGGAAAGAAAGGTCAGCAGGAATGCCCAAAAGGGATTAGATGAAATTCCTTCTTTCTAAGGCACAGATAATACCTCTGTCAACTTACCTGTCTGTTTCCATATCCTACTCTCATGCCCTCCGTATTGTTGAAGTTCAGGCAACTCACCCTCACCCAAACCCAGACTTGACTGTAGAGAATCTATCTTAGAGCACTTCAGATACATTTTTGAAAATGCTAGAAAATATATCAATACTTATGTAGAGACACACACATACACACACACACACATAAACCACTGGTATAGGAAATTCTGGAACCTCAGTCCAGACAGGAGTTATGCAGGGCTTCCAAACTCTTGGCAGTCTCAAGCTGGCACTCAGGCTTGTTCCAAAGTCCACTAAAGACAGTGGCAGTCTTTCCACAGTCTCCAAAGAATTCTTCCAAGATTGGCAAATTAACCTCAGATAGGTACTGGCTAGGGGAGTATAACATTTATGAGATACTATATTCACTCCTTGGATTTTTTAATATGTGAGGAATCAGGTTTGTTGTTTATTTGTTGAGGAAGTAGAGCCATAGTTTGCTGTTTCAGTGAGCAGTCTTTTGTTATCACAGTAAGCTTTTCTATTTATACAATGGGGCAATATTTCACTTTCTTCTTGCACTCTGGATTTTATCTCTGATGCTCTTGCCTGTGTGTGTTCATGACTCTGGCACAAAGGAGTACCACAGACATTTCAAAGCACCACCAGTCATTTCACTAGTATACTACAACACAGTAAAATACACGGCACATCGCAACAACAAAATACATTTTAACCTTTCCAAAACCTGCTTCCTGTTGATGACCCATAAAAGGGAGTTCAGAATACTATTCCATTGCCTAGCTTGTCTGCCCAAGCTCCTACATTACAAGGTGAGAAATGCTGTAAGTCTGAATGAACCTGACCATCAGCAATAACCGTGTTTCTTCCTACTATCTGGAAAGCAAATATGCACAGGAAAAGCAATAGCTTTCTATGTATGTCAAAAGGGCAGAAGAGTCCTTGAGTTCAGTGGCCTATTCATATAATATCAATGCCACAAACTTGGATTAAGTAGCCACTGTTTTCTCCTAGCTGGAATTACACTGGTTTCCTTTTATCAAAACAATGCAGAAAACCAATGCAGCACAAAAAGGGTTTCATGAAAGCAACTTTTGATACCGCTCACTTTGTCCATTTCCTTAGTGCAGCTTTCCTTCCTCTTTCTTACTGTCTTAAATCAAAGCAGCAACCTTTGCTTTCTTAGATTAGCATAATGACTTCATGTAGACATTTTACACCCATGATTAATGGAAACAGATTTGTCCCTACTGCTTAATGTTAAACAGCTGAGGTCAGGTTATATGCTAATTTAAACTTCAGACAATCCTACTGGCGTCGATGGAATCATGTATGGAGCAAAATGTTGCTTCAGTTGCATTTCTGTCTCCTGTAGCCTTTCACTGTAACTTAATATACATCTTTGGTGCATAGCAATGAGAGTCATTCACAGCAGATGGTATTTTGCACTGCTACTTACAGATTGCAGTACTTGGATTTGCCAGTCACATAACAAAAAAATGGCCTAAAAGCAGACAATAAAAGGAGATAAAAACCCAAGTGTTTTTGTGGAGCAGCAGAATTAGTGAAGCACACTTTTCCATCAAGACATATCTAATGGTTAGACTCACTAGTGTCTAATGACTTATCATCTCCGGCTGAACTTTGACCTGTAGGTGTGGCATTTCATAAAAATTCCTCTTTTATGAGGCCTCTATTACTTGATAAGACCAAAATTACACTGCAGTCTCCCGTGAAGTGTCTGTGAATTGTGTCTTTTCTTAACGGACTACTTATTTTTGAAGAACATTGTGGCAATACAGAATTCTACTCTCAAATAGCTTTGCCCGAATTGGTTTTAAAATTATTGCAATAGGGAAAATAAGACAGAAACACACAAGCATAACTATAAATGCCTCACATTCCCTTGAAACTGGAAAACAAACAAAAACAAAATTGAAGAGAAAGCATTAGAAAGATGTACTGACTATCAACAGCTGGGGCTTTTAGTCAGTGGAAACAAGTACAGTTAAAACTTAGGCACTCTGAAATCATACTCTGGAAGAATATCCTCCTCTCCACTGACTACAGAGAGTCCACGTGAACTGAATACCTACAATGAATATACCTTAGGTGGAAAATCTGGAGAGACAAAGCTCTATGGATAGAGTGGATTCCCAAAACATTCCCCTGCATGGCACCAGGGAATTTCCTTTGAAGTGCAGTTGTCAAGTTTTGAGGATCTCTGGATGCTGGACAGTCTATAAGCAGCCCCACAATAACTACACAATGAAGCTTATTCTGAAGAGCTTCTAGGGGAAAATGCAACAAGATCATTTATGCTGAAGCAGAGCTGGCACAAAAACAAGGAGAGACAAGATTTCAGAGGTACAGAGCTTTTGTGAGACTGTTCTGGCAAAGATCTGACACACCCTCTGGGATATCTCTGAATATTAAAGTGTAGTGTGATGTGAGTACTTTTAGCAAGGGAAGAATGCTGCATTTGGCCACAATGATGGCTCTTCACATAAGTCAAATGTGCACAAACCAAACCGCATCGCATGTACAAAAAAGTCATCACCATTCCTGCACCTGCCACTACTGGAAAGCCATTTGGGACCACATCTTCAACTTTATTTCTGGTAATGCTTCATCCCAAGCTCAGCTGCAGTCACTGGGGTTCTGTTCTGACATCAGTAGCATAACTTGTAAGCAAGGACTGTGCATTTCCTGAAATGCCTCAGCAACCTTGTTAAATAACTGAGCACAACTAGGGAAATAGCAAGAGATGGAGAGTTAGAATTAGTGAAAGAAAAGGAGATTTATTGTTTTATTCTAGCAGCATGCAGAAAACCCAACTGTGATCTGATTGTGAGTGTGCCAGACAACATATAAACAGGCAGTAGAAGCCAATTTTTACTCTGAAGAGCTTACAGTCTTCAGAGGCAAGACAGACAGAAGGTGAGAAAAAATACAGAGAACTAACAGACACACAGCAAAATGAGTTGCAAAGCTAAGAGTAAAACTCTGTCTCCTGCCAAATACCAAAGCCTCTCCTCTGTCCAGTTTGTCATACTGCCTGCTAGTCAAAACAGTTGGACAACTTGAATGCATTCACTTTCCATTGGATCTCTGCAAGCTATGCTATGAGGGGCCCCAAGCAGAAATCAAGATGAATCACACCTCCAGAAACCAAAATGATTAGGTTTTTTTCTGATATAATTTTTCATGAATGCACACTAGGTTATTGCTCCTTTGTCCTTTACTTCTCTTTTACCATCTTTTTTTCCCTAAGTAGGTCATCTCATCTCCTGAAGTATGAAGCCATAAGACTCTGAAAGCGTAAAGGAAATTTATTCCTCTCTGTGTGCATGATCTTCACTGAAAGAAGTATGGGTATGACTACAAGGTTCATCATCGCCTTCCAAGAATAGAAAAATGCCTTTGTTATGCTTCTGTGGCATATCTCAAACAGAGGCAAGATGAACCCTACAGTGAAAACAGAACCTTTGCCATAAAGTTGCCCATTGAAACACTTCGGTATGGTCCAAAGGTGGCAAAATGTTAGAGACTAATTTCATTTGAAGATTTTAATTTGCTGGACTTAACATAAGGTCATTAATGTTTTCGGTTTTTTCCATCTCTCTGTCTCAGATCTCTCTCTGATCTAAGATACACATTTATCTTAAATTTATGATATACGAGCATCATGACAGACTGCCCTTTGCTAACCTCTTATATGGTTCTCCTACATGATTATTCTTTACTTATGATGTTTAATTACTTTTTAATAAGTTCTTGAGAAAAGAAAATCCCCAACAAGTTAAGCTGACAGAATTTTAAACGCTGTACATGCCTAAAATACGAAGTCTTCGCAGAATAAAATAAAACACTTTTTTTCCTCAGTACTCTTACCTGAGATAAGTATAGCTTGTTTTTGCTGATTTCTGTTTGTACTGATTTCAGAGGTCTCGGTTCACACCATCAAAATATGATATTATTCACAACAGATGCCTTTTATCAGGAAATTTCTCCTCATAAGACATTAAGAAATCCACAGAGTAAAGGAAGGTTGCTTCTATTCAAGCTGTTTGTAGTGAGGGAAAAGCTTGTGGCTGTTTTATCAGAGGCAGATACTGATGCTATAGCTCCAGGATTATTTATGAATATACTAAACAGCATACACATGTTCACATATACAGATAAGCACAGAGTTCAACAGAATCAGGAAGGACCTTGACTCACAAGTGGCCATTTAAATAAATGCAATGTAATGGTGGCGTTTCAATGTTATGTAAAATACTTCTATTCCTTATATAAAATAGACTAATAATGTATTTCCTTAGAAAATTAAATGTGCAATTCCATATTCCAAAATTCTCTGAGAAGTACATTCTTTCCAGAAAGAAATAACATAATGCAGAATAACAAGATTAACTCAGAATGCTAAAGCAGAAAAGAACACATTAACTACCTATATATTTTAAGATGTTACTAACACAAGTTTTCACTTACACTAAAAGCCCACTAGCTTCCCTAAGGATCAAGAATTGTTAGGATTCAATACATTCCCCAGGAATTAACTACAGTCTGTGGACCCTACTATCACCAGAAATACAGCCTGCACTCCTCTGCATCTCTCCACTCCGACAGGTGGATACATTTTTCAAGTACTATAAAACCAGGCCTGCTTTCGGCACATTCTTTATCAGTGATTCCTTACTTTTGATGAAACAAAACCCAAAACATTCAAAGCAAGAAAGCTTTTCTGTGCAAACAAATCAATGAAATTTACAAGATGAATTAGGTATCTAGCTATGGTGAGATCTGATTACAATCAAATCGAAGACAGCTGTACTCGTGTAGGGTGTGGTGACCTGGAGTTTTCATTAGATTCACAAGAAATTTTAGGCTTTTATAAACACTTGTTAATAATCCTAGACGATACAGTTATGCAATTACCTGACCCATTAGTTTTGTAGGTCACAACCAGTAGCAAATGGTTTTCCCACACTCTGAAAACTGATGAAAACCAATATTCACAATAGAGTAGCTCATAACACAGTGCTGATATCAGAAACTTGGCTCAAGTCCTTACTTCATTTATAACCAGGACTGCAATACAGGTCACTTCTGAGGGTCAGAAGAAGTTAAGATCCTGTCTCAGTGTATGTGAGAACTCCTAATGCCTCCAGTAACTGTCAGCTCAGGTTTCTCATGTGTCTAGAGTCTTTGAGGCCACATTATTTGAAGAACTAGGTTTTTCACACGATTTAGTAGTGGCAATATGCTCCAGGAAAACTGTGAGCAGAATCACTGACAAAAAAAACAGATACACTCTACATCTACTAAATTCTGAGACTTCATTTGACCTACAAGAGCAGGTAGTTTAATAGTGCTCCATCCATTAGTATTACTGGCCAAGGCTGCTCAATAAAGGCTTTACGAAGAAAGCATAACAAGCACAGCAGGTATAATTCTTAGTGTTCTTGTGGACAATGACTAAATCAATACTGAGTACCAGCCTCAGAGTTTCCTGATAGCAACACGGTAAGTCTTCCTTCTTCATATAACTTCACTAACAGCATGCAATAAACCATTCAGCAGGCACAAAATTCCTGCGTTTCAATTCAACAACAAAAACTTTCCCTTTCTAGATTGTCCTCTGTTGTGGAAACAGGATGGTTAGGCCAGTGTGAAGCAAGGTACCTAAACACGCATTCAGTTCTATGGATTTGCTCCCGCATGGCAAAAACTTCTCCTAGTGATATTCACATGAACACACAGTTATACATTGGAGTTACACTCCAATGCTCAACAGTTGCCCATTTTCAACCCCCATTCTCAGGTATGTCTGCAAGGTCACACAAGAAAAACAATGGACAGAGAAGGATCTCAAGGCAACAGGGTGTAAGGCTGTCCCTGGAAACAAAGTATGGAGTCCACAGTTAACTCACTGTTTTCTTGTTACCTGAGCTGTTGGCTGTGCTATACCCTCATTATATGAGCTGAGCAACCTTTCACACCTTTAAGCACCTACAATTTAAATATTTATAGTTAAGCTCTAGTTACATGAGCTCCCTTTCAGAAGTAATAACCACTTTGGGTGAGGAGTCATTTGATCTATTTCAGCATCCATTTCATACAGAGATGAGTTCTGTGCCAGCCTCAGTAAACACACTTACTACATCCCCACAAACTCCAGCAGGAAACCAGGATGATCAACTTAGATATAACAAGTCTAGCCTGCATATATCTACATTTATCAAGAATCCTGAATCAACCATGAATTAATCCTACCCTGTGTCTGTCAACCTCCTAAGTGGCCCCTAACATTGTATTCTCACAAAAATACTGGTGTTAAAGACCGCTATAGGTGGATATTATGGCAGTGTGGCTACAGAATTAAAAAGCAAGAGCTGAAACTGAGCAGCCATCGATAGCCATATATTTTGATGCCTTCTTGAGGAGAACTTAGGTTAATAAAGGGAGATTTCTGGCCTTATGACACAGCAAAGGAGACACCATAGTTGGTAAAAAAGGAATATGTTTGGGTCTAACCCAATTTGAATCTACCCAGAACTCTGTGCAACATTTCTATGTTACAGAATCATTTTCAAATATGCCAAAATCAAAATAAGCCATGTATGGTTTCTTAATTGCATGCATGAACACTTCTGTAGTATATATGTTAAATACCATAAATAAAGGCACTGGAAACACATAAGAAACTGAACAAATATTAATATTAAATGTCTGCAAAAACCCAAGCTACATAGGATACCTTGGCCTCTGTTCCATATCTGGCTTGAGAGCACAAATGTCTTTAATTTTCAATGACTAACTCACTTTTGAAACTGGGCGGCACAGGACAATTGACCCTTAAAGAACATCTGTGAGTTTACCTGCAGGACAAGTTACTCACAAGTGAATGTGAAAAAAAAACCCAAAGAGAGCTGGCCACAGCCACAAAGGTGATGGAGAGGACAGGGTAATACCACTATCAGCTTCTTTCACAGGAAGAGTACTGTTTTCTAGTTTAATCCTCTTTCACGGTGGATTAATCTAATATGGAAAAAGCAATAAACAACGGTGTCTGTATACCTATCTCAGAACTGCTTGATATGTAGGCAAGCACCAATGTACTTAAACTCACACTGGCAGGTCACTGGAAGACCACTATTTGGCAGTGTCTGCTATACTCAGAATCAGGTGTGTGGTGAAAGCGAGATTAAATCTATATAGATATTCAGATACGGAGTCTCTCTTCTGTCAGATGTGGGTATATCCCCATGCATCACAGCCTGACAAAAGAAAAGAACTATGAAGCCAGATTGCTGTTGGAGAGCATGCATCCTACAGGGTCACAGCATAGGGGAGAAACCAAGCGTATTTCAAATTCAAGATGCACAAGCCAAGGGATTTGGGAGTGTGAGGTGGAAGCCAAATGTGTGATTTTACATGTGAGACTTGTCAGGCCTGCCTACAGCCTTACAAAAACACTCACAAACCAATATCCAACTAGCCAGTTTGGATTTTCATTGTAATTCCTAGAGGCAGAAAACAGAGTCTGCCCACAAACTGCATTCATATTCAACTTGTATAAATTTTATTTTTCAGCACAGCAATATGGGTTTAATTTCACCTTGATTTCTTTGGAGGTTAAAAGCATTACAGAAAAAATGCATTTCTCCTGCTTTGCCTTCAGCCTGAGAATGACAGCAACATTCTCCCTGTGAAGAAACTGGTAATGCTGCAGTGATTTTTATCACTAACACTTGTATCTCCCAGATATTAATAGATGTTTGGAAAATGCTGTAGTATTTCATTATTTATAAAATATAACCGGGTATAATTCTGCAAAGAGATGAATATCTCTGCATCAGGAGCTTAGCATATTGCTTGTCTTACTCTTCAATTTACATTAATAAACCACTAATGTTTGTCTTGGAAAGGTGATGCTAACACACAGACCAGACAAATCTACAGTCATTATGCTATCAGCATCTACTTTGTCATGACAAAAGTACAGATACCCTCCTCCTACCCACTGCAAAACCAACAAATGTGAGTGCACCACCTGTAACATGTATTGCTCCAGCTCATTGCAGTATTCATGTATGTCTTATTTTGGAATAAGCTGACCAAAACACTATTGTATTAGTCAATACCAGAGTATAAAAATTCAGACAGATTGTAAACTGGAGAAATAAATTTAAAAATAAATGCAATAAGGACAAGAAAATAAATTTCAGTACGAATAATTAAGTACAGAAATATGAGTTGAGGAATTTTCAGATGGAAGTTCTGAGGGAAAGGATATTGCACAAAACAAATCTTGAACCAAGACAATAACTCCATGCTTTTGGGAAGTGCAAATACGACACTAGGACCAGTGAAAGAAAGAAAAGCTTTTTGTATGCTTCCAGTAATATTTTTACTTGATTCAGCATTCAGGGTTCTCTGCCAATCTCGAGACACAAAATGTAGATCAGCTGGGAGACAGCATGGAGGAAAACAACAAGAAACACCTACACAGAAGGAAAAATAACTGTTTAATTGAGAGGGGTAAAAAAGCTCCCAACAGCTTTTTAACAGCAAGTTATAAAAGAAGTGGTAAAATTTTCCATGTCTGTAGTTCACAGAGCAGATAGTACAAGTTAGGAAAGTAAGAAAGGTAAAACCTTTCTAAGGATGATGTTATATCACCCAGGAAGATTGTGAAACCTACCCACTTATAATTTTCAAAAAGTTTGAAACAGACACCTCCCCTGAGTGACTAAGGCAGAACTGATCTCAGCTTGCAGCTGGGCAATGAACTAAGTAAAACCTGTTAGTCCTGTATTTCCTTTTTTTGTTGCAAATAGTGGTGAGCGTTTTTTCTTGATTGTTTTATTCTTCCTGTAGTTGAACAAGCTAGAATGCCCACTGTTTGCCTTTTAGGTCCTTCTAGGAGATTGCAACATTTCAAAATGTTTACAAAAGTTTAAAAAAGTTTAAAAAAGTTTTAAAAAGTTTAAAAAAGGGTTTACAAAAGGCAGGNAAGCTGGGCACATTTGAAATTATGTAACTCTGTGAAAAAACCTTCAGAGCCTTCAAACCATCCTATGTCAGAGTAGGTATTTTTAAGATGTTTTTCATTATACTACATATCTCTCATTTGATTATAATCTGATTCTATTATGATTTTAGCAGGCATCACTCCTGCTGACTTCAATAGCATTATTCCTCATTTTTACACTGCAGTAAATGAGAAATAGACCTACCCCTAAAGTAGTAAAATGGATTTGGGATTACAGGATCTTAATGCTCTGGGGTTCTTTTGCAATTTACTACTGTCCTCCAGGTTTTATTTATACCTTTCATACTATCCCTTTGATGGCAGTGGCATGAATGTATTTGTTTAAGACACCACTTGCTTCCATAAGCACAGAGACAGATGAATCCCTGCGGAACCATGCAGCTGGGGCTAGATTGATCTGTTACTCAATCTAGTAGTTGTTAAATACAACTAACATGAAAAGCTCCTCAGCAAGATGCTGAATTCAGGAGTCTGTTTAAAAACAATAGAATTGACTGAGTGTATTCATCTCATTGTAAGAAAATGCTTACAGAATAAGACAAGTTTCCTCAAAAGGCTACATTTTCCTGTTAGTTGCTGGGACTGCGTCTCCTGATGAATTGCCCTTCTGAGTTCACAAATGCAGCAGCATGAAGTAAGGAATATTGAGAATTTGGGAATCTTTTTCGATCTCAGTCCACCTCTAGACAAAAACCATAAGGCCTGTAGGCCTCCTTTAAGTACTGGAAGGTGTCTATAATGTCTCCTTGAAGCCTTCTCTTCCCCAGGCTGAAGAAGCCCAACTCTCTTAGCCTGTCCTTGTATGGGAGGTGCCCCAGCCCTCTTTGTGGCCTCCTCTGGACTCACTATAGCCGGTTCATTTCCCTCCTGTACCAACAAATCCAGAACTGAACACAATACCCCAGGTGAGGTCTCACCATAGTAGAAGGGAGAGAGAGAATCACATCCTTTGACTTGCTGGTCACACTTGTTTTGATACAGTCCAGGATACGTCTGGCTTTCTGGGATGCAAGAACATGCTGCCAGCTCATGTTGAGCTTCTCATCCACCAACACCCTGAAGTCCTTCTCTTCAGAGCACCTCTCAATCCATTTTCTGTGCATCATGTATTTGTGCTTGGGATTGCCCTGACCCAGGTGCAGGTCCTCAGAGAACTCTCTGAAGAAGCATACACCAAAAATAGGGGCACACTGATTAAATACCAAGAACACTGGACTGCAAAAGATATCAGTGCTGAGACTATACTTCCTGGGGTCCCTCCAAGAGTGAATAGTCCTGACATCTAAGAAAATATTCCACCTCAAAAGCCTCTAGGAAAATCACAGCAGAAAACTTTTAGATTTTTCTTTTTCTCCAAACAGAGTTGTCTTTGAAAGAAAAAAAGGGTAAATTGTTTAATTCTCAATCAAGCAAAAGTTAGTTTATGTCCCTTTCCAAAATGCTTACAGAACTGGTACTGGCAAACTGTATGTTTTAAGGGAACCAGGAGACATAAAATTACATGTCATGAGTCATTTTCGGTTGTTAAACTCTTTCATGAGGTTGAACCTGAGGAAATCTACAATGCTGCTAATCACAGTGATTATCTTCCCTTCTGAGTATAAACAGGTAAAGTGGAAGTGTTATGCAGGTGAAAGAGTTTCATTCCTTTCACAGCAAAAGAATTCTGCCTGCCTAAAGACATGTCTAGCACCTTTATCATAAGAGAAGTCACTATGAAGACTTTTATAGAGGAGAATTTCTGATTTCTGCACAAGATATACACAGGGGATCCTAGATGAGAAGTAAAAAGGAAGTGCCTAAAATGGAAGTAAGCCTATAAACCCCGTCATTTGGAAACCAACCTCAGCACCAGAGCTCTGGTTAACTGAGGACACCATGAACACTTCTGTGGATCATCAATCAAGATAAGCACTCTAAAGGAAATGCTTGCCTCTCCTCCCTGTCAAAGAGCTCCTGCTGCCCCTCGCACAGTGCATCATTGATGACACTCCACTGCAAGGGAGAACTGTTCTAGTGATTGTGCAGACTGTCAACAGCTGAGAGGATCTCTAATCAGCAAGCCACAGCAGAAATCTTGAGCATTGTCCTGTCCCAAATCTATGGTAATTCTCCAGGTCAGGAGTCAAATCCTTTGGCAATTAGCAGAATAAATCAGTTTGTTAATCTCCTTGGAGGAACAAGTACCTAATTAATGGGGAGGTGTTGTGCATGCATGACTGAAGATATTCACATAATCACACAGCTAGAATGACCTGGTTTTGAATGACATATCCAACACGAAATAGCCTGGAGCAAAAGAAGCGCTGTTGACAAATGGTAGTTGAGTAAAACTGTTTGGGTATGCAAGAATGGTATGTTGCCTTAAGCAGTTTAAGTGGATTTGTGTGTACAGAAAAACTACATCTTTGAAACCATTTTAAAGTTAGAGTTGCAAGAAGATATTCAGAAAAGAATGTAAAAAATAAGTCTGGTGGCACTGATCAGATGTGCGTAACTCTTCCAGTGCATGGAAAATTAGAAAAAAAACTGCATAGAACTGAAAGTGGGAGAGCAAAGCCATGGAGAAATCAACTGACAACTAAAATTGCCCATTGGCCATGTCTGGGATCTAGACTCCCCCTTAATATTACTGTATGCTTTGGTTTAGGTAGGTATTTCCCCTTTAATTAGCACTAACAAAATTGTATCCTGATTGCAGGGTTTAGGATATGCTCAAAATTTTCCAAACAACANAGTGCATAACGCTTCCAGTGCATGGAAAATAAGAAAAAACTGCATAGAACTGAAAGTGGGAGAGCAAAGCCATGGAGAAATCAACTGACAACTAAAATTGCCCATTGGCCATGTCTGGGATCTAGACTCCCCCTTAATATTACTGTATGCTTTGGTTTAGGTAGGCATTTCCCTTTCATTAGCACTAACAAAATTGTATCCTGATTGCAGGGTTTAGGATATACTCAAAACTTTCCAAACAACAGACCTGGAGACTGCCCATATTTTAAGATGAAATGTTACAATTCATATGCCTTTTTAACTGGAATTCAATCTCATATAAGCTTCAGTAACTCAGATGCCATCCAGAAGGACCTTGACAGGCTTGGAAAGTGGGCTTGTGTGAACCTCATAAAGTTGAACAAGGCGAAGTGCAATGGCTTGCTCATTGGTCATTGCAATCCCCAGCCACTATCAATATGGACTGGGAGATGAATTGACTGAGAGCAGACCTTTGGAGAAGACTACCCTTTCTACCATTTCCAAATCACTTATTTAAAGTTTCCAAACCTAGGAGCCTCAGTCCAGCCCCATAACCCTTGGTTTATGACTCTGATAAAATTTCAAGATCTTCATCTGTATTTTTTATTTATCTTGGGGTTCTCTAGGGTTATTGACTTGACCTCCTGTAGGAGGCTAACACAGCTCCTTGGTATAACAAATGAACAGGCACAAGCTTATGCAAAAATAATGATAAAAAATGAAGCCTTCCAGATTTTCCCTTCTTTCAGATTCTTTGAGCCACTTGCATGGACCAGAAGCCTGTCATATACAGGGTCCCAGTACAAATGCAAAGCAGAACAATGGTCTCTTCCCAGAAAGCATCCCAGTCTTAGATAGTGTAAATGACAACATGCCCCGCAGGCAAAGCCTGCCAGCCAAAATAGCATAGAAGTTTTACCAGGTCCCTTGTGGACCTCTGTGGCTCAGAAACTCTGATTACGTTATCACAACTATCCCATTTAGGCTGCCAAATCTATGGTTCTTTCCATAATCTGAACTAGCACAGTACCAGAGATAATTTTCTAAACTGATGTCAACATTAGAGAAACTGAGATTACTATTTGATCAATACTCTGAACATTAAAAGAAACTCCTAAGAGTCCTCATGTGTATCTACTTCATCAGTAACAGACTGTAGTATTTGCAGAACTCAGGGAAGGTATCAAGTCTATTTGCTTAATCAAACAACAAGAGTCCTCTGAATCCCTGGTAGGTTTCTCTGGGTTAACTGATGTTAGCTAACAGTTGCACTTAGAAATCTTACTCCTTTTATTAACAAATCCAAGGAAAAAAACCTCTAGGATGTTTCAACATGACTAACCTTCCTTAACCTCCTCCTATGCAGGAGTAGATTTTTCAATATCTTTTCAAAAAACTATAGGAACTGCTTTGGGAACAAATCACTACACATTGCAGCCGTCAAGACAACTGCTTTCCCTGATGCATTCCTCTTATCAGCTAATTTAATGATATATTTTAACCTTCATCTCTGGTTTGTGCTTAAAGATCCTGAATGTAGACTTTCATGTATAAGGACCTTTGCATGGACAAACAGCTTGGATAATCCCTTTTAACTCAGCCCATTGCATCAGGCTTGAAAGTAAAACAAGGGCGAGGCATCGCATAGTGCTATCTCTTTGGCAAAAGCATCTATCAAGATTAAAGTCCGGAGAGAAAGAGCCACCTACTGAAGAGCAAACACATACCAGTAGAAAACGGAGAAGCTAAAGCTCCTGCTCCTTCTCACTAGCACACATGAGTAGCAAAAAATACGGCACCTGATTTACTGTACTTGTCACAGTTTAACAACCTGCTCTCAGCGTACTTCACTGGCATGGCACCTGTGTCCCTCTCAGCCCAGTAAAAGCAGCGGCTCCCAGCCCTAGTTGCTCTTCACCCACAGGACAAAGACCAGCACACACAGGGTTTCAATTGGAGCAAGAACTACTTGAAAACAACCCACAAAGATATTAAAGCCAACATTGCCATATAAAATAGGTCATACTGCTGTGAGTGTCCTTGGCTAATTTTGGAAGTAAAGAAAAATCCCACACGCCCTCCTGCCCATCCTGCCTAAAACTATGTAACACGAGATGTGAGACTAGTCCATAATGAGCATCTAATTTTGAACTGGTATCTATAGCTCCTCAGCCACAATGGACACCAGAGTGGAAAATGCCACATAGTCAGACAACAACTTCTCTCTCACTGATGTTTACATTCAAGAAATATGTTCTGCAAATCAATTACAGAATCACAGAATGCTAAGGGTTGGAAGGGACCTCAGGAGATTATCCAGCCCAGCCTCCTGCTAAAACAGGGTCACCTACAGCAGATGCACAGAAACATGTCCAGGCAGGGTTTGAATATCTCTAGAGAAAGAGACTCCAAAACCCACACTGAGCAGCCTGTTCCAGTGCTCCATCATTCTCAAAGTAATAATAGATTTTCCTCATGTTAAGGTAGAACTTCTTGTGTTCCAGTTTGTGCCCACTGTCCCTTGTCCTGTCACTAGGCACCAATGAGAAGAGTCTGGCCCCATGCTCTTGACACCTGCCTCTTAAATACTTTATAAGCATTGATAAAGTCCCCTCTCAATCTTCTCTTCTCCAAGCTAAACAGACCCAGCTTGTTCAGTCTCTCCTCATAAGAGAGATGTTCCAGTCCCCTGATAATCTTTATGGCCTTCCACTGGACTCTGTCCCTTGTCTTTCTTGAACTAGGAAGCCCAGAATGGGACACAATACTCCAGATGGTTCCTCATTAGGGCAGAGCAGAGGGAGAGGTTAACCTCCCTCAACCTCATTGCTACACTCTTGATGCATCTAATTACAGCGTTTAAAATGCTTTAATATACATCAATTTTCTGACCGAAAACTTCAAGAGTTTTGTTGGGGTTTTTTTTTTGTTTGTTTAACACAGAAAAGAAGACTGAAAAATGGACACACCGAGAAGCAGTCCTTCTTCCTACCCTCAGAATTATTTTAACTGTATCTTTTAAAGTCTGTCCTAACTGCTGGAAATTTGTACATTTAAGAAAAGCCAATGTCCTGGGAAGGTCTCATTAGTTTTAGGGTTTTTTTGATCTAGAAGACAAATAAAGGCAAGCAAAAACATGAGGAGACTTCTTTTACACCTAAGCAGAGTTTTGAAAAATTCTGGAGGAGCACTTTCAGAATGTGTATATTTATGTTTTTGGGTTTTTTTCCATTGATGGTCTATAGAACACAGGTATTTTTTTCCCTAATTTGACAGAGACATCGGTTCTAAGGCAATATAGGAGCTAAACTAGAAAAATCTCCTTAAAATTGTACCACTTCTGAGCAATAACAACTGGTATTACAGATACAGCCAAGAAAAGGCAACAGAGACACCGCTACTGCATTTTAAATTGGGTATTGTGTCAGAAAATAGTCTAGTATTTCCTAAAATAAGTCTCAGAGCACTAGACTCCTGCAATGGAAATTCTGCCAAATCCCTTCAAACCTAACAAAGTGTAAGCAAAAGAAACTGAAGAGTTAGTTTTGGGTTTCTAGCCTTAAACATTCACTAAATTAATAAATTTTATTTGCATAAATACATACACATCTATATGTTTCTGAGGAAAGCCTCTAGGGAGCTACATATTACAAATTTTAAGATTACTTTATGCTGCTAATATTCCACATAATATATTTTCTAAATATTTTCACCATCTTTTAAAAAGGCTGTAAAATGGGTTAGGAAACTTAAAGCCTAAAGCCAGGAATATAATGCAATCCAGATAGGCCATAAAAGTGTTAATTAGAAACCTTAAGAAGGACTAGGGAGAGAGATTGTTTAATACTGTCATAGTACCTGTTACATCCCAATGCCAAATCACAAGTAACAAAGAAATGAGGTCTTGTAAAGGGATAATTGATCAAGACTGGATCATTCTATCTTACATTAAAAGGAAAGCAGGTTATTCTTTAAAAACAAAAGGGAAAGAGAAGATATAGCTGTAAGAAATCTCCAGAGCTCATTAGCTGTGATGGGTTGTAGAAGTTAATTAGCTGTCTGGCTTGGAACAGATAAGGAAAATCCTCATTGCTAAGCATAATGTACGGGACATGTTTGTATGCTATCTGTAACTTTTTTATTTCTTTACTATAGTTCTGTATTATTTTTTATCATTAAATCTTGTCTGGGGATAAAGCAGTTTCTCAACAATCAGATGTTTATTACATAGATCCATTATTCAAGTACAGACCAGCAGAATTAAGACAGAGTTTACAACCCCCACAACTACTCAGTTTCAAAAACCTACTCAAGTTGTCAGGCTGAAGAAGGGCATCTTTCTTAGCATATATTATTCTCTCCTGCTTTGATAAGCTGTGCCAACCAAGGACTTTACAATCATTGTTAGTTTTGATCCTTTCTTGGCCCTCAAAAAAAAGGACTTCAGCAAGAAGCCTGACCTAAATTATTATAATCAAGTGAAATGCTATATGAAAATGAAACACTGAGTAGATCTCAAAGCCTCAGGAAATAACTGTTTATCATCTCTAAGGGTTATTTACACACTCTGTGATCAATCACCTAGAAAAAATAGGAAGTGAAGCCAATCATACCAGCTTCCAAAGTGTGAAGACAACACAGACAGCTTGAGCAGTGGGACTAGGGGATGCATTGTTTTCAGGGGTCCATTTGCCACTGGCATCTTTAGCAAGCTTGAAATGTCTTATATTGTAACTTCTTTTCTGAAAAGTATAAACTATTTTTATTAATGCAAATACATTTTCATGCATGTTTTTATTAGACCTTGTTTCACTGAAATTCCTGCTGCAACAAAATCTGCACTAGCGTATCCTTGCCTTCTTACTACTTAAAAGCAGAGCTAAGAAGTAAATTATTTCTAATCACTTTTCCTTGCTCAGACCATAGCTCATCAATATGGCAAACCTGTCTGTAAGGCTTACAGAACCACATCAAAAACCTTCTAGCAATATGACAAAAGCCATTCCCCAATGGAACCTCTTTCTGCTGGTCTGAATTCATTACAGAGGTACAGACAAGTTGAGGTGGTATCAGCAGGCTTTTGGTGAGATCAGGTATGGTTTTGTCTTCCTCAGCCGCCCTGAAAGCTATCATGCATGCTAGGAAAGCAGACAGAAATGTGAGCAAAGCAGACAGAAATGTGAGCTTATGCCAAAACCCAAATTAGATCCAGTGCATCTTGTTGGGTGATCTGGTAGTCCATAGATGAGTACAAATGATTCTGAAGCCACAGCTTATGCCCTTTCTGGGGAACGCAGATAGGCCTGTCTATTTCCACAGGTCTGCACTGCCCTCAGGCTTTAATAGATTTTGAAAAGCTTGAAGAGTAACAGTGCAGGACAAGAGGAAGCCTAGACCACAGTAGAGAACAGCAAAAATAGCTTTGTTTACAGTGCTTCAGCAATCCCAGGCCATTCAGCAACTCTAGCAGAAACTCAAAAATACAAATCAAAAGAGAAAAGGCAGAAATAATATCTACCTTACCACTTCAGAGGCTTTCAAATCACTGTGCTATTGGTTAGTTTTCTTAGTTGCTAAGTGCCTAAAATGTCTAAGAGCACAGACACAAACCAGCTGTTTCTGATGAGGGCACTACCTGCTAAAAATCTCAGGAGTCTGTTTTTCCAACAAGGTTATAATACTGTTCCCTCTTTGCACATGCAAACTTTGTAAGAATGATGAGCTTTTCGGTTGAAAAATCATACTGCTTCTTGGCAGTACATGAAAAAAATACTGGTTAAAGACAGCTATGACTGCATGCAGTCTAATAGTAGGCCTCTTATGGAAGGCAGGTCCAAGAGATCTTCTCCACTACCAAAGACACCAGTAAGACTGGTTTAGCCCAATTCTGTTCACTTCTGCATGATGCTCTGAAAGTCCGTGAGATAGAGACAGTTTTAAAAAATCGCTGGGGTTAAATACAGACTTGAATCAAACATTCCACAGCCTGAAGTAGATCAGAATACTATGTCACTCTTGGAATGTTTCTACCTAATTAATGATAAATAGCACTAAATTCTCATTGGCTATGCTCAGTTTTTGAGATGAAAATAATATACTTAAAGACAAAATAATAAATTGTTCAAAAACAGAAGACATGCAAACATACACTATACAACAGTCATATTTAGATCAATGGTGTTGTGATAGAAACATTCCTAACCTGACATGATTTCTTAGCAGAGGTGCATTATTTCCTACAGTACTTCTGCAAGCGTAAGACTGAGATGTGTTTGTTGCTCTTTATCCTGTTTTAAGGGTTAGCAGTGTCTGAAACGATATAACACGTGACTCCTGCAGTATTTAGCTAGATAGTGTAACAAACACCATATCTCATTGATATAAGCAGACATCCATGTAGTCCACCCATTATGAATTACTTTTGAAATACTATTTCTCATCACATGCTTAGCTTTTAAAATGAGCAGCAATTGAGGATGCACATTAAGATGTTAAAGTCAAACATCAATTGGCATCTGACAACCAAGGAAACATCAGAGAAAAACCACACTTCTTAAAGATGGTCCCAACTTACAAGTATATCCCTCAATATTTTCAGCATCTCCATCAAGGCTCATTCCTGGACAAAAGTAACATATTTCACTGCACAAATACTCCTCTACATACGCTTATCCTAGCAGAGAAGGAAATCACTTTACATATTCCTATTCTAAGCGCCTTCGTTAGGACTTCATGCAGTGTTTGCATGGCATCAGACAAAATCACAGTTCTAGTCTGTGAATGGGGCTCATATCCACTGAATGAGTATATTTTTAAAGCTAAGTGAACATTTCCTTGTAAATAAGGGAAAATGTAGATAAACTATCACTTTCAGCCTAACTACTTGTTAAAATTCTGCTAATGCTGTGCCATATATCTAATACAGTATGTAATAGCCTGGCATAAATGAGAAGGTATTTCAGGATCTATTGCACCTGCTGCAGTTAAGTTTTAGAACTCTACTGAAGATTTATTATGTTTCTATAAAACGTGTTTTTCATATGAGGATTTTCATGATAGAGAAGAATATCAAAAAAACCCCCCCAAACAGTATTTTATTCCCTCTGTGTGTGTACGCCTGTACAGTCTTCATATGTTTTCCAATTTATTAAGTTATTATTATTCATTATATTTCCAATAAGTACCCTGAGCCATCACTGAATACATGATAAAAACATACACCAAAAAATCAGCACTGCAGATTTTGAACAGGTAAGCTATACTATTCCAAATATTGCAACTAGTTTAAGTGCTTTTATTTGCAGTTTGCTTTTCAAAGAACTAAGACATCTATCAGCAAGATCTTCCATAAGCATCATGGACTGAAACTGCCTTTAAAAATACTGTAATTGAATATTAGATTTTCCAATAAACATATGACTGCAAGATTGTGGCTGTAAGATGGGAGAAAGCTCACTATAAAATGTTAAGCAACACTGACATACTCTCAAAACCATAAAAACTGGTAATACAAAGGCTGTTACTGCCTTAACATCAGAGTATAATAGCCAAATATAAGTTAATAAGGTAATAAGAGCATAGTATAAATAGAAAATACATTCACATTGAAGTAAATATTGATTACTCCTGAATGCAGAATGTGTACATCTATGCATAAACCATAAAAGTATCTTAGTCCAGTGGTTTTGCAACATATTAATGTAAAATGTCAGTAAAAGCATAGAACTTCTTTCACCTCTCAATAAATTTAATTAAAGGAGAGGTCTGCTAGAAGGCAATCCAAGTCAGTCTGCCCAAATTCAATGGGGTAGCATACACACAGTGATGGAGCATTTGGTTCATCACTGTTATGCTCTGACCTGTCCTTTACATTTCTTCTTGTTGCTAATGCTTGTACTAGCATGTATAGAGATAACAGACAAACAAGCGTGCCACTTAAGTTTTTTAACACTTGCTAACAATGGATGCTTCTCCTTTGTTTTAAGGGCGAAGGATTGCTGTCTAAGCACAGGGGAAGACATGTATCTGTTCTCTAACATCATGCTGAGCACTACTGGCAAAGTACAAAGCCTAAATACAGCTGGTCTTGAGAAGGTCCTTCCTAAGTATGGTTACAGGCCAATACATGCATATATTGGTCTCATATATTTCTGGAGGAAGTCTCACTAATCACCAACTGATGTCTATGACAATGGCTACTAAAGGTATTAAATGGATTTTAGGATCCTAGAGGGAGAAGAATTAACAATGCCTGTAACATGACAGTCAGACATAAGTTTGGTTCATCTATTTGAGAACTTTCTGAGGTTCCTAAAAAAGGAAAAAGAGGCACAGGGACTGTTGCCACTTGGATGTATGACCTGCTTCAGTTTCTAGCTTAGGTATGACTCTGAGCCTAAACTCACTTTCAGAAATACAGGAGACAAAAGTAGTAATTGCAGAAGAGTGAAGTGTTTGTATCTCCCAACTTCATTACAATGTAGGTTCTTTGTATTTTACAAGCCAGACAAGACACACTAACCCTCCAGGATTTCCCCAAGGTCACAGAGATCAGTGGCAGTGCAAACAATCAAAGTGCCTCACCAGAGGTTATTTGCTGTGTTCATAAAATGCTAAGTTTGTGATTTCTTTCCAATTTTTATTTGCAACACATTAAGGAGACAAAGACCTCATTAAAGATTCTTAGATCAGGTGTGAAAAGAGTGCTTTTTGAATATATGCTGTGTGTAAAGGTTAAATAAAGGGGGATTTTAGAGAGCCACTGAAAGGAGTAAATTCCTTTTGCACACATCTCCTGTGTTCGCTTTCCTCCTGTATAGAACTCCTCTTGAAGCTGAGGTGCTGATATTTCCAGGTGTTTTTATTACTGCAAAAATAGCAAGGTAACATGAGAATTTCCCTGGCCTAAGGGATATTTACATTTATTTAGTTTTTTATTTTCCAAGACACAGTTTATCACCTGGCTCTTTAGTACAGGTATGCTATTTAAAAATACAATGAAACAAGCCATCCAATGTCAATTTGAAGGACTCAGAGCTATAACCAGTAACTGTTTAATTCAGAATACATAAACAGGCCAAGAAGCAAGAATGAGAACCCAAGATTCCCCATTCAAAGATGAGCACTTCAATAAGCAGGCCAGTGGGTCCTGCAGTGTCCTTTGTCCCATGAATTCCGAATTGCATGAATGCTGGTATTTGAAAGGATAAATTAAAAATGCTTTTCTACATCTGGTAAAGGACATTCAGGCTTGAGACCACTGAGGCAGAGGAAGGGTCTCATGCTTTGTATAGACGAAAACTCTAAGCACAGGTCTTAGAGAAATATCCATCCTCTATACTCCTCCATCATTATATGTAAAGCAGCAGCTGTAAGTGGTTTTCTTCAGTTAATGACTGCCTGGTTAAGTACACAGAGGCAACATCTACTAGAACAGCCTTGCTGGGACTTGGGCTCTTCCAGCTGACATGGCACAGGCAGGAGGCTCTTCCACTTTGGAAAAAACTAGACATACTTCAGCATAGAGAGGCTGTTCAGGCACTTGGCAGACTAAGATTAAAAAGTAAGATATTAAAGTCATGTAGGTATCCTTGTTTTAGGCTGTAGCTGAGCCAAGATTCCCAGGACTGTAATTCTAGATTTATAGGCCTAAAGTCTTGACAGTTTCAGCTTTAATCAGCTGAATCCTGGTTTTGGATTAAGCTCTCATTCCCTACAGTAAAAATTACTGTATCACACTTCATGCATGTTCTGTGCAAAAAAAACCAAAACTGATGTGAATTGAAGAGAACCAGAGATACAGATTAGTAGAAAATTAGTACTCAAGTCATGTGTGAAAAAAACCCAATAAAGACATGAAAACTTGTGAGATGGCCAATAACAGAAGACTAGAAAGATAAATAACCAGAAAACACAGGCATGCTATGGTGGATAACAATCTTAATTAATTATTTTTCACTGCAGAAATTAAATAAAGTTTTCCAGTGCCTCATACATGTCTGAATCATTTGTTTACCACATTGGCCAAACACATCGAAAGCAAGAAAGAATAAAATTACATTTGAAAAGAGTTTGGTGAAGATATAAGACAATCAATATGTTTTCATGTCTTTTGTATTACCTACAGTACTTTTGCAAAAATTTATCTGAATAAAAAGTGCATTCATATTTAAAAATGAGAAATGTTATGACCTAGCAATTAATATTAAAAAACCCACAGAAATGTACCAAAGAATACATCGAGTGTAATAGGAGAGATCATTTACTGGAAAATGAGGCAAGCAGATGAGGAATCAGATTTGTAGTTGGCAGCTGGAGGAAGGCACTTTCTACACAAAACCTTTCCACAAACACACAGACAGTGAAAGAAAGAACAATCCTTATTAACAGCTAACTACCAGGAATAAAAAAAAAATGAGAACTTTTACAATGTAATTGTAGGAAAAAAATTAAAGGCCTATGAAAGAGACTTGCCAGGAATACAGCCTCAAATTCAATAACAGCTAATAAGAGTGTCTAGTGAGTACTGACATTAAAATAAAAAAAAAAGAAAAGAAAATAAAAAGATGAAAGCCTTGAGAGAAATACCTTTCTTCGTAACCAGGACAAAATGGAGTAAGTAGAATGGTTGGTTGTTGCTGTCCAAGCATTGTTGAGCAATGTGCATAGGAGTCATGTCTTTGGAGTAAGTAGGACCTTTCTACAATCAGCATGTAAGTCTGTAGGTATCAGAGATTCCTGATCAGAGAAACATTTGGAACATTTGATTCTATCATGTCGTAGAGAGGCTTGAGTTGCACCTGACCTCAGAGAAATGCTTGCCTACAGCAAAAGTAAGTGATCTGACAGAGAAAAGGTTAAAACAGTAAAAGAACAACTACTGAAGCCCAAGGTAAAAAGCAAACAAGAAGCAGAACAATATGCAGGAATTTGGGTCCAGGGTACATAGTGGAGAAAGAAAAGAAAAAAAGTCAGTCTTTGGTATGTCAGATGGGCTGAATATCACTCTTTTAATTTTAAAAGCCACACCAATTCTGAGAAAAAGGCAATGTACACAGTGATTGAAGATGCAGAGATTTCCAATTACCCAGAACTACACAATGTGACTTCAGCAAATCCAAGGGCTATCAATGTATATACACTACAGGGAAATACTGCCAACGATTCAATCATCGCATTGGTAGCTACACTATTAGGCTAATGTTCAATTCTCTTCCAGCAGGATTGAGTAGCCAGCTGCAATGTTATCCCTACAACACTGTCAAGAGCTGATGATAGACACCAAAGCCATGCTGCAGACAATGGGCAGAAGGAGAGTGTCAATAAGAGATCCACTAAACCAAGAGCAAATACTGCATAAAGCTCACACTAGCTGACATGCAGAGGATCCAGCCACTGCTGGGAGGCACAAGCTATGGATTTACTTGCAGTACAAACTAGGAAGTCTTAATGTGACACAGAGGGAGAACTGCCACCAGAGGTTTTATGCTGCATTGCACTGCAATCAAAATAAATATTTTGAGGTAAGAGACATAAACACAGCAATCTAGAGCTAGAAATAACTATCCCATACAGCTCAGGAGGCCAGTGAAATACAGAATTCATGGGAGTGACTGAAAAAGATCATGGAAATCAAAAGCATTTCTGCACTCACTGAAATGACCACTCAGCTGATGATAAACTGAAAAAAAAAAAAAATCACTTATGAACACTGAGGGTGGCCTTTGATTTCAATCTACTCTCTACAGTAATGAGTAAAGAGCGCCTCTTCACAGGTCCCTGCTCCAGTTTTTCTAAGCTGGAAGTTCTGGAGAAGTTCAAGCACAAACTGCTGAAACAAAAGGAAAATTTTCCATAGGTAGCACATCTGTTGTGCTGGATTCAGACAAGGGACTAAACCAAACACAACCATAACCATGGTGAAACATAGAAGTGTTGTGCTGCCAGTTCTTCCTCTTTATCCATGGAGGAAGGCAGAAGCAACAGCAGAAAAAACCAACAAACTAAACAGCAGAGCCAAGACTGAAAATAGGGACTCGTTACTCAAGAACGTTAAAACACTGCAGTTATCTCCTTCAAGAGGACAGAGAGTCAAGATTCTGCTGGGTCTCTCTCGAACAGGGAATTGCAACCTAGAAGAAAAATGACCATCAAGCCAAGAAAGCAGCTAAAAGAAGTCCAAACCAGAGAGACATCCTACGGAATCAAAGAAGCCAAGAACCTGAAGCCATTGCAAAGCCTGCCTCCACGTATGAAACAGCCACACAAAGGAAACAAGCTGAACAGCTGCAGACTCAGGGAGGTGAGGGAGAGCCGTGGAGAAGGTATATGGAGTAAATGCAGAGAAATGGACAAAAAGGGATGATCAGGGCAAAAGAAGAGAGCCTTCTGCTTGATTTACAATTACGGGTTAGAACTCAAGCTTACGGGTTAGTACAGTGACAGCAAACAACAAATCTGCAGGGTACTTGGAGGGTGGTGCACAGGTAGCAGCAGCAAAACTTCAGAGGAGATGCAGAGGATTATTCCTCCTTGCTCAGACTTTTAATGACTGCCTCAAGCTCAAAGCATTGGAGAGGCAGGCTGGAAATGGTAAATTAAGTGATGAGCCAAAAACACTCTATGCTATGATGATCCAATTGTACTGCATTAGCATATTTTGATAGACATATGCATTAATAAACTCAATATTTGTAAATATATATACTCATTCTGCATGCACCAATTTTCCAGAGATCTGAAGATATCAGCAAGGTTCAGCTGGCAAGTCTCTTCCTGTGGATTCACAACTATGTGCTCAGTTTCCAGGCAAAAGCTGGCACTTTCTGCAATATTACAAAAAGCTGCATTTATTTATTTATTTATTAAATACAACTTCAAGTATGACATCACATCCATGGTGAGTTTTTCTTGCTTAGAATGAAATTACTTGGCATTTCTTCACGTCACCTGGAAACTACAGTGTAAACACCTTTTCCTCTGTAGTTCTCATGCCCTGGAGCGGCTTTGTGACCACTGCTGTCTCTCAAGACACTGTGGCTGGACCTTTTCCACCCCTGCTGCTTTCAAATGTCCATAAAATCCACAGACCCTTATTATGCCCACAGCTACTCTCCTAAAAATATAATTGGGCATATTTCTGTTGCATTAATGCCTGCTCCATCTATGTATTTCATTCACCTTTTGCGTCTTGTTGTCCATCAGTAGCATCCTGTGCAATGTGTGCGTCTTCCAGGAATGAAGCCCACAGGTGCTCCTGGAGTATGAATAACCACACAAACCATCAGTTCTCAACTCTCACCAGGACCACTATTCTGCTCTTGCCTGCAGCTCTTAATTTGCTTCTGCCTTTGCCATTACTTATGATTAAAAGCCTTGAGTCTGTTATTTAACTCCGTGAAGCATGTAGCTTGTATGAGATGGTGTACAACTCAAGCTGAATCTTACAACTTGAAACACCTCATTATATTAAAAAGAAAAAAGAGCCTTATGATTAATTTTGACTTGAAGCCACAAAATGAAACAGTTTAAAGACATCTTAAATGTATTTCTCACAGTGGGAAACAGAATAAACCAACAAAATAAACAAAACATTATAATCAACCGAATTATTACCTCCTATTAGGAAGTGCTTAAGGGATGAAAAACACCAACATTTTAACCCAAACAAAGCATTACTGAGACATTATCCTGGGGAATGGTTTCTCCCCTCCTTTCAGTTTAATCCTTGAATAAAGATTTGCCTTTCTATTAAGGGCATTTGGGTGACTGATCCTATAGCCATACAGGTGATATATTAAATCATAGGACTAACTTTTGATTCAGTGGTCTTCACATCTCTCGCAGAAGAGCATCAGCTAGAAATATGAGGGATACCACATAATAGTTCTTCCTTTGAGAATGAAAAAAACCATGCACATATGTTAATTGCAATGCACTAAGCCAAATTCTGGCAATGATATCAGAAGGTCGAAGTGGAGGGGATACCCAAGGAGGATCCATCAAGCAAATAAATAATCAGTCGACCTTCATCACCCCATCTGGCTGGCACTACATACAGTTTCAGATTGCCATCTCTGGGAATAACTGCTTCTCCCTCCTCCACGGGGTTTAAAGGAGCACTCTGGGTGAGACTTAAGACATTTTCTTCTCAGAGGCAGGTACAGCTCCACACGCTGCCCATCGTCAAGGTGAGAGGCTCCAGGATGCTTCATCCCAGTGGTTTCCTGCCACTCCATAGCCATGCTAGTTACCAGCTCCTCCACCCNAGAAAGGGTCATTGGGCATTGGAAGAATGTGTCCAGGAAGGTGGTTGATTCACCTTCCTTGGAGGTGTTTAAGGCACGAGTAGACGAGGTCCTGAGGGACATGGTTTAGTGTTTGATGGGAATGGTTGGACTCAATGATCCGATGGGTCTCTTCCAACCTGGTGATTCTGTGATTCTGTGGATGCTTCATCCCAGTGGTTTCCTGCCACACCATAGCCATGCTAGTTACCAGCCCCTCCACCCTCATGTTCAGTGGTGCAGCACACAGAGCAGCAGTGTGACACTGAAAGGGACTTGCTCTTCTCAATGGGGTTTTCTCCATCTCTTTTCACTCCCTGCACCTCTGCCCATGCTGTTTTTCATGGACAGCAGTGTGAATCTCACCAGGTGCCAGCTGCAGCATGGGGTTAAAGACAGTCATTCGCATTCTGCTGACTCCGCTTTCGCACCTGAGGAGAACATGGGTGGGAAGAGCTGAGAAACACAATTTCCATAGTAATTTGTAGGTCGCTGAAATGGTGAAACTGCATCTTGGAGATTAATTTATCCCTCCGTTTTACGACATGTGCTCTCAGAGGTTGTATTTAAAAGCAGCTCCGGTTGTCATAATTCACTCCTTCCCACCACCTCCTCCGAGGTGCCTCCTCAAAGCGCAGCCAAGCAGCCACGACTGCTCCAGGCAGTGAGGTGGGGCCAAAGTAGGAAAAGCATCTCCACATGCAAAGGCCTGAGAGGTTTTTCTCCTGAATAGGGAAACTAGAGGGAGGCTTGGCATGCCCGGGAGGGCTACAGGGAGCCAACACAAGAAGCCAGGGAGACTCGTGGCTGGGGTTTGAGGTCAGGACACCTACCAGTTTGCTGAGAGGCATTGAAACCAAGAAGGAGGAAGAGGTAGTGTCCATCTTCTGCTGAGCTAAAATCATCACCAACATTGTGGCAAAGCTGGTGAGAGAGGGAGGGAAAATCCCACTTCCCAATAAGGTAAAGGCTTGTCATGCTCTGGGCCCTTTCTCCAGTTGAACTCTCCAATGATCTTGCTCCTGTGCCCTGGGGTCTTCTCATCAGCCTCCCATTGCTTTCTTCATGGGACGATCAATCCCCTGCTCAAGGAAACCATTCTCCTTTCCACAGACGCATGTGGTGTTGGGCAGGGCTGGTCCAGTCACAGCCATGCCAAGTCACGGCTGCCTCAAACCCTCATCCCAAGATGTGCAGCATCAGCTCGCAGCTCTTTCATTTCTCTCTGTTCTTCAGACCACTCATTTTCCATGAGCCTGAAGTGGTTTACTGTTTGGTTGTGATAATGAACCAACAGTATTTATGCTTGTGCCAAGCCTACTGTAAATTACAGCAGCTCCCAGGAAAACAGACCCTTTAGTTCAGCAGGGTACAACGTTTTATTTATGTCACACTTATACACCTGAATATTGAACTCTGTATTTAAATAGGACAACAAATCAATACTATACAGGGTATGTGTGTTACGAAGGGAAACCCAAGAAGTTTTGCTCACAAAATAGAAATTTGGAGGAGCAGGAGGAAAAGTTGCTCACAAGACTGAATGAAACTCACCTGAACACATCCTTAACTCTGGAAACCAATTACTGTTACAGATCAAAGTAATTCTTTTAATGTGTTAAAGTTAATAAAATGGAAGGGTAAAGGATGCTATAGATTATTTTTGATCAAATTTCAATTTAGCTGTCTGATTCAGGATTATAAATATTGATTTAAACTGCTCCATTTTTCAAAATCTAACATTATCTACTGGAATTTGCAGTAAATTGTTAGTCATTGATCATCAAAGGTTAGAATTATGAGACCAATTTATGCATACACAAGAGACACAGGAGATTTTAAAACCTATTGTGAATCAGATCACATTTGAATTTTATTTTGGAGTAATGAACATCTTGCTTTGAAATATTGATGAACGCTATACAATAAAATAAGGATTTAGCTGTTGAAAACAATAGAATTCACCACAGACAACAGCGTTCTCTGGCCAGATCCTAGAGACAATTGTGAATACAGCAGGATCTTTCCCTGAAGGTATAGCATAGAATCAGACCCTTTTATTTTTATGCCATGTAGTAAATTGTAACACAAGCATCAGCATTCTGCAAAATTATATGACTGATTAAGAAATACTGCTCTGATGTTTTTTATGACAGACTGGTTATGGTGGTGATGTCCAAATTAAAGGCCATCTTTGCAAAGCATAAAAATGCACATATCCTCTACAGACTCTTACAATGTTAATCACAGAGTATTATAGATTAGGCAAGAACGTGCAAAATGAATGTGGACATGGAAAAGTACACCCGAAGTCAGAGAAAAGAGACACCTGATACTACAATATTTTTAGGAGTAAGTGATTTTCTTTAAGTTGTTTATATTCTGTTCTTCATTCAACGTTTAGAGTGACCATAGATTTTAGTTAAACAATGTGAACCACATCCCTAATGACAAGAAGAATCATGATTCAGGAAATGCATTTAGGCACTTCACCATATTAAGCTACTCCTGCCTTCACTTGCAAAAGTCACTGAATGGATGCACGTTTTTGGTATCTGTTAAGAACATCCTCTGAAGCAAGCCCATCTCTTTAACCTTTGCACAAAGACTACCAGTCTTTAAAGTTTCAAGAATCACCAACATGAATTCAAAATCCATTAAAAGCAACTGTGTTGCTATCACAATTTCCTCCATCGATGATCCGATGGGTCTCTTCCAACCTGGTGGTTCTATGATTCTATGATTCTACTAAGAAGGTAATATTGAATCTAAAGCTGAGGTTGGACTAGCCACCTTTGAAAAGAAACAGAAGTTCTGAAGAACTCAAGACAGGCAATCTCTGTGTTGCTAAAGCAGACACAAACAGTATTTAACCCTCCTTTGCCATTGCCCCGAAATGTTTTCTACTGACTTCAGTAGTAATAGGAGAGGTCATGAAGAATAAAACTAGTTTTTTTGTTAGTGACTGATTAGAGAGAAGTGGGGAGCGTAGAGGTGAAGGTTTGAGGCAAAAAGTTGGCTGTTGTAGCTTCATAAATAAACACATTAAAACAGAAAACATTAATTTTGTTTTCATTAAACACATTCTTTGTGCTTTGGAGAAACAAACTACATTTCATTTGGAAAACGTTAAAGCAAAGCATTTTGACTTAAAAGTCTTCCTTTTCCCTTTCTAGGGTTCGAAGATTTTGCCAAATTCAGAGCAAATGCAAAATTTTTGGCTGACCTAAAAATACCCTATTGGGTAAGCTTGCCACCTGAACAATTTAATCCCATCTAAAACATAACACAATATATAGCATGATAGGTAGCATAAAAGTCCTTCAGCCTTCATGTTGTAACAAGTGCCCACGGCAGCTAACTGTGCTCAGGATCACAGAGCTGCAAGATCCTTTCAAGAACAGATTTACATAGGACATGGGAAGCATCAAGAACACCCACCCCACTGAACCTGGATTTCATACCTCTGAAGAAGCATCACTGATCAATAGTAAGTATTCACAAAAGGACCAAGAAGATGCTTTTATGGTTCTGATTGAATTCAGACATTTACTGCCAAAATGTGTTAAAAATATTTTCACTGAGTAGAATTCTGTTTTTTGTTCTAAGGCCATATATCAGTAAATGAGCTCTCAGAATACACATTTGACAGTGTAAGATTAATTCTTCATTAATAAATTAGCTCAAATTTATGGCCTTGGCATTACATGTGACATTAATTATCCACACAGTGTTGACAGGCTCATCAGGATTGTCTTGACAGTTTAAGTAACATCTGTCAAACTTTGCACCTTTGCTCCTAGACTCTTCCCCTGAAGTCAGCAGGAAATGAATATCATGAATGCAAATATTTTGTTTTGCTGGCGATTTGTCTGTGACTTTTTTTTATTCCTATTTGCTTTTATTTGTAATTGCTGCTGCTGTTTTCCTTTTATAATGCAAATTTCCTTCCTGAAATTGGTTTATTCAAATTGCAAAACAGGATAAAGTTGAGTAATGTGTATTTTTTTCTCTATATTCAATTTTTTTTTGCCTCAGATATTCCCTTTATGATATGAGTCAAGAAATGGAGCCTGTAGAAACTTTTTCAAATACCTTATTTTTAATTTCTAAAAATCATTACAAATATGAGGTTCTTACCACATAGTCCACACCAAAAAACCCTCTCTCTCTGGCACAGGCTATGAAGGTATTACGATCTTGTCCCCTCTGGCATTTAATCTACGCAGATACGTCATCCCAGTCCTACCTAGGAAAATATGAAGAATATACAGGGTCCAAGAAAGTAACCTCACAGCTTTAAGTCCATTCCAAACTTCCTGGCATTTTTTTGCTAGTAGTTATAATATACATTAACAGATATATTGCATATCTCTGAGAACAGTGGAAGCGTAAAGCCTAGTCTGGAGCTTCAGAGACCTTATTGGTGGCAGAACTTACTGGTTTTAGAGGTATTGGATATACTTTCTATAAGCTAAACATATATATGATCCTACTGTCTACAGTTTCTTGATTTTCTTATCTGCTACCAGGAGGTCAGTCATTTACCCAGCATATTATTTGTGTCTTGTGTCACCACTCCTGATTTTTGTTATGGATTATTTAAGCAGACTAATAATTTAGGCAGTAACATGTACAATGGACAACAATTTCTTGAACATCCATTACTCTTTCTCTGCCATACTGGTCTGGTTTTGCCTTCCCTTAGAGACAGCTAAAAGCAAAGAAGTGTAGCTTATTGTTACTGCTATAGAGGCGTTTCCATAAAGAGATCTCAAAATGTCCAAGCATCAATTTATTCCTGCTGTTTCATGTGTTAGTCCATGCAATTTACAGTACGTCTATTGTTTTACACTAACAAGTAGACTGTTCCTATTGAGCTGCAGTCTCTCATCTTGTTAATCAGCGCAGCTCATGCTGACTCATCACAGGGGTCAATCATTTCCAGAAAGCAGATTATTATCCATCAGCAAAGTTTCAGCTCTTGACTACTGACCTAATTATTCCATTTAGCATGTGTGACTTAAAGGGACAGAATCATGTTGTAGAACTGTTGAGCTCTACGAGTTCAGAATGTTTTCATTGTAATACCCCAGGCACACCAGACAATCATGTCTGTGTGCTGTTCAGCACTGCACTATGTTACAAGAAATTTCCCACAATTTTACCATATAGGCTATAGATGATGATCTGCTTACACCAGGAAGCAGAAAAAATCACAGTTCTTTCTAAAACTTAGAATGCGGATGTATGTAGATAAACCCTTTTCCTAGTTTGCCTAAGCAAATTCATGGGGTCAACAGCAACAATCACTTTTTCATTAGCACAATTATTTATAGCTGTAGAGGTAAAACCTAGACAAACATAATATGGCAAATATTTACTAATTTAAAAAAAATCACCTATGCAAATGAAGAATCACTCTTTTTGCAGCCTCCTCAGCACAGACTTTATTTAAGCTTGCTCTTAGAGTGAATGACGTTATAGATGTAAAAGTAATTTACACATTCAGTTACCATCCTTTGCAATTATCAGCTTATCAAAGTCCCAAAATTCAAAAATTAACAGGAAATTTACCTGTATATTGTCCCTCAATTTGCCTAGAGAAATAGTATAGTTTAATAAGAGATTTTAAGGTAATGCTGTAAGACTGTGCTGATCAAGTGTTTGCTTCTTTCTCAATATAATCTTCTAAAAGATAGCTTTCATGATACCAAAGAGGTTTATCATCAAGATATCCATTTCATTAAAAGGCCAAATATCCAAGCACTGATTTTTAACATATTCCTTCTTACATAGAAATGCTGAAGTCCAATTCCAGACCAGCACACTTCAAGAAAGCATCTGTAGAGAATACATTGAACATCTCTATCATATACTCCAGAGAATAAAAAAGGCTACTGCTAGACACCTATCAGAAGCTGCTCTTAATAATGAGGTGACACATAAGTACTGGTATTATCAACTTGTTCCCTGGGTTGCAACAGGTAGGGAGAATGACAGCTCACTTCAGTTAAGTTTTGTCTCACATTTTAAAGAATTAAGGCGATATTTGCAGTTTTTCTTATTGCTAAGGGATCCACTACTTCAATACAGTATCACCAAATGAGACTGAAAGGAGGTTGTGGAGAAGAGGGTGCTGGCCTCTTCTCCCAAGTGACAGGGGACAGGACAAGAGGGAATGGCCTCAAGCTCTGCCAGGAGAGGTTTAGGTTGAACATTAGGAAAAAAAATTTCACAGAAAGGGTCATTGGGCACTGGAACAGGCTGCCCAGGGAGGTGGTTGAATCACCTTCCCTGGAGGTGTTCAAGGCACGGGTGGATGAGGTGCTGAGGGGCATGGTTTAGTGTTTGATAGGAACGGTTGGACTCGATGATCCAGTGGGTCTTTTCCAACCTGGTGATTCTATGATTCTATGATTTATGCTGATAATCATTGTTATTAAACAACTTTGCATTTAAGCTGCCAGAGAATCCCAGCTCAGCTAAACACAGCACTAATTCTTAGCATTTATAAGTTTTCCTATGGCCATACCTACAAGGGCTCACCAAGCTCATGATTTCATTGATTTTTTATAAAAAGCAAGTAAGAAAATGTCCCTTCTCCAAGAATAGAGTTTTCTTTTACACAGCTGTATGTGGGCCAATATCAATACACATTTTATTATCTGCATTGACGTGAAGTCCTGAGGCAATAAAAAAACTGCCACAAACCTATCCAATAACCTCCATTTCTATTCCTCTGCCTTTGCATGGGAACAGGGATACAGAGGTTAACGATGATGTCTTGTTTTGTTTTCCTGAAGTGGTGATTTAAATTGGGGTGGACCAATCTTTTCAGGGCCGATGACTAAATGTCACATTTAAATCTCCTCTTTTGCAGTATATGGGCTTATTATTTAGAGCTCACAGCAATAAGTGCTATGATCCATGCAGGAGCATGGAGCAGTGTGTGGCTGTTGGGAGTCACAGGCCACCCTAGAATGAAGCAAATGTGGCAGGTCAGAAATTCCCCCCCAGGTCACTGGGAGTAGCTGTCAGAACTGCGATTCAGGCTCAGTATTTCTTGCTTTGCAATCTGATCTGAGAATCAGCTCTGATCCTGCTGTATGTGCTGTGGCACGTGTTGTCAGCAGGATTGCAGGAGGTGTCATGTCAGTCTGAATGAAAAAAGAAAAATGCTGTCATTTTTGTTTAGGACACCTAAGTGATTGCCTTGATATCACTTAACACAGATTTGTTTTCCAGTCTCCTCCTTTTTTTTTGTTGTCCCTATAACAGGGATGTTGTCCATGAAATTACACAGAAATAATATTGTTAATGCTGCCAACATCTTTACATTCAATAAAATTCCTGCAATAACCACTGAAAGCTGAAATGACAGAAATACTGCTGGAGTGAAAAAGAAGCGAGCCCATGTTTTACCAGTAAGCCAGTAGCAATGCTAGTTGAGATTTTCTTATTGGACAAGAAGGTGGATCAAAGAAAGGGACAGTACTGCAATATCCAGCAAGGACAACTTCTCTCTCCTCTGATCCCAAAACTGAGTGGAGAATGTTTTATCCATTGTACAGTCCTCCTAGTGTCTCCTCTCCAGCAGAGCACCAGGAAGCTTCAGAGAGTCTTCCAGACACCTCAGAAAACAGAAACAATTCTGGAAGCAAATGTATGAGGAGCCTTCAGCCGTTCACAGAGCCTTTGACTGTTGCAGTGCTGCCTGGGCTTACTCCATTCTGTACTAACACACTATGCACTCAAGCTCTCTCCACCTCCTTCTGTCATGCCTTCTGCCCCTAGACTTCACTTCACACCTGCTCCATTGCTTTGCTTTTAGCTGAGTCCCAGCTGAACAAGCAGGACAATAATAAAATGTCCCAGAAGCTATTATGAAAGTGCAGTGTCCTGCTCTGTGCACATAATACAGTTCTAATGCTTGTGTGAAGTATAAAATGTGGACTTCTGACCTATTACTCACAAATCTATCTCACACAGACCACACACTTATAGGGTGAGAGCAGCATGTTCTCTGTCTACAGTGTCTAAGATACCACAGTGCTCTCCTTGGCCACTTGTAATAAATACAAGTTTATTCCTTGCTAACAAATAAAACTGATAATAATTAAGTTCTTCCCCAGAGACAAAATATCTGTTAAATCTACTACATAAAAAATGGACAACTTCATTTTAATATCCTTGTATATAGGAAAGGCCTCCTTAATCAGCATGATGCTTAAATGAGGTACTTGCTTAGCAGGAACACCTACACAGGACTGATTTTCTGCAAATTGTTTGAGATGGTCGTCTACTCCAGATAATTTTCAAAGTGATTACTCCATCATGCCTGAGGCTGAGAGGTAGGACATTACAGGTACTTACAGGTACCTGCGTCTTCTATATTACAAGCTGTGACATTCTGATCAATTTTCACACTGCATCACATCTCACTTACAACTGCATTTGGGCTTCAAAGCTAACCCATTTCAGTATTGAGCTACATGGGGAAATTAACTGGTGTGGTCACAAAGCAGAAAAAAATATATGGCTACAGATAAATTAATACTGTTCCAGTGTACGGACTCTAATCTGAAATAAAATCATTTTTACTCTGAAGCAATACTTATTTTGAAATTAAGATCTATGTGGCAATAGAAATAAAATTAAACTTTTTTATCTATATCGGCTTTCATTTGCAGAAAATGGAAGTTATTGCAGCAATGATTATTATTACCCTGCATTGCTACAGTAACAAATTAACCATTGATTCAATGTCTCAGAATTCACCCTGGTTGGTTCCAAGGTAGCCACATAGCTCACTAATATTATAATATATCATTAATATATAAGCTTCTGCATATTTTTTTTCTTCTGTTGAACACCTTTTACGTGAGATATACTGGAAACTGAAGCATGTGCACAGATAGCGCACACACAGTCATCCAGACTGTTATCACACTGCACTACTCTTTACTATATATACAACACGGGCTACTATGAGCTGAGCAAGCTCTGTCTGTTTACATTACCATTTTGAATTAGTACTTCATTAATCAAATAAAAGCATCATTAAAAAACCAAACAAACAACAAAAAAAGTATTATCTTAAACCCAGAAGGTTCCCCTCACCTTTCATTAAGCCAAGTCTAAGTTCATCTAACACTATACCAACACTAAATTGAGAGGTTCTTCCTCCAGCCTCTTTGCTGCATGCTCCTTGTTGGCCTAGATGTTGTGCTCTGGTTCAATGAATCAGATCAGCTCATTCAACCAGCCAGACCCTTGAAAAGAAAATAAGATTCAGCTTCAGCTAAATCAATGACCTGATCTCACTGGACACGAGCACTGCTGCTGAGCAAGGGAAGGCAAAGTACACATATGGGAACACAGAAAGGGAGCACAAGAAATCACTTTAGACTCAGTTGGATTGCAAAACATGCTGAGAGTGCAGCCCTTCAACTGCTCCTCAGGAGCTGGAAATTTCACATGTAGGATGGAAGAAGGAAGCAGTGACAGGGGAGGAAAGCACTTGGATGTGCCATAAATGGAGAATACAGCTGATCACTTCAGTCACTTTCACTCCCCTCTATCCCTCCCACCATTCCCTGTATTGTGCTAAATACTGAATCAAAACTTCAAGCATCTATCTGAAGCAATGAGGGTCAGCTTCATCTTCAGGGAGTGGGAAACTCTGAAGTGTGTGAAAATAATAATTGACAACCACATAGGAAAATGCTAATCAATAAACCAGCGAACATCTAACACTCCTAGTGCGAACCTCCTGATGAAGAGACTCCCTGAGGTTCATGTGATCAGGTGTATCACAGTTTCACCTATGGGTTTTGAAAAGTGGAGACTCGCAAAGAGAGACAGGCAAACCATTCCCCAACTTGGAGTTACTTGGCAGATATCTTTTTATCACATTTTATTTCCAACCTCCCCTCACATAAGGTTTCAGTGGACCTTGGCTTGCTATCCATACAAAAAAAACTAAGACACTGCAACAAATCACTCCAGAGAATGAAATACTTATTAAGGATGGGACTTATCTTATCAAATGCACATCCAGTAGACATCCGAGCTGCCCATCCACAGGTTCCTTGATAGCCAACAGACTATGAGGCAGGATTCCCTTCTTCCTAATATAGATATCTAAAACAGGTCAGAGGAATTGCACCTAAAACATGTCTGTTCTCTTCACTGACTATAAAGGAAGCCCAGAATAACTAACACAAATGGATACATTCACACCTTAGCTGACTTGTTGGTATAGGTCTTCATCAGGTCACCTCACTGGGGACTTAAGTTTCCCTGTTGAATAACTAGAATGAAGTTATTTACGCTCCTTGAAAAGCAGATTTATTTCTGTGGACAAGAAATATCACAGAACCTAAATCCTTTTAAGAAATTATCTCTTCTGTTTTACTATATAGGCAAAAATTAGATGTATCTACATAAAAGAAATTAATTTCTTGAAATCTACACTGAATTCTTTACAGGAATGATTTAAAATATTTTCAGAAATTGGTAGTCTGGTGACCTTTTACTCACAGAACACTTCAAAGCTGTTTCTAACATGTAATCAGCATACTGTTAGAACCACGTTAACTCCTGTTAAAAAAGAAGAAAGTTCAAAAGACATCTGAATTGCTGAAATCTCAAAGGGATGTCTGATGACTTTTTAGTAACTTCCAATGTAAAACGAAAATCCAGATTTATGTTTTTGCCCTAAACTCTGCAGATTTCAACGAACAAGGTTTCCAGGTTTGAGGAGTCTAGTTCATAAATATATGGAAATAAGTTGTCACTTATCCTACTGGGGACAGTGTTCTATTAGACAAAGACAGCACTAAGCCCCAAGGAGATGTGTGCCAGAGAGCCTGAGGAATCTTCCTTTAACTTATATTTGAGATGACAGTCTGGGATCTCTGTACCATACTCTGTGCAGAACCACCTGCTTCAACCACGTTGGGATCAGCCACAGTTTGTCTGTTCTCCTCCATCTTCCAGCACTCTTAACAAGAGTAACTGCATTTGACATCTCTAAGCTCTTTCACTCAAGGGATAGCTGAACAGCGAGTTGATTAAAATGACTCCGAGACTTCAGCACAAAGCAATTTTAATCAGATCCCCAAAAGGAACAAAGCACATGAAGCAGAGGAAAGTACTAAAAAATTCTTAAGTCTTACATTTATTCTCCTTGTTTAGCCTTTTATTTTTAAGTTCCCCTCAGCTCAGCTAACTAATTCCAGCTTGAAGAGCAGACTATCCTGCTTCCAAAATGCCCTGTCTGCATAGTTATCATGAATTTGCCAGTCGTCTTTCACTCAAACCTGTCCTAACCACTCCCACCGTACTGAAACACCCCCCCCTTACTGGGTCAACAGAATCATAGTACTAATTTCTAAAAACACACAATGACAGTTAGATTATGGAATAGGACTAGGCACACAGAGCATTACTGCAGAACAGCAAGTAAGCGTTACATCTACCCTGTAGCAACTCTGCAGTAACTCCTCTTTGTAAATGAGCTCTGTGTTTTCTCTTTCATTTCCAAATCTCAGCACTGCCTATGCAGCTGTGGTATGCAAAGACTGGGCCCAAGAAATTAGTCCTTCAGGGCTTTAGAATTGGTTATTTTGTTCTAGATGTCTCCTTGACTTCAAATTCCTTCATGAGTTAACCCACATCAATTTATAATTTCAGTAAGTTATGAAACAATAATACTGAGATTTCTCAGTCAGAACAGACATCTTCAAAGCTAGTGCTGGTTCACTAGAATATCAGAATATCATCCTCCCCTCTCTTTGCTGGACAAGGCTGCAAGCACCTCTAGAGGACCTATATCACAGCAGTGAATAAAGATAATATCTAAACTATAAACAAAGCCCTTGAGCCCAAAGAAAGAAAAAATAAAATAAAAAATAAAGTTCTGATAGTCCTAAAAACCACAATGAGAGAACACCACTTAACCTTTAGTCTTGACTACACATGGGAAATTCCATCAGCTCTGGGCCATTATAGCTGTGTTGATTAGACCCACTCTCAGCAGGGTTATTCAAAACTGTGGATTAAAACACTAGACCAGCTGATAGTTCACCACTTGTAGATGAATGAGTGGGACACTTCCAGATTTCCCAGTGGAGGCTAGGCCCTTAAGTCTGCTTTATATCTCACAGGAAGGAAGGGGGAAAAAAAGAAAAAGAAAACCATTTTGCCTTGACATCTACCGTTAGTGATAGAGCACTCTAGAGCACTCTACTCCCCAACTGGAGGCCCAACCTTGTAAAACAGAAATCATGTATTTCTCTAGCGCTGTATGTACATCAGTTATGTTAAACTCATCAGTCAGTTGGCAGAGTAATGAAAAACTGGTTTAGAAATACTGAAATGGCTTTATTTTGAGACATTTTTAATCAACTCAAAAAAATGTATGTGCATCTACAAATACACACGCACTTAGTAGTCAATATTTAAACTTCTTAGGAGAGGAGAAAGTAATTCTCAATATTTTAAATTTTAAAAAGCAGATCTAAATATCAACATGCTGGAAATCAGTAATTATTCCTAATTCTGCTAATAGTTGCAATGATGTAATTATTTGGTAAACTTCCAAGAGTTTTGAAAAACGCTGAATTTGGAAAAGAACTCTTAAATAGTAAAAAAATACAAAAAAAACCCCAAAAAACCCCCAAAACAACGTATTTTCAACAAATTAGGGCCAGACACACAGAATGTCATTTATGTCCAGATAACTACTTCCAAAGTAGTAGATTTCTTATTAACCCTGAATTTGCTCAGGTTTCATCTGCCTTTAGAGTGATGATTTTCTATTTCCTTGTCAATTTGTTTTCTCACACCGCAGTTATTTTGAAGACAAATTTTTGCTACCATCTGGACTGTAAATCTTAAGTTATGAGTTTTCTAGGGCAGTTACCATGACTTTAACCTCCTTTAAGCACCATGGGAGTCCTGGTCTATAACTTAGGCCTTGCAGGCACTTAAGTCATACACAGTCATTCATAAAAAATGGGCAATGATTACATCATGTGCCACCTCTCACAATGTCTTTTCTTTAGCTGTTCAGTCAGGCTTACTAGTTAAGAGAATTTTACTGAGCTCAAAACAACCCCTCACAGCAGTGTTCAACACAATAGGCAGCTCCTTAGGACTCTGCAGCCCCTGGCACTTTGGGTTGTGTAGTGGAGTGTATTTTTCACCAATACACTGAAGAACATGCCAACCCCTCAAAAACAAGCAGTCAAGATGAGTAAGGACTTCTGGCTGAAGCACGGAACAATTCCCACAATCAAAATACAAGAGGGCTAAGTAAGAAACTATGTGAACTCAAGACCTTCATCTGTGACACGGAATTCTTGTGGGCAGACATCAAGGGAATAAAGTTTCATAGGGAATTAGGCTTGGGAAGGATGAGAAATTCATTGGTACCATCGAGTCTCATGCTGTTTCCCAGACAACAATTAGACCTAGGCTTCCTTTTGTTTTAATGTAAGTAGTATGCAGTTCTTGGGATAAGTCAGACAAGGACAGGTTAATTCTTCACCTCCAAGGAACCCTTTCGCAATCTGTCCTTATGGATCGCTGAGCGCCTCTCTATTCCTACTCCTTTCTCCTGGAAAAACCTTCACTCAAAGAGAAAGTGCCAACACAAATTCATACCAACTTCCTTTCCATTAAAGCTGGCTTTGAATGTAAAAGAGCCTGGTGAAATTGTAGAAGGTTGAGTGATATTCAAGTATCTGCTTTATCCTCCATCCTCAATATTTTGTTCTTTTACTTGTTACTCTTTGAAAACTAAGTGCATTCTTGAACCATTGTGGATGTGTACTTCACCCTGGCATCTTCTTTCTCTCTCATGAGATGCGGCAGCAGGAAGAAGGTTATGACAGCCACTGTTTGGCTGGGACGTCTTAGAGCTTCACTTAGGTCTGTGCCCTACTGCTAGATGCTCCACAAAGCATTGTCAAACTATTAAACAACAGCCAATATGAACAAATACTCACTGACCCTTTGGGAAAGCTCAGTACTAGTAATGCAATGAAATTTCACAGCACATGGCTACTGAATCTCCTCTCAGATACAGATTATAGACACTTCACAGGGAATAAACTTTTTAAGCTGTCAGTGCAGATTCATGAAGGGGTAATATGCCAGTGGTCTACCATGTTTTCAGAAATGGTTTATTCACTGAGAAGCAAATTAACCAGTTGTTAAGTTGAGGTGTGGGGGTGTTTAGGTTTTTTTTCTGAGTATCCACAGCTAACAAAAGCAGCTAGCTCTAGCAAAACCAGTTAACTTGTTTTGCCCAAACCTTACATTTCATTCCACAGAGTTCTGACATAGCTTTGCTGTGAAATTGGAGCTGTGCTGAAAGAGAATTTGGATACTAGCATGGAAGTTGAATCAGTGCACCAGAGTGATAAGACCTAGCAGCTGTGAATAAGCTTCTGCAGTGATCTTATAAACCTATCCTGTGGGCAAACTCTGCTCCACTTTCAAAAGGCTATTGTAGCAGTACTGACTATAGGAATTTGGAAAAAAAAAACAAAACAAAAAAACCACAAGACTTGTGTCCTTATTTGCATGTTAATCCTTAGAATGTTTTTCCATGTCACAGCTATTCATAGCTTACAGATATTAGTGTCAACTCTGACTTGGAGTGAACGTTCAAGGCCTTTGCTTATGTACACTCAACTATTTCTAACATGAAAAATGGCACTAACTCCCTACATTTAACTTCTTTGGTAGCACACTACAGAGTAATGGCACTGGTTGCAGAGCTTCAGCAAATTACACCAAATTCTGTCATGGGGAAATAAAATAAACCAAAGACATCTTTCTCTGAACCGTGAACAAACCACATTCAAAGACTAAAAATGCCAATGAAATCACATTTGCTATTAGCCCTCTGATTACAAGTAAAACCCAAGCATCTTTTGTTGCATAACATAGTGGAAGAGGACCACAGTCCATTTTTCTTCCTTGGAGAATTTTGCTTCTCTCAGACAAGTAAGCAGACAATAACTAGTGGAGCAATGACAGTGTGTTGTTTCCCTTCTACTCTTTCTTTTAGCTCTTATTTGCTCTAGAAAGCCTGGGATGGCTATCCTGAGCACTCTGGCCTCCCATTCACAGTAGCAACCCCATACCCTTAGGTGAGAGTGCTTTAATAACCTCAGAGGGCAGCATGTTTCTGCTTTCTAAGTCCCAAGGGTCTCATTAGAGGATCTGCTAAATCAGGCTTGTATAGTCTGTCATAAACCACAGAATTTAATTAGTCTAAGTTTGCACTGATTTGCATTTAGAAAAGACGGAAGCTTGCTGAGTTGTTGCTGTTAGCATGCTGCGTTTATCTTTTTCTTTGTTTTCTAAAGGTTTTTTACAGTTCATAAAGGTCAGAGGAACAAACATTCTTGGTGCAAAACCACTCCTGAAGATGCAGTCATGCTGGAGATTTAGATAAATGCTTACCAGTAACAGAACAGACTTAGTAGCAACACTGGAGTATGCCTACCCCACATACCATAATAGACAACATTAGTATGGTGTAATCAGAGGAAATGGCAAGAGTTGCAAGATGATGGAGTTCTTGCATTGACACTCTTTGAAATGCACCAATGGGAAATGCATTTGCAAACTGCTTATTTAAAATATACAAGTTCCTTATAACCATAATGACACTGAGAAAATGCCTGACTTCAACAAGATCCTTGCTAAGCCTGACACTTTTGGTAATCACATCTGTAACACTGAACTGCTGATCAAGCTTTTTGCTGTCTTCTAACTTCATCTCCCTGGATGAAGACTTGATAAAAAACATCCCAGATTGTTCTCTCCGTTTTACATTTTCAGTGATCCTGCCTGCAGTATTAATATGGTTTATATTCTGAGTATTAGCTAAAAGAAGTTATTTCTTTCAGAATTCTTTCAATGTTACTTGGGAACAGGAATTCTGCTGCTATAGCATAATTTCCCATCTTGCAGGGTCTCTACTATGACGAGTTCCTACTTCAGTTCATTGTACAACACCACAGATCTGAGAAGTCCTGTGAAAAGCTTTTTCTATTCTCATTCTAAACACAACCAAACATTATCACTGTGTGCCAAAAGGAAAAGACTGCAGCTGGTAGGGAAATTAAATTTACTCCAAATCTTCCAATAATGCATTATAGCATAAATGATGGAGGGATAACAATCAAGACATGCATAAAAATGTCTCAGAGAGCACTTTAAAAGTTTAGGGCTTATCTAAAAGTGCAAAAAGCCCATCTAGAAACCATCTTTTTTTTTCTTCCTTCTAGATGGATTAATAAGATGAACAAAGTATTAACAGCACAAATACAAAGCTTACTCTCTAGTATTTATTTATTACATAGCCTTTTGGAATCTCAGTAAATGCTAGATCTTTTGCCAATTTTTTTTAATGGAAGATTATAATTCCAAAGATGAAGACAGCTCATATTTTTTTCCCCACTGCAACTCATCCATTACTGAGCCTTATTATCCAAAAGTGTGAAGATCCTCCACTAAGAATCTTTTAAGTGTACCCTTAAACACTGGAAAATACAAAGCCTCCTACAGATATCATCCTGGTAATTATTGTTCTCACACCATTAAAGTAAAAAGGTTTTATATTTGAAAATTTTCTAGGTTTAATACTAGAACATGTCATGCCTCACTCACTTTTTTAAAATGTTTTTCATCAGAATTTCTCAACTGTACCTGCAATAAAAAAGCTGAATGAAAAATCCAGAAAATCCAAATTCTTTCACTGCCTTTGCAGCTGAATACCTAAATTCATAATCAAAAACATTTTGATGTTTTCCATTAACTGAATATCAGGTCTACCAGAGAAACCAACAGAAACCCTAAGATGTGAACAATTTGTGGAGATTTTTTACCCTCTCTAAACTTGCTTTCAAGCACCTGGAATTCATTGCTAAGCACTATACAGAAATGATTCCTGTTTAACATATTAAAATTCAATTTACATCAGAGGAAAATGCATTTGTGAAGAATTTATATACACAAAGAAACATAGTATTAACTGCACTGTAGAGATGTTATCACTTACAGCCACTGAGCGCCACAACGACAAATTAGAGGATAATTAATTTTAAATTGTCCTGTACTAAAATAGAGAATAAAGTAGTTAAAGGAAAAAACTGTAATAGTTCCCATGGTAGATTTTTCTGTACAGGAAGGACACGATTGTTACATCAATTTACTTAACAATGAAATAGTGGAACAGGTTGTAGGGTAAGGCTGACCTTATAAAACACAAAGCATTGAGTAAGATTCAGAGACACAATTCTCTACCATTCTTAAATTTGCCCCTGCCCGACCTTGAGGTCCTGTCTTACCTCCATCTATACTGCTTTGTTTCCTGCCTCTTTACATGGATAGCTAAGGTCACTAGCCATTCTTTTATAGGGCTGTAAGCAATCAAAAATTATTTGATACATGCTTTGGGACAAGAGCTTGAATACAAGGAGTTGTGGCAAAGCCACAATCCCTGAAGCTGGAAAAGCAAGGGGTACGGAGAGGTAAACTAGTGAGGCTCCAAATATGGCATCACTGTTGTGTAAGACTTGCTTTTGTGGCCTGCAAGCACTCACCCATGTGAGAACCTCTGCACACGACACACACTCCAGTGAGTTTTAACTGTGACACAGAGATGAAAGTTCCTCATGCACTTGAGCTTTTACAGATTCAAAGCCTTCACGTTCGCCTAGGCCTCAGATTCAAGAAACCATGCCTCGTCAGGGCCATAATATTTCAATTGCATATTTACCTTTCCAGTAAGAATTATTTTTTTTTTATGGACTAGACTGTTTTTTATATACTACATTTCTTCTTTCTAAAATTTTCTTTATCCATCTGTGTGGAAATCCATTTGCAAGTTTGGAGTTACAATCAGGAGGTAACCTTTGACATGGAAAGAACTTAATTCCTTTCAAGCTCTTAAGAAAATATACTTGGGTTTGTGGTTTAAGGGGTTTTTTTCCCTTTTACTGAGATACTAACATAAATTTGTTTTAGGTTATTAACTTCAGGTTATTTAAGGTTTATCAGAATATTCCAATATATCTCTAATCTCAGTCCACACATGTGGAAAAAAGTAGCATATAATATATGTATTTAACAAAATTCTTCCTTCTTGATATATACTCCATGTTTCCTAAAGCCCCACTGACAGATCACTCATATCTCAGGTAATTCTGCTCTTTGTAGTTGCTATGCAGTATTTTGCAGGAATGCCAGGGGAACAAATCAGGTGTTTTCTGAGCTGATCCTATGACATTGAAGAAAAAACATTTTTTCACATTAGAATTTTTCAACTGCCTAACCTACAGTTATTCAGTCAGTGACTTTTCATCTTTAAATATGCTCTTTTAAATTTTTAAATAGTATTTTTAGGTTTAAAACTGAAAAATATAGGGTTAGTGGTGCAGGATTTGTTTACAGTGGCAAAAATATGTGAATTTCATAGTAATTACAATGTACTGCATTACTTCCCATAGCCTTCCCCAATGACTCCATTTGTATTAGCATTTCTCTAGGAAATATTAAACCATGACTACAATAAAGTATATTGACAGCTTTGCATTACTTCACAATAGTGATGATATTAATGTTTTTCACTCTTAATGAAGAAGAGAGACTTCCTGTAGTAAAAGTTGCATGTACACAAATGTAACTAAATTAAAATTGCTGGAAAGCACACTGTTTTTTTCCCATGAAACTAAAAATATAGTTTTAAAATAGCCTTAATAAACGACAAACAACTTTAATTAAAAAAAGATATTACAGCCCAGTGCTCCTGCTGCCTGTAATAAAGCTGCAATAGGTAAACTACTTCCTGCAAATAAGTCCTTACACATGGAGGACTCAAATGAGCAGGATGATTGTATCATCCAGAACAATATTAATTCTGAAGAAAAATCGGACTTCTAAATTATTAAGGAACACTGTCACAGAAGTTTTCATCAAACATCCATATCCTGAAGCCATATAAATGTCACAAAAATCCACAGCACTTTGGCTCTGATTCAGCACCATTCTTCACCAGTCAATCAAAACTACCTCTGACTACCTCTATATTTAAAGCTAAGGATGTGCATAGTGGTTCTTGCTGAATCAGGCTTCAGATTCCATCTTCACTTTATGGATCCATCATTATCATGTTTTTACACAGAATCTAGGGTCATAATTCCACAGGAAAATACTTGCAGATCTCAATAGTACCTGTTTTGTCTACATAGAGGGAAAAGCACTACAAGTTAGTCTAGGTTGTGAATTGATAGTTCATTTGCTGTTCCACAGCAATTACCAGGTGAGCACTTGATGCCCTTCTTAATTACAATTTTAGGCTCTTCCAAAGTATATTGTCTAACAGCAAACAAAGGGGTGGTTTTTTGATAAAGACTAAGGATCTGTTTACGCTGAGATTCTTGGGAAGATAAATGCAAATTGACTTTGTAGATAGATGAGTTGTGCCACATTAAATATTTGAGAGGACAGTCCCATATGGAATTAAAATAGCTTTAATTTACTTTAGCTTAATCCACTTCCTGAGTAAAATAAACAAAGTGAAATTAAGGCTACTTTAATTCTGAATGAGATTTCAGTGTGGCTTAAGTAGGCAATCGACAACTATTTAGATGAACCTTGCTGAGGACCCCCAAGTGGAAGAACTCTGGCACTGTCCAAACAGAAATAAGAAGGAGCAAGTGGTCTTGTATAGATGCTCCCCCTCATCTGCAACACAATTGATATGGGCCAAAACAAAGAATATTTGTGCCAGGTTTCAGACTGGTTCCTAAATGGCTAATTGCTGGCATATTTTAAGAAGGTGCTGTTCTTGTGGTAGCTTTGGAGCAAACCTTTGTACAGTTCTTCACTAAAAAGATTCTATTACAATCACTTGCTAGTTTTAAATGAATACCTGTGTGTTGACTGGCAAGACGCAGGCTGAGACTCTTGGGCTATAAACCTTGGGGAGGATGGGTTTTCAACCATTCCTCTGCAAAATAGAACAACCTAGCCCTCACCGGCAGCGTCCAGAACCATGGACAGCTCCTCCCCCCCGCCCCGCATGGCCGACAGCGTCCAGCACCACGGACAGCTCCCCATCCGCACAGCGTCGTCCAACGCCTCACCTTCGTCTTTCATTATTTTTATGCTTTGCACATGACCCGTCAAAAGAAATCCATCTGAATCGAGATCCAGAGGGTAAGGTAACAAATTGCAGGTCCTTCTGAAAGCTCAGCATTCAGGCTGGGCTTTTCCAGGACACTTGGAGGATTATCCTGTTTCCTGAGAACCCGGCATATAAATCTCATCAAGGCTTGTTCAAAAACCTCTGACTAAGCAGCAACTTTTATCCTTAAAAAGGATGCTTATGACATCACTCAAAGTTCAGTTAAGTAACTAGTTGATTCTGTGATTCTAAATGGCCAGGCCTGAAGTGAAGAACAATTGAACAACAGGCTTGGTTTTTTCTTGCTTCTGTAACTAAAGCCTGCTGAGAAATTCTGGCAACATTCAGTCTGTATGTGGAAGCACCTTCATGGTGTGCCCTGCTGTGAGTTAAATCTACTTGGAATTAAGTGGCTTTACTCTAATTTCTAAAGGCATTGTGTGTGCACGCATGGGGAATACAAATACCACTTCTCAATAAAAGCAGCGAGAAAAGCTGCTTTTGTACAGGAGCAGAGTGCTGACATTTTTGTGTAATGTTGAGCTGGACTTAAAACGGAAAGAAAATCAGTAAAACAGTACACAGAATCAGAGCTTTTCTAAAGTGTCTATCATCCAAGGACCTCCAAATGCTTTAAATTTACCCTTCAGCAAGCTTTACAACACTCCCATGTGACAGACAAACATTAAGTTGTTCACTTTACAAATGAGTAAGCACAGATACTATGAGGTGAATTAGAGTTTGCTGAAATAGAGAATTTTTTGCACCAAAGTAGCTGCATCAGTGCAAATGCCTGGCATAAACATGTTACAAAGGAGCAGGATAACTTATTCTTCAAAACAGGATCATACTGCATCAGCAACAAGCTGCATACTGAACAGAGGCACCATATCTATTCTCTGTGTTAGTCCAGAATACGCTAGTCTCCAAACGAGCCAAAATAGATACCCACATTTGTATGATAGGCAATAGTCAGGATTGATAAATGTGAAAAGAACGGGAGAAAGGTCATAGTAAAGTCAGCTCAGACAGATAGAAAATTCAAATACAGAAAGGCATACTAAGAAAAAAGAAACAGAATACATAATCCTATATTACCTACTACTCTCTTTGTCATTTCACAAAATGGGGACCTAATATTAAATTTGTTCAGGATTGCAAGTCTGTAACAGTAACACCTGCAGCACACGTTTTGGCACTGGTATTAATACTTCAACTTTAGACAGATTTTAAAAATCAGTATAATGTGAGTTTCCACTAGAGGTAGTAATTAAACAAAACAAAACCCCAAACCAACCAAACCTTCAAATTAAGTAATTCTTTGATATAATCTGCCCAATGACTGCTTGAAGTTTAGTTGTTTTAACTTTTAGCAATGAATAATAGCCACCTTTACAAAATCTGATTAGAAAACATGAATTCCATTATTTATAATTAAAAATCTTATTCTTTCACTTAATTGGTCATTTGGTTAGAAAATGCAGAGCCATTTATGAAAGTGATAATCAGGATCATTTACAGGATCACTCTATCCTACTCACAGCTCCAAAAGTCTCTGCTGTGCAATGCTAGGGCAGTCCAAGCAAAAAGGGAACAAAAACATTCTGTGGAAGAAAATGTCCTTTGCTACAAAAACATCCTTTGGTCTATGTAGGTCAGTTTGCTAATAGCCATGAATTGTTGTCATTATAACACAGAAGACTGCAAATAGTGCAACTAGAAAGATATGGTCCTTATGCATGACATGTTAGAGATGAAGTATTGGTTTTACTTTAAAAAAAAAAGCCATATCACCTCATTCTCAATAGCAACTGGCACTCAAATTCTATGACTGATTTTGGTTACAGAAATATGCAACTGACTCACTAGTGGCTGAATACAGTGTTTTGGATTCAATATTTATCAATTAAATGTTGCAGAAATACATATAGAAAAGCTCCTTGCCACATTGCTGAATGATGAAATAGTAAGAAATTGGAACACTGCAGTGTAACATACAAATTCTCTCCTGCTGAAGTTCAAAGGCTGCCTCTCCTGTACATCATAGCAAAATAAGACCGTGACCTAGATATATGTCATAGCCCTGTAAAGGTACTGGGAGATAAACTATGAGGAGGGTGTGACTTTCCTATCACAGTACACTTGCAATCACAGGAAAGGACTTAAGGCAGGAAAGGATAGAAGCTGGATCTTCCATGCTGAGAAGAAACATACAGTCCATGAAAGGAGTGACAACACTGTAAGAACTGAAACAGTATTTAAGTCAATAACCCATCACAAATTAGCTTCAAAAGTGTCATTGAGTGCTATGTTTCAGCACTTTAATTCTTCTTCTATTCTCTCCTTTACTTTTACTTCCTCCTAAACAATCTCACATGACTTATGGGGAAAACTTTGAGGTGTCTGTTTTAGGAAAAAACAGCAAATAACTGGCCCAACTTTTGTGCATAACTCTCTTCTGAGTCAGTAAGTGCCATTCTTGCAGATACGCTGTGACACTGGGATCTCTCACTACAAACTCACACTCCTGAGAATCACTCTCCTACACTACCAGCTGCACAAATCTGCTATGTAATAGGGATTATGTCAAGTGACAGCATTTCTCTAGGAACTATGTGTCTAAAGCCACACACATCTCTCACAGCTCAGCAAATTTGGCAAGGCAAACAAGGGCAAATAAACTATACTTAGAACAAACAAACAGAGACTAAATTGTAAATAGGACAAGTTGTGGTGCAACAGCAGCTCTGATATGTCTCTCCAACCAGGTCTGTGATCATAGAATTATATAATCATGAAGGTTGGAAAAGGCCTTCAAGATCATCAAGTCCAACTGTAAATCTAGTAAGGCCAAGTCCACCACTAAACCATGTCTGTATGTACCGTATCTACAGGTCTTTTGAATACCGCTAAGGATGGTGACTCCACTATTTTCCTGGGCAGCCTGCTGACAACCCTTTTGGTCAAGTAATATTTCCTAATATCTAGCTTAAACTTCCACCGGTGCAGCTTGAGTCCATTTTGTATCATTCTACCACTTGTTACCTTGGAAAAGATACCAATGCCTGCCTTGTTATAATCTCTTCTACAATCCCTTCTAGAGAGTGATAAGGTCCCCCCTGAGCCTCTTTTTCTCTACACTAAAAAACCTCAGTAACTTCATTGCCTTTCTTTGCACATGCTCCAGCACCTCAATATCTTTCTTGTAGTGAGAGGCCCCAAACTTAACACATCATTTGAGGTGTGACCTTACCAGCAGCAAGTACAGGGGGAGACTAGTGACGGGAACATGGTGCTTTGAGCAGCTGCCTGACCCAGATTCACTATCAGTGGCTGACTACTTGAAAACAGTATAAAGTATGTCTATATGTGCTGTGGCTTCACTCTGGGCAAGATTTCCTTCTCTGCTTCTCTTGAAAGACACAGTTGTATATGACATGTACGGAGAACCAAGATCTAAATGGGTGACACTGAAACTGGAGTGAATGAATATCTAATGTGGGATTTGGATACTATATTCAGTTAGGTATGTTTGAAAGCTTTATCCACGTGGAGCTCTTTCAATTGTCTGCTTGAAATCATTATACATGCCAACAACTTTAAGGATTCCTTCAGTACTCCTCAGTGCACTCTCAGTAATGAGTGACTTTGAAAGTACATTTTTACAGGAATATTCATGGCTGCAAAGGAGCTATTTCATTCTTATTGTAAAAGCTATAATGACTCCTCTGGAATAATTTCACATCCAATGGAGCATCAAGACACAGCAAGTTACACATACCCATTACAGAAGGCAAACAGCAGAAGTCTGTCTTTCTGATGAAGATAGAGAAACAAGATACTGCTCAATATGTTTCCATCCTGTAGACAGTTCTAGAGCCAATCCTTCTCATTTTATTTATACAAATAACCCAAATGGAATCAATTCATGCTTGAAATACTATGCTGAATATTAAAGGACTTGTGTATGCAGATTGTGGTCTTGTATAAGCAAGGATGAATTAAACACTGACTAACAGCTTACGTCTAAATATGCTTTCTTCAGTCAGTTCAATTTGCAATACATTTTTAATGGTATTGATAGATTGTAGACAGATGGAAAAGTTATGTGCTGAAAAGCAAAACCAAGGCGAGGAAAGGAAATTAAATATCTATTTAACAGAAAAAATATTGAAATATTTGTTTTCCTTACCAAGAAAGATGAAAACAAGGAATGTTGAAACTTCCAAACAAATAAAATGTTCCCATCAATCAAAATGTCTCATTTTATTAAAAATGAAAAAATTAATTTTCAACATATGTTTTCTATAACATAAAAGAAAACAACCATCAAGGGTTACATTTCAAAGTCTTTCCCATTTGTCAGATTTCAGTAGTGCACTTTAACTCCTCTTTTTCTAACCAAAGCATTACCAAAATCATTATGTTCTTATATGATATTAATGACACAAGTACAGACAGATTTGATCTGAAAATTTTATACTAGATTTCACTGTCAGTCATAATTTTCTCATCAATAAAATTTTACCAATTTATTAATATGTAGGATATTACTGATCCATTAATAAAGTTAATTGCTGTGCACCAACGGTGACAACTACTGCTTAGACTCATAGTAAAACCCCAATTCAGAGGCAAATGTGGACATGAAGATGTTATCCTCAGTTCTCTTTGTAATTTAGAACAAATCTGTCCTACAACTGTAGCTCAGCTATTATAGTACAAATTTATATGTTCCTATAATCTCTTACTGAACGCCGTATCTTCAACAGATCAACAACATTTGTATCATTTAAAATAATGTTTAGCACAGACAAGCACTCAAACTTAGTGCAATAAGAAACAGTTTATGTAAACAAATATAGATGGATAGTATGGGAGCTTAAAATACCACAGTCAAAACATACAGAGAAAGAGAACAGGAGAAATTATCGTCCCTATGTTACAAATGGGGATGGGACGTGAAGACCAGTGAGAAGTTCCATGGAGGGCATGGCTGCTGGAGAAGGAAATGGTAGAGCTGTACTGACATAGTTATCCTGTGTTTGGCAGCACTGAGAGATCTGCCCAAGGTCACACCAGAAATTAATATCATATTCCCTGTAAATCAAAATCTGTTGCATGTCAATCCAAGCATATTCACTGCAGGACAGTTTCTCCTCAGAAACCATAAAACACGTCAAAGTCTGCATAAAAAAGATAAGCTGAGGATCCCACAACAGCCCCTGTTTAGCATGGGTTCCTGTTAGCATTACACTTAGTGTCATTTAAATATGGTTTATGTTTTAAATTTCATTTTTTTTACCACTAGATCAGATGCAATTGCCACTGATTAAATGTCACACTATCCTATGCAAAGACCCCATGCTTCCCATTTTAATAAATTACAGTTGTCTTACACATCTTGGAGCCTCAAGTAGTCAGGAAACCTTTAAAGCCCTTTGACTCCATGCAGCTAGTGCAGGCAAACAAAGTGGCAACAGTGAAATGTCACCACACCCCGCAATCAAAATGGACATCAAGGGCAACATATATTGTAAGAAGAAAACCTTGTAAACTATAGGGCTCTAGTGACACATGCATATAAAAGATTTACTATTCGGATTAACGTGCTGAATTTTGATCAGGCACTTTGCATTTCATTACCATAGGTTAGTCTTTCCTCTCGTTTATAGTCAAATCTCTAGATTTGCTTTCCTCCCCATGGCAGGACACATTTGCATTAACAACTTCTTAGGTTGCTCCATATCATAGCAATGTGGCATATGCTTTTCAGTCAGATTGCATGACACATGCTTCCACTCCAGCATGACATAAACAGAACTGCATCAGTATTCTTCTGCTTCTCACCTTAGTCTGTCCTCGTTACAGCCAAGAATTGTCGGTGCCTTTCTTCTCATCATAAAGTTGTTTCTCTACAGAATCATCAATATCGTTTTTGCCTCTTCTCACACCTTCACCATACGTTCCAACTGCTTGCAAACAAAATGTATAACAAACAATGCCACCACCTTAGGACTTTCACTAATATCAATTTGCTCTCTTGTCCTCTTATGGATGTGCACACAGTCCATCATTTTACTGATGCTGCAGAATCTTGATTGGACCTTCTTATTGATAGTGCTTTCTCTCACCTTGTCTCACAAAGGAGCTCCCTGCATCTCTTCAATTTCATTGATTTTATCTTGTGACTTACAGCATTTACAGTCAGGCTTTTCAATACTAATGTCCTATCTACCTACAGAAATTATACAGCTTGAGGAGACTCTCTTAAGAAGGACTACTACTAGAAATAAAAAGTAGTAAAGCTGACATGGGAGACAACTGATAAAGAACTAAAGAAGAGGAATATAATTAACATTAACCTATACAGGTTGCTGGAAAATAGATCCTGTCAAACAGACTTGATTTCATTTCAAAATTACAGAACTGATTAAGGAAGGTAATGGTATGGGCATAATGGACTTGGATATTTGCAGATGCATATGGCTTCATTCCACCATTGGACTCTGGCAGCCCCCAGCTATCCTGCTACCCATCGTCATTTCCAGTCATAACTCTCACTGGAACAGCTGCCATTACATGGTTGAGGACATCAGGAGATACAACTTCCCCATCTTCTTAATATCTGTGACCAACAACAATATATTGATCCTTTCTGTTAGCACACCATGAATGAAAGACATCAGTTCCTGACTACATGTGAAATTAGTGCAACAGGCCCCAAAGCAAGAGCTTATGGAAAAAGACGGTATTTATTAAAAAATCTGAATATGCTGGATTTATCAACTCACTCCCATTCTCTCTTAAAGTTCATTTATCACACTATCACATATGCCAAGGTTTGTATGTTCAGGTAGTCTGGCTGAGATGATTTATATGTGCCACAATGGATATCAATTATTAAGTTCTCATAGCAACTCTTGGGTTTTTCTCAATGGCAATGACAAGCTATTTTTTTGGTGGGTCTTTTATACATTTTATAAGCCAAGAGTTGAGAAGGGGTGGTCCTCCACCTTAAAATCTTGTCTACTTAGGCACTCATAAGTGTTGGTAAGGTTGCAGCTCATTAGCTGTCTTAGCTTGAATGGAGTACAACTGAAAAAATACACATCTGATTGGCTACAGTGTAGTTCCTTGTTGACCTAACAGGAAAAAGAATTACGCTAGTTTGCATGATCTGTTACTATCTTGTGGTCTTCTAGTGTCCTTAGAAAACAAGGTCATATGCTTGTACTGGGACTTTAATCAGAATCCAGACTTTCTGAGCTTGACTGCACAGCACACTCCTCAATTCTACTGCTGGTAACAGTTCTTCATGTCATTCTTCTCACACTTTGCTACTTTTCCAGTGTTTAGAGAAACACATTTGCATCTGTATTTCATTCATATCAATCCTAATATTTTATTTCTTTTACAAGTGTCTTTATGTTTAGTTATGTGATTGGAGAAGTGGCTTACCAGGAGAAACTCCAAAAGGAGAAAGCACAAGATACTGAACCTAGCAGAGTGGATGCGCCAGTCTGACACATTTACAAGGCACAAGAGAAATAACTGAATTCTCTTTTTGCATAGTAAATGTGTTTACTGGTCTCAGCTTATGTGATCCAATGGACTTTACTAGACTCAAGTACACTTTCTCCTGTATACACCAATGACAAAGATACTACACTAAGATTGCTTTAGGTATCCGGGAACTGAACCCCGTAGCTTCCAATCCAACACTTCCTGTGTGCTGCAAGTTCTTGATGTGCCTGTTCATGAACTCACCAACTGCAGCCTTCTTTGACATGTGGATTCTGCCCATAAGTGGAGACTGCATGTGTCCTGACTACAAATTTAGCTCACTCTTTATTTCACTCCAGGCACTGAGACTTGAGTGTCTGTGCTTCACACATTGCAATTTTCCTCTAAGCTGCTGTCCAAGCAATGCTGCCAGCTCCCTGCAAAAGGCACAGGTCACAAGAACAGTCCACTCCAGAGCATCACCCACAGAGACAGTGAACACTTAGGCCATGTGTCCTCCTCCATTCTTGGCTCAGTACACCTTGCTCATTCAACTCCTGCACGCAATACACATGTTTGCATGTCACAGAACAAAAACAACTTTCAGAAGAACTTAATCCTACCCTTTGAACTGGAAAAAAACCACACAAATTAGTTTAATTCCAATAACAATGAGTCTACCTGGGGCCAAGGGGCTCTCCTGGCAAGTGATGTGCAACATGGACTCCATCAGTCACCTCCAGAGAGTACCTGAGCAATGTGATTATAAGCTGGTTCACAGCAATTACTCAGGCAGCCAGGGCTCTCTTCCTCCTACAGCACACAAAGATTAGCAAGCAGGCAATGGATGTTAACAACCATCAATAACTATCAATTTAGGATGGATTCAGACCGTGACTGAAGATTGAAAGCTTCCTCATACCTAAATGCAAATTGCCCAAAGCCTTCCAGTCTTTCCACTGTTCTGCCTTTCTTTAGTCACATCTATTCATGTGTCTTCTTTAATACAGCAGGAAGTGCAGAGCTCAGGATAGCACTACATCTATTTGTCACCATTCTGTCGATTAACCCACTCTGTCTCAATGTTTTCTATTATGTCACTGATAATATGCACTGCTTCACAAGGATATGATTCCTTAAAAACTTAAGGGGTTAGGTTGAAAAAAAGAAAAAACCAAACCAGACTGTGAAAATCAAATACTATAGAACTCTCTAGACACCAGAGATTCAAATGTGATAGAACTGTATAAACAGGGAAAATAAGAAATCTTCACAAGAAACCAAGGCGGCCTGTCCCTGAAAATACTGAAAAGCTAAGTTTTGTGCCAGTGAATTCAGCTAAAATGATCACCCTCCTTCTCATCTATTTAATCTCTCCTTAAAAGCGTGTGCTTTTTCTCCTCATTTTAATCCACCAAAAGGCCTGAATGGCTAATATGATTCTCATTGCTATGTTTTTACACCTTGGCAGGTTGCTTCTAAGCATACTGTGGGGTCATTATCCTTCCTTCATTTGGTAAATAATAACCCCCTCATTTCTACAATGGGACACCACCTAATTTCACTTGCTTTAGTGAACAGATGGAAAGATCGCCTTTGACTTCATGTAATTTTGCCTTTTCTTGCAAGACATAGGAGCATTAAGCCCTTTTTTCCCCATGTACTGAATTAAAAATCGTTTGATTTCATCTTTTTGTTGTTTAATTTCACATACAGGGAGGATGGACTCTGATTGATACTGCAAAGAAATCTGTAGGGACAAGTTATTTAATGAAAAATATCTGAAATGTATACTTAGAGTCAGCTTCAAATCTTAAACACCCCAAATCATAGTCAGGTGAGGTTTAGGGACAAATACATGCATAATTCACAAAAGCACAGCCATTATCGGTAGCTCTATAGAATAAATAGTCCTTGGAAGGCACTGTATTTTTGAAGGATGCACCATATTCTTGCTAGCAATATGGAGCCAAATTGATATTTATGGTGTACTCACAATCCATTCAATTCCGCTTCCATTTGAACACACTGGTGAATTACAGCACAATATTCTCTTTCAGGTACTTGCAAAAGATACACAACTTCGAGCAGAGCTCCCAATAGCTGGTAAACATCAGCAGAAGAGCTGATGACTGCACAGAGTCCACTAGGGATCTTGTTATGCCAATCTCATTAACCTGGAAAATGCTCAGCTAGCACCACGCTCACACACAGATGGAAAACGGGCTGTTCAGCTACTGTGTGTGCAAGGCAGACTCCTCCTAACTCCCAAGTCAGCAGAAACATTTAAGCATATGCTTACCATTATTGTTAAACAGGTGCTTAAGTACACTGCTGAACAGGAAGCAAAACAAGGAGCATGCCTCTGGAGTACTTGATTTTTGCTTGAATTGCCATTGCATACAAACAGGTTTTATTTATTTTCTGCCCTTAGATATTGCCAACAGTGAAGTTTGCAGTTCAGGTAAAATCTGAGAAAGTTAAAAGGTGAAAGATGCTCTCTTCACAAAATAGCCAAAGTATATCTGCAAAACCCAATATACTTGAACAAAGAAGGAGGTAAGTAAATTTTACCTTTAAAAATTCTGTAATCTTTTACAGACTTTGACATCTACAACAGTGTCCAAATGCAACTGAACAGTACTTTGTTAAAGAAAGTTCTTAACTAATTATAAACATACATGTTTAATGCAAATGAAACAAAATGCACAGAGAACAACACAGAAGCAACACAGAATATAGCATGAACTTCCCTTCCCTGAGAAAAACTCTCAGTGAGAACAGAAAATGTTCAGTCATATTGATATGAACCACAATTAATTTCTGAACTACTGCTCTACCCACATCATTTTACAAATCCTTCATGTGCATCACAGACCTGTTTTTTAACAGTCAATAGACTCAGAGCTCATGAATAGTAATATTCCTGTATTACAACCATTTGCTTTACAAACCACATCTTCATAAGAGGTATTTTCAGCCCCCTCATAGCCAGATGAGAAGGCATTAATATAAGCACATTTTTTCACATTCTCATAATTAGATACAGGAAAAGCGCAAAATAAGCTTATTTCTAGGTGACTTTGGTTATATCATATGCTGCAGAACAGCTACTCAGTATTTACAGAAAATATGCTAAGCTCTCATTTCAGTTTTTCTCCCTGTTTTTAATAACTTCAGTCCCAAATGATAAACAAATAAAAATGTTTCATTTTCAGCAGGTTTTCCAGTTTATCATCATTAGTGAAAACAAATATAAGCAAAAGTGCAGACATACGGCATGCTCTGTGAAACACCTGATGAAGGAGATGACTGAGTTCTCCATGGGGGACCACTTAGAAAATGAGATGAAGTAAAAACTCCAGAGCACTTTTCTTAACCTGAAGTATCCTCTGGGATAATCACCTCATTCTGCTTTTCTCCTGCTTGCTTGCTTACCCTGCCCTTTACTTGTTTTTTTGTTCACTGGAATTCACTGTTTGCTATCTTTAAAAAAATACTGGAAATCCTTAGCGATGCAGAACACAGTGGGGTTTTGTGTTGAGATTCAGATCTGAAGGCATCTGAGCCTCAGACAAATTTCTTACCCATTTCAGTAGCAGTAGTAAACCCATTAAGTTCAGCAAAAGTTTTGCTTGAGTAAGTGCTGAATAATGACTACAGAATGAGGCCATCTAATGTGTGACTGGAATTCATGCCAAGTCTAACTGTCTCTACACATGCCTGAGTTGACAAAATCTTCTGGCCAGGGAGAGGGATTTTTTGTAGCATTGCCCACTCTGTTTAACACCCAGTGTTAACCTGGGCATGCAACATCCACCACTGCAGCTAATCCTGCTCTCTTGAAGGGTCAGTTTTCTCATACTTGCTTTGACTGGACATTCGGGTGCATCTCTGGAGAACCACTAAAGTTGTTATTCCATAGTAATTTGGGATGAGATGGTGGAAATACTTCATAGTGTGCAATGAAGTCAAGAAACATTGAGTCACACCATGAAAGAGGCCTTATCACAAATAGAAACAAAATCTTGTATTAGTTACCTAATGTGCATAGTTTGCAGTTCTTCTATTCTGTCTTGTAAATGTACATATTAGGGATCACCTATCAATCAAGGGTTGAACTCGGATTCAGCTATACTTCCTCCCCCTGGTCAAAATACCACAGGTGACCCGCTGCTCCTGTTCCCGCCCTTTACTTATAGTAATGAAGAGGAAATTGCTGGACATACAAATCCAACAGGGAACATTTTGTGCTTGGAAACCACCTGCAAGACTCACTCTTCCCCCCAGTGCACAGCAACACAGATGCTCCAGGATATCCAGAATCTCACCAATACCACTACAGATGCACAAAGACAGTTTTTGCAAAAGCAGAATTTTAATATAACCTTGATAATTCACTTCAAGAGCAATCAGGGTACAATGCCTTCCTTGCTACAATGCAAGCTCTGCTTGCTAAAGTAACATCCTTAAAAGGGTCAAAAATCCACAGTATCTACAGGTGCCACAGCTAGGATACAGTTATCAATGCATTGTCAACATTCGGGCACTACTGGTTTTGATTTGTTCCGTAATTTACATTTAATTTAAAAAATTATTTTCTCAACTGCAGCCTTTTCAAAATGAACACAATGGGAAAGTGCTAAACGTGATACTCCATTGGGAAAGAATGCCAGGCTTCCTAAGTGACAGCATTTTGCATTAGTGGATTACACAAGCTTTACAGTACATAAAACAATTTCATAAATGGGCTTTACTTGTTAATCTCATGTGAGTCACTGTTTAGTACAATAGTGCACAGACAACACACATGCAAATGTATAGACCTGGATTAAGCACATGTATTGCACTTGTGATGACATTAAACTATTTGAATTAAGTAATTTTAAAGCTAAAGATGCATTATAATATTCTAGGATGGCTCTGTATACATGTAAACCATGGACCAAGCAATTTCTGCAGCAAAATGGCATCTAGCGAAGTCTCCTTCTACAGCTGTTCTGCAGTGCTAGGAGACCTAACCTGCTTCTATGCAAAGATGTTGGGACCCAGAAAGAGCAAAGCTCCAAACATGCAACTCATGCTACCCTACACCCCTTTGCAGATCTGCTCAACAAACCCTGCAAAGATGCATAGGGTAGTATTTCTCTTACATGATGACAGAGGCCTAATGCAGTGCTTAGTGTCATTTGAGACGCTCTGGAACATCTATGACTACACTCAAGCAACAGACTAAAGGCTTAGATACCTGCAGGGTAGATTACAGAATCATAGAATGACCTGAATTGGAAGATACCCACAAGGATCATCACATCCAACTCCTATCCCTGCACAAGACAACCCCAAAATTTACACCATGTGTCTGAGGACATTGTCCAAATGCTTCTTAAAGCCTGTTCCACCTCCCTCTGAGTGAAGAACCTTTTCCAACCTAAACCTCCTTCTTCCTGACATTCCCTTGGGTCCTATCACTAGTCACCAGAGAGAAGAGATCAGCACCTGCTCCTCCTCCTTGCCTTGTGAGGAAGTAAACTGCTATAAGGTCCCTCCTCAGTCTCATCTTCTCCAGGTGGAATAGACCAAGTGACTCCAGACACTTCTCATATAACTTCCCCTCTAGACCTTCACCAACTTTGTGGCCTCCTCTGAACACTCTCTCATAGCTTGATATCTTTATACTGCAGTGCCCCAAACTGCACACAATACTCAAGGTGGAGCCACACCAGTGTGGAGGAGACTGGAGCAATTACCTCCCTCAAGGTGACACAAGATGTTTATGGTTCACATAGTAGCCCTTATTTACTTAAGCCAATGGAGAGAAATTGGCATCTGGTCCACTTCATACATCAACATTGAGATGGGATGAATCACGCCTTAGTCTCCGCTGACTAAATGATAAAGACAGCCCAAGTTTACTAACTTAGCTGTAGATGTCTATATGGAAGAAGCTAATGTTTAGTCAGAGGAATCCTATTCTCACCTTCTTATAATGAAAAGCTTCAAGAGCCAGAAAAACTCCCACAGAGACTGCTCCAGTAGCTCATCACCTTCACTGTAAAAACTGGACACTTTTATCTTTTAGTCCAAAATGCTCTGACTTTAATTTCCAGCTTTGAATTCTGTTCTGCTTTTATCAGGTACATTTAAGAGCCTATTGCTACTACAAGTTTTGTGCCAGCTGGAGGTGTGCTTAGGCATGATTCTCTATCACCTTCCCCTTTATGTAGTCAGTTAGACCAATATTCAGTGAATACAAAGCCATGCCAAGAAATGCAGCCTCCAAGATATACAGGAGTGATACTTGATGCAAGAAGACATGCTATGAAGTACCTTCTGGCAGTTGAAAGACTTATTCCACGGTGCCGTGAGGGAATAAAGCCTCAGGCCATCAAACTCTACAAAACTTACATTTTAGGTATTCATCTATTGAACTACCAAACAAATCCAGATTTCATTAATGAACAAAAGCAATCTCTCAAATATGGATGACTGCAATACTGTCTTCCTGATAGCATTGACAGCTCTGTGGCCTCTGTTACTGCTCAGGGCTTCAGTGAATGACAGCTGAGTGAGTACCATAAAATCCTAACAGTCCCTTCAATCTCTCCTCTCTTACTGTTTTGGAAAGCAGTAAAGAGATTTAGAAAGAAAGGGAAAGGGATAGACTATCCTGTGAACAGATAACTCAGAGGAGGAAGGGAGAAATAAACACGATAGTGTTCCCTCTCCCTTGCATTCAAGAGGGAGCAGGGGAGCTCTTGGGTAGTATTGAAGAGAGACATGCAGGTGGAAGAACCATCGTCAAAGTCAAGATTTTGTATCTTTCCAATTATGAGAATTAAAGACTCCCAATTTCTATCAACTAGCAATGTGACATTAGAAAAAGCCCAGCACATCTTACAGCTCTCCCACTGGGCCACAGTGCAGCAATTCTAGTACCTCCTATGGATTGTACCCTCTATTGCATTTATTATTGTAAGAAAGTGGAATGCTTGTTCCCCTTTATGCCCGACCCAGAAAGGATACCAGACTGTTACAGTCTTTAAAACACGACTTGTCCTTCACTAGGCAGTAGCAGCCCAACAATTTTCTGCTGCAATTTGTGCCGTAGATTGGCAATTGAATTTCTGCCTTGCTTTAAACTTGAGTTGGAGTCACGATAGCTCATCTAGGAACTACTATCACAGCTCCCCTGCTTTCAACTCTGCTGGTCTCTATGTTTCAGTCCAGATAGTAGACAACTAATGAACAGCATACAAAATCTGGGCTGCATTTGGCTTCTAAGTCACGTGGAATTTGAGACCGAGGGTAAGAACTGTGCTGGAGAGGTTTGGATTGGATATTAGGAAAAACAATCTTTGACAAAAGAGTGGTCAAGCATCTGCTCAGGGAAGTGGTGGAGTCTCCTTCCCCAAAGGTGTTCAGAAAGCATGTTGACACAGCACTTCAGGAGATGGTTTAGTTAAGCATGGTGCATTGGGCTGACAGTTAGACTGGATGATCTTTTACAACTTTAACAATTCTATAAGGTAGCAGGGTGTCGGCACTAGATCAGAAACTCCACCACCCACTTCAGTGTGGGAGTTTCAAGAGCAGGTAATCGCTACACAGCCTCTTTACCCCATGACAGGACAGGTGCATTCTTGCCTGGGAAGCATTACACCACATTTCAGAGCACTGTGATTGATCACTGCAAGCAATAAACTTGCAGGTAAAATATGGCAAATAAGGGAAATCACAATGGAGCTTCAATGTATTTTATTTATGTTTGTAATATGAATTTACTGCTCATGAGAGGCACCAGAAATACAAAACAGGCAGGAGAAAAGCTGAATTTTTCTATTAGGCTGCACCAGTGTGTCCCCAGGAAGAACAGAAGTACTCCAAGGATGACGGAGTAGCTTACTCTTCATTTGTACCCTTGAGAACTCTGAGGCCNTTATACTGCAGTGCCCCAAACTGCACACAATACTCAAGGTGGAGCCACACCAGTGTGGAGGAGACTGGAGCAATTACCTCCCTCAAGGTGACACAAGATGTTTATGGTTCACATAGTAGCCCTTATTTACTTAAGCCAATGGAGAGAAATTGGCATCTGGTCCACTTCATACATCAACATTGAGATGGGATGAATCACGCCTTAGTCTCCGCTGACTAAATGATAAAGACAGCCCAAGTTTACTAACTTAGCTGTAGATGTCTATATGGAAGAAGCTAATGTTTAGTCAGAGGAATCCTATTCTCACCTTCTTATAATGAAAAGCTTCAAGAGCCAGAAAAACTCCCACAGAGACTGCTCCAGTAGCTCATCACCTTCACTGTAAAAACTGGACACTTTTATCTTTTAGTCCAAAATGCTCTGACTTTAATTTCCAGCTTTGAATTCTGTTCTGCTTTTATCAGGTACATTTAAGAGCCTATTGCTACTACAAGTTTTGTGCCAGCTGGAGGTGTGCTTAGGCATGATTCTCTATCACCTTCCCCTTTATGTAGTCAGTTAGACCAATATTCAGTGAATACAAAGCCATGCCAAGAAATGCAGCCTCCAAGATATACAGGAGTGATACTTGATGCAAGAAGACATGCTATGAAGTACCTTCTGGCAGTTGAAAGACTTATTCCACGGTGCCGTGAGGGAATAAAGCCTCAGGCCATCAAACTCTACAAAACTTACATTTTAGGTATTCATCTATTGAACTACCAAACAAATCCAGATTTCATTAATGAACAAAAGCAATCTCTCAAATATGGATGACTGCAATACTGTCTTCCTGATAGCATTGACAGCTCTGTGGCCTCTGTTACTGCTCAGGGCTTCAGTGAATGACAGCTGAGTGAGTACCATAAAATCCTAACAGTCCCTTCAATCTCTCCTCTCTTACTGTTTTGGAAAGCAGTAAAGAGATTTAGAAAGAAAGGGAAAGGGATAGACTATCCTGTGAACAGATAACTCAGAGGAGGAAGGGAGAAATAAACACGATAGTGTTCCCTCTCCCTTGCATTCAAGAGGGAGCAGGGGAGCTCTTGGGTAGTATTGAAGAGAGACATGCAGGTGGAAGAACCATCGTCAAAGTCAAGATTTTGTATCTTTCCAATTATGAGAATTAAAGACTCCCAATTTCTATCAACTAGCAATGTGACATTAGAAAAAGCCCAGCACATCTTACAGCTCTCCCACTGGGCCACAGTGCAGCAATTCTAGTACCTCCTATGGATTGTACCCTCTATTGCATTTATTATTGTAAGAAAGTGGAATGCTTGTTCCCCTTTATGCCCGACCCAGAAAGGATACCAGACTGTTACAGTCTTTAAAACACGACTTGTCCTTCACTAGGCAGTAGCAGCCCAACAATTTTCTGCTGCAATTTGTGCCGTAGATTGGCAATTGAATTTCTGCCTTGCTTTAAACTTGAGTTGGAGTCACGATAGCTCATCTAGGAACCACTATCACAGCTCCCCTGCTTTCAACTCTGCTGGTCTCTATGTTTCAGTCCAGATAGTAGACAACTAATGAACAGCATACAAAATCTGGGCTGCATTTGGCTTCTAAGTCACGTGGAATTTGAGACCGAGGGTAAGAACTGTGCTGGAGAGGTTTGGATTGGATATTAGGAAAAACAATCTTTGACAAAAGAGTGGTCAAGCATCTGCTCAGGGAAGTGGTGGAGTCTCCTTCCCCAAAGGTGTTCAGAAAGCATGTTGACACAGCACTTCAGGAGATGGTTTAGTTAAGCATGGTGCATTGGGCTGACAGTTAGACTGGATGATCTTTTACAACTTTAACAATTCTATAAGGTAGCAGGGTGTCGGCACTAGATCAGAAACTCCACCACCCACTTCAGTGTGGGAGTTTCAAGAGCAGGTAATCGCTACACAGCCTCTTTACCCCATGACAGGACAGGTGCATTCTTGCCTGGGAAGCATTACACCACATTTCAGAGCACTGTGATTGATCACTGCAAGCAATAAACTTGCAGGTAAAATATGGCAAATAAGGGAAATCACAATGGAGCTTCAATGTATTTTATTTATGTTTGTAATATGAATTTACTGCTCATGAGAGGCACCAGAAATACAAAACAGGCAGGAGAAAAGCTGAATTTTTCTATTAGGCTGCACCAGTGTGTCCCCAGGAAGAACAGAAGTACTCCAAGGATGACGGAGTAGCTTACTCTTCATTTGTACCCTTGAGAACTCTGAGGCCTCCAAGAAGACAGCATAGTTTCTACGCGATAACAGCACTGGGCTTTTTTTTTAATTTGGGGTGGGGCTTTTTTGGTATGTATATCTAAACTGCAGCTATCAGAGTTGGGATATAAATGGTCAAACTAAACACGTAAATCTCCAGTCTCTTCTACAAGTCCTTCCAATGACCCATAACTGCCTCTTTTGTCCCATTCATAATTTTTTATTCAGGCTGAAGCAGAAAAGTGACACATTCATCAAGTTTTCTCTTGGTAGTTTCCAAGCATTAGAGCAGATGCTGGCTAGACTGAAATTCAGAACGAGAGTTTCACATCAACATCCTTCTAACACAGATAGCTACAACAGAGTGCTCACTCCTTTCACTGACAACTAAATATGCCAAAATAACAGCATGCTCTCAGACAGCACATGGAATTTTGTCTTCAGTACCCCTACACACTCTCACTGAGCCCATTGTTTTCATTCATCTACTCATCTACATACAAAGCTACTAACTCCTTTCCATCTTTACTTCACCTTTACCTCTATCAAACTCCATTCTCAGGATTTACGCGGGGGTACATAAGAGAAGAATCTGGCACTACTTTAAAGGTCCTTTTCAAACCAGTTCTTTTTGATGCATTTGCTTACAAATCCATTCAAAATAAAGCCCATGTTGATGATCTATAAGTCTGGGGAAGACATAGGGAAGAGTAGAATAAAACAAGTGTGGTTAGTATTAGCTCTCTTGATCTGACAACTGAATGTGTAAGGGGAAAAGACAGGAATATTACAATGAAATAAATTCTATCCCTGTACCTAAGGTTAGGTGCATTAATGTAAATGCATTAAATTTATCTCCACACCATTATCTCCATACCATACTGCTGCATATTATCTTGAAAAAGACTGTGGAAAACTCATGGGGTATGTTAGTTTTTACTAGAAGAAACCACTGTGTATTAATCAATCCCTGAAGTATTTATGTAGAATTAAGAAAAATCTCATCGTAAGAGCTTGAACTATTTCTGTAAATTACACTTCCCTGGCTCAAATGACGAATGGAAATAGTGCAGTAAAATAAAAATAGGCAGCTTTCCAGGTAAATGTTGCTGATTTAAAAAAGCCAAAACAAAGCCCTGGTGAAATACTGTCACATGGATATAAACATTTATCTCAGTGTCACAAGAATGGCTTCATTTTTGCTGGTTTAATTAGGTAATAAAGAAATCACAGGTGCAATGCCTGCACGAGCTATCACTGCACTTAAAAAGGGCCCACTGCATGGCCAGGGACCAGTGTGCCAGTATTACCACTTGCTGTCACGTCATTTTAAGAATGAAATAGCTCAATTTATGAAAGATTTTTAAAGAAAAGAAAATCAATACACGGTTAAAAGCTTATCAAGATTCTAAGCAACAGCAAAACTGCCAGAAACAACAAAAAAAAACCCAAGGTGGGCTTTCAATTTTCAATGACTTCTCAGATTCTGCTAGGCAATTAATGCAGTGCACACTGTAATGCACCTCCTGGGACTCCACACTCCACACACACCCAACCCCATCTTAACAATGACTGCCAGGTATGTGAGAGACAACACTCACAGCATCAGGTTTTGACATGACAAGTTCAGGATTCTAATTCTTTTTAACAAAAGTGATAAATAAGTAAAATTACTATTATTTGAATGCAAAACAGCAGCTCAAGGAAAAAGGTAAAGACAGTAATAGTCTTAACTTGCTAGAACTTCCATCAAAAGCATATCTGAGATTGCAAGATTAGGTCTGCTAATTGCTATCCTGAAGAAATATAAAATCTGTCCAAATACCTGAAAGCTCAAATATTCACCTGAATTAAATTCTTGAGTAAATGAACTGCAGATACAGTTGCAACCACAGACCAGATTAACATAGAAACCAGCTGTGTCTGGTTTAGGTGGTCCATAAAACCACAGGCATTAATTAAGGAAATAATCTGTGTCAGTGTAACAGTTGTCTTGCCTTGAAATTTCATTGACATTGTCTAAAAAATTAGTTTTTCAGAGGGAAGCTTTGCATTCAGTTCTAGGGAGACTACTCTGGGTGACAGTTAAGAAACTAACTGTGACTTAGCAGCCTGAGGGGGCTTAAATTCTGCTCACATCTAAATCGGAGGCAAAAACTATTGTCTCTTGCAGATGGTTTTGAACTGTGGAGAATCCCTGCTACACGGCTCTGTGTGCAGATCAATCACTCCAGCCTTAGCCCATCTCACAGAGGTGTGGATATGTGGATCCATTTTGCCACACTCAAAAGTGCTAGCCAAAAATCCCATTAGAAGCTCAAGCCCTTTGCTGAGTGACAGTAGGGGAATCCCTGCTCACTAATCATTCCCTGACTTCAGACACCAGCAAGGAAAACGTGTGACAGGTTTTTATTAATACTGTGACATTGTGTATATAAATTAGGTTAATCCTGTACTTTAATTGAACAATGTAATCTCAGGTAGTTAATTACTTTTTCTTATTGATACAGAACATCCCAATCAAAGACTGTGATGACCTCTAGGATCAGTAGCTTAAGCAAATATTAGTCTAAATTTCCCTGCATTAAAAAAGTTCCAGCACCAGATATTTCCCAGGCATGTAAAAGACATAATGAAAGGAGTACGATGCAACCACACAGCCTGTGAAATTCTCCTGGAAAAAAATGTTTGCAGAAGTTCCCGTTCAGCTGAATGTTCCCTTAGTTGAATTCACAGGTCACATAGCACTGCACCTTCCTCTTTAAAACTAGTGCTGGAGAAAGCAGTATTATTGGAGTTGGAAAAGAAGGCATTTCCTTAAAAAGCCAGCAAAGCATTTTACTATGGAACTTAATTAAAGGATGGAGAATACTTTGGCCGCTTCTTGAACACATCAACACAAGGCATGAAACACATAAAACCTTTGTATCAAATATTAGCATTTCCTCTCACAGGGGAGGCAAAATACACACGTGAAATCTTTCCCTGAAAGGAGGGAGGGGACGGGAGACCAACAGGTACCTTTTACGAGCTTCAGGTGATCTGAACGAAGTTGTTTTTAAAGCCAAGCGCCCAAAGCCATCACGAATCCCACCCCGCGGGGCTCCTCCTCTGCCATGCGGGGCGCCCCGCACCCGCCGCACCTGGGCAGCCCCAGGGGACCCCCCAGGTCAAGTCAGCAGGCAAAACACACAAATATATTTCCATCAGCACAAGATGGCAACCAGCACTTCTTCCGGGAGAGCAGCTGGCTTTTTCTTTCCTTAAGAGCAGGGGGGAGAAGAGGTGGTTGAAAAGGCATCCCGAGTACGTTTAAAAGGAATAGCATAAAGGCACAGATTTCCGCTAGTGATGCCGGAGGAGAGGCAAGGGGTAACCCCACATCCCCCAGCTCGTACACATACACACACACACACACACATCGTGGCCACCAACTTGGCGAAGTTGGCCGTGCGCGGTGCCCGGAGCCAGTCGGGCGAGCAGCCCTCCCTACCCCTGGAGCCCCTCCAGCTCCCCTCAGAAAGCGGGGGGACACCCCAGCAGCCTCCGCATCCCCTGCAGGAAAAGGAATCTGAGCCAAGATGCTCCCTCGCCCGGCTCCGCGGGGTCTGGGTAGCACCGAGCCCGAGCCTCGCCACTTACTCACAGTCACTGAAGGCGCCAGCAGCAGCCACTTACCATCATGTTCCCTTGCATTTTAGCCGTTTGAAACATTGCCTTTTCCTTCATTTTTGCCGTGTGTGTGCGTGTGCTGCTCTCAGAGAGTTACTTAATCCAGCGGCTGGATCACTTTAGTGAAGAACTGGCGTGCACTTGAGATGGCTCTTTTTGGTGTGGAGTGGAGGGGACTACGAGCAGCAGAGGGGGAGGCTGCCTGCTTGCTCTGCTTGCTTTTCTTTTTTTTTTTTTTCCCTTTTCTTCCCCACCCTTTCAAGATTTATTGGAGAAAAAAAAAAAAAAAGCAATAAAAACCCAGCAACCCCTGTCAAAGGGGAGGGGGGCAGCCAGGCTCAATCACTACCCAGATGCAGCTTTTGCCCTGCGGGGGGGAGGGGGGGCAGGACGGAGCCGCACACACACCCCGGCCCTGCCCGGCCACCGCCCCGGGCTGGGTGGTCCCACCGAGCCGAGGCCACCCCTGGAGACGTGCTGCTGCAGAGAAGGGGGCAATAAATAAAAAAGAAGGAGCTGGAGAGGGCGGAGGGGTGACCGCCCCCCTCCCCTGGCTGTGCCCGGCTCGCCGCTCTCCCAAGCCGGGGGTCGCACACGCTTTTGACAAACACGAACCGGGCAAGGGGGCTGAAGAGGAGCCGCCTCTCCCGGTGTTAACCGTTCGCCGGCTACGGCCAAGCCACGTCTGATGCAGAGAGGGAGGAGAATAGGACTTAATGATGCCGCGGATGAGCGGGGAACGTGAGCCGCGTTTCCATGGCCGCGCCCCGGCCAGCCCTCCCGCAGCCCCCCGACACCACCTCCTGCCCTCCCGCAGCCCCCAGCATCGCCCCCTGCCATCCCGCAGCCCCCGGTATCGCCTCCCGCAGCCCCCAGGATGGGGAGTCGCTGCGGGAGGAGGAGGAGGGACCCCCGCGCATCCCCGCGAGGATGCGGGGTGAAGCCCGCAGGAACGGGCAGAGCGTTGCCGGAGCTCGGGAAATGCCAAGGAGGGTGCAGCCCACACGTGTTGCCCGCGGCTGAGCCCCAGCCGTGCCCTTCGCTCCTCGCTAGCGGTGCCCACGTGTTTTTTCTGTGAGGTTTTCCACGACCGTGAGAGCCGGTCCCCACGGGTGGCTGGTGCAGCTGCTGCAAGATGGTCCTCTCCTGCTGCCCTTGCGGAAACGTGAGGCCTCTTTCGCCTTAGCACAGCTTTCGAGGGACACGGCCTCGCCACCCATCCCAAAGGTTTACACCTCAAGCTACACGTGTGTGTAAAAATCCTTCCAGAAAGCTGTCTCTTCTTATCTCTCCCTGATTCACCAGGAGTAATTGCAGTCATCTCCAGGAGAATGTGGTGCCCGCTGATTTCATTTGGCATGAACAGGACTGCTTCAGATGTTGCCCACTCAAAAGAAGAGAAGAAACTCTAAGAACAAAGTTATTTCCTTAATAGCCGAGAAGGGAAACCAAGAAGAAAAAAACCCAGAAACTCTTTTTGTCATTCAAAGTTTAACCTAGCCAATGGCTACAGCTGTAACTCTCTCCTTTTCATTTTTCAGTGGAGGGAACTGCAGACCCTTCCATGCGTCCTTTTATTATGTTGATTTAGAGAACTTGGAACTCTGATCGTTCAGAGCTTATAGCACCTTCAATTCATAGGCAAAGGCTGTTCACTAGAAATAGGAAACACTATGTGCAATCCCAGAGTGTTCCTCATGCTATATATTTCATTAAACTACCCTGTTTAAATTAAACTGTTGAAAGATATTTAAATACAGAACCTCTCACCTAAGCTGTTAAGCAGTCTCTTGAAAACAGCGGCAATGGGGAAGCAAGACCCTAAGACACTCATGGGAAATAACTACAGCAGATGCTGCTGGTGCCCCTAAGATTCACCTGTGATGGGAACTNCCCGCTGATTTCATTTGGCATGAACAGGACTGCTTCAGATGTTGCCCACTCAAAAGAAGAGAAGAAACTCTAAGAACAAAGTTATTTCCTTAATAGCCGAGAAGGGAAACCAAGAAGAAAAAAAACCCAGAAACTCTTTTTGTCATTCAAAGTTCAACCTAGCCAATGGCTACAGCTGTAACTCTCTTCATTTTTCAGTGGGGGAACTGTAGACCCTTCCATGGGTCCTTTTATTATATCTATTTAGAGAACTTGGAACTCTGGTCTTTCAGAGCTTATAGCACCTTCATTTCATAGGCAAAGCCTGCTCACTAAAAATAGGAAACACTATGTGCAATCCCAGAGTGTTCCTCATGCTATATATTTCATTAAACTACCCTGTTTAAATTAAACTGTTGAAAGATATTTAAATACAGAACCTCTCACTTCAGCTGTTAAGCAGTCTCTTGAAAACAGCGGCAATGGGGAAGCAAGATCCTAAGACACTCATGGGAAATAACTACAGCAGATGATGCTGGTGCCCCTAAGATTCACCTGTGATGGGAACTGTTGTTCTACAAAAATATCACCCCTCACTTGCACGTCTTGATTATTTTCTTCCTTGTCTTCATTTCCGAACTGCTTATACTGCTTTCATGGTGCATCCTGAGCAGTAAGTTCTTCATTATGTTCCTCAAACTTGGAACAAGTTTTCTCTTGCTTTCTTTACTTCAGTTTTGATGTTTTATCAGGCAGTTCCTGTTGCATCTCTGTATTTTATCCTCAGGTGTTTTAATTATGTATGAATACAAAATATTTGTTATCTACTTCACAGTTTAGTCCCATTTGCCTCCTGCATTACTTTATACACCAAAAGAATTACTTACTGTATATTGAAGTCTGGCAGTTGGGGTTTTTTTTGATATTTTTCCCTCAGCTTTGTCATAATGCAGTTACTGGGTTTGTTTATTTTTATTTGCATAATTGTAGTAATTGCATTAATTAAAACAGCTTTGTTTAAAGTTCAGACTACAGGCAAAATGCTTAGTTTCACCTTTGACAGTATCCAGGTTTTTTTTTTTTAATTACTAGACATCAACCAGGTTCCATTCAGCCAGAGTTCGTACATTACTGTGTTTTCACTTCTGCCATAAACTCTCATTATCCAGAGATTCCATAAGACATAGGGCATTGTTTTGCAATACTGTGCAAAAAAAAATTACATTGATGACATTGGGGGGGAAAAAAACCCAACCAAAAAACCCACCTTTGTTGAGCAGGAGGTTGGGCCACAGAAACTGTGGTGTCCCTTCCAGCCTAAATTATCCCGTGACCCATAAGCTCACAACATTATGAACTGCATGATGCTTTTTGTTACAGCTTATAATGTCTGTTTAACAAGTAACTGTTGTGTCACTTCCTAAGATCACTCCAAAACTGCATCTCTCAAGTTCCCAGAGACTTTGGGTTCTGCTGATCATGACTTTGGCTGGTATTTTTCATGTCTACACCAGTTTCATTAGGCTTATGGAACTTGCTCTCAGATGTTGAAGCATGAGACTAAGTTGTGCTGTAGATTTGTACCCCAACCTGCTGTCAGGTGATTCAATTGTAAATGGTCAATGAAACTGTCCTTCAGTTTTGGGACAACTTAAGACAGCTACAAGTGATATTACCACATCACTCCCTTGAGTACATTAAGCCCACTGGACTGCTCTTCATCTAGCTTTCAAATGACTGTTGAGCTTTTCTTCTTGATGGATTTTCCCCACATCATCTAAACGAAAATTAACTACAGCTGCGATACTTACTCTCACTGAACAAGGAATCAACTTCTTTATGAACAGGAGGCGAAATGGTGAGTGCAGAAAGATGATCTGAAATAGCCAGTCACCCTGGGACCCAATAAAGAAGTATGATTTAAGCAGCTAGAAGGTTTGCTGGTGGGTATTCTGAATTTAAGGTCAAAGATCTGGCCCAGGAAACTTCAAGAAAACATGAAAATGTTTCATCACCATTTCAGGTTTTTTATCAGAGGAAAACTGTCAAAATTCATGACTTTTGCATTCACTGGAGTAGTCCCAGTGCACCTCCTTTGTCAGTAGAGTTACTTTTGATATAAACATGGGAAAGTTCAGATGAAACTCAGCTGCATTGTAACAGCAAGATCTTAAGTGAAAACCCTGTAGAAGGAAGGGGTTTTGCAATCTGTTCGTTTGTATCCAAAGTACACACCAGGAGGAAAACCCTGGGAACTCAGACAGGCTTTGCTTGATATCTGATCTAGAGATATTCTCCATATCTTAGGTACTATGACAAAACAAACATGGCATCTTCATTCACTAACACTTTTATAGGCCATTTTGAGGAAATATGCTTTTCTCACATCCATCACAGAATAAGATATATGAAAAAGCAGCCTTACAGATATTCTGTTCTTTGCTGGTTTCAGTATTCTGAGGTTCAATTTCTTTATCTGAAAAGGAATACAGGATACAGCGCTTACATCCCATTCACAATACTTTATTTAAAGCTATGATGATAAGAGAGTGGGAGAATTTATTTTATCAAATAAAACCCATTCACTGCATGTGATGCTGGCTTTCCTTCTCAGTAGCCAAACAAGCCTGAGAACAGTCCTCCTGAATAGAAGGCAAGAATTAATTTCACACAGTATTAGCTGGCTGCACAGCACAGACTTTATTTATTCAGTATTTTAAAAGAAAAAATATTTTAAGGATGTAAGATCACAGACAAATACAGCAGTTGGTTTACTAGAAGTCAGTTCTAAGAGCATCAGGATTTCATTTCCTTAATTTAAGGGTACTTTTTACCCTTCACAATAAAAGAATTTGTGTTTTCAAAATGTTACAAATGACTGCTTCTTCTCAGTCAGAACCTTTTGTGAGGATGCTATCTTCTTCCCATCAGCCTGATCCCTCAAATGTATGGTCAGCCTTCTCTCCAGCCTAATTTTGAGACTGTGCTCTCCAAGATCAGGCCAAGTCACGCTACACCTGCTTCTCAAAATCTCCCCATTCTTCATCAGACCCAGATCCACAGCACACTGTTTTGCAAGGAAACACAAGTTTACTTTGTTTCATTAGACCAAAAGGTTGAGCTGAGCATCAGAGGAGTCCGATTTGCACTTTCTGTCAAGCAACCAGGAAAGATAGTTCTTTTCAGTTGAAATACTGAAGAAGAACCCAAGTTTTTGAGATGAGAGGATCATTCAGGTAGGAAGGACCTCAGGAGGTCTCTCGCCCAAGCCCTTGCTCAAGCAGGGTCAGCTATGATGTCAGACCAGGTTTTTCAGGGCTCTGACAAATGACGTCTAGAAATCCTTCAGGAATGGGAACCACACAGCCTCACTAGGCAACCCATTCTGACAGTTGACTGCTTTCATAGAGAAAAAGGTTTTCCTTTTATTCAGCATGAACTTGTCTTGTTTCAACTATGCCCATTGCCTGTCATCCTCCCGTCATGCCTCAATGTGAAGAGCTTGGCTCCATCTTCTTGATTAGCTTTTCAAGGGACTGGAAAGCTGCTACCAGATTCCCTAAACCCATCTCTTCTCCAGGCTGAACAAGTCCACCTCCCTCAGCCTCTCTTCAAAAGGTAAGTGTTCCAGACCCTGACTCTACTGGTGGGTTTCTGTTGAACTGGGGGTCACAAACTGGACTACAGATGATGTCTAAGGAGTTCCAAAAAAAGGAGATAACTGCTGAAATAGAGACCATATGCACTACTTGCTTTGCTGCTCACTTACAACATTCAAGAGGAACAGGGCTAGAGATATCCCAAATGAAATGGTTACATGTTATTTTGTGGAAACCTAATGGAAGTTAGGAAGAGATTTAGTAAGACTAAATATATCCCATAATGGTATTTAGTAGTACAAAACAGAAAAAAAAAAAAAGAGTTTCAGGAAGCAACTATATTCCTTCCCAAGTGGGACAATTTTGAAAATTCTGTTATTCGTGCCATACTATAAGTCTGTTCTAAAAAACCATCACTCATCATATGCTAGACCTTTGCCCATGTATTTACAATTGCAGTAATTTCTTCTTCTGGTAAAAAGATGTTGTTGGAGAGTCACATAAAGTAAATACACTGTTAAATAAATCTAAAAATTACTTCTGAGTATCACTCATTCTTCAAGAAATTAGAATAATTACAGAGCAGCTGCTGTTAAAAAGTTAATATTTGCTAGCTCTTACTACTTGAGGGTACTTACGGCATCTTTGTTAACCCAAATAGGAAAGAACAGTCTGAAAAAGGGGAAATGTTATCTCGGATGTTCTGAGAAAAAAAGAAATATGATAGAAACTACTGAATTTTAGAATTATTTGTCTTTGGACTATTAATTTTTTATTCTTTTATTAAACCTTGAATTTTCATAGGTTACTGCCAGCACTGTCACTGCATGGTGCCATTCTCCTCCTCTCCCCATGTTTTCCACCTTATTTCTTTGCAAGCATGGCCATTTGCCTCTCATCTCTTCCACTGAGATGCAGGACTTGCCAACTTTACAAAGTCAGGGAATTTGCAACAGCATAGCTGAAAACTGTTGCCTTTGAGAAAAGACTTAACGGATGTGTTCCTGTTATTTGCAAGATTCATCAGGGATTTGGCTTGAGACACATCACCTTTAGGCAGATACCTGGAATGCAGTCAACTCCCCATTATCCATGAGTAAATTATTCAACTTCAAATAGACCATAACAGTGGTACTGAGCATCCCCAGCTTGTTTTTGTGTAGTCCATGATAAACCTCAGAGCTTACAGGCTCACATGGGGCACAGTCTTCATGCTACACTGACTCCTCAACTAGCCTAGACAGAAACATCCACTGTGCTCTCATAAAAGCATCAGAGAAGTCATACTAAGATCCATAGAACTAATGGATATGTATTTTTACTTTGTTAGGTAGAGGGACTGAGTATATATTTTAAATTATGGGACTCAATTGAGTCCCTGTTCATACAGAGCCTGTGAGATTTCTTGCTAAGACAAGCAGCAAATATGCTCCATAGTGCACCACAGGCATGAGGCAAAATTGTCAGCTGCAGGCTCGGACAGTAGAGCAAGATCTGGAGGATTTCTGCTAGAAGCATAGGTACTCCTTACAGCTTCTGTTTTTTCACATTATCAGCTTCTAAACTCCATTAATAAAAGCTAAAAATATACAGAAATCAAATAATTACTTCTTCATGAATGAAATTGTTGTACTTGCTAAGGGATTCAGAGTAGGAGGAAAGCTTTCAGAATATAATTTCTGTGTAATGTTTGGGTATGTGAAATTTGAATATATGGGAATGCTAGGAAAATATGGGCAGAATCATTAGACTCACTAGTGGTAACAGGAAAACTTTAATAGGAGACATTATGAGACCTTGCTCTTCAGGCAAGTACCGCCTCTGGTTAATCAGAGAAATTATTATTTATACTTTAAAAACTACAAGTCCTGTAATAAATATACTTTGGATTTCCAGCTGTACTACAGCAATTCCACTGCCTAACCATGGATCACATTGTCTTTTCGAAATTAACTATATCCTATGCTACCCAGCTTCTCACAGCAGAAGTACTTAACAGTTTTTAAAAACAAACACATAAAAATATACAAAAGCAAAACTAAAACATAGATGCTAAAAACAACATATGTGCTATGGTTTTTCATTAACACTGGAATGAAAATATAGACAGATTTGTGTTGTACATATGAAAGTTTGTTATGTAACAGATTTTATCCTCCAAACTTATTCTAATTTAATTTCACTTCCATTCTGACCGTTACATTTTCAATGACAATTATATTAAGAAGGCAAAAAAGCATCAAAGAACCCTTCAGTCATGTGTTCACTCCTGACTGATTCTAGCTAGTTGGAAAGATATCAAACCCACAAGTCCTAGAACCAAGAAAAATCTTACGTATTGCCAAGAAAATGCCAAGTGTTAACAGCCAAGCGAGCTCATTCCGTTGAAATCAACAGAAGTCCTGCCATGGAATCCCATGACAGCCAGGATCTAGCCATAAACTTGCCTTCAATATGCAACATCACCGTAAGTCAGGCTCTTTTACTGCTTAGCCAAGTAGAAAATCTGGATCCATGAAAGAACTTCCTTTTCAATATATACCCTACTGATGCCCTATTTCTCAGAAGGCATTCTGCCTTTGGTACGTTATTACAATATTTCAATGCAGTAGTTTTGCAGATAACTTATTAGGTGAATATCAATGTATTTCTATTTAATTAATGAAATTTTATAGGATCTTTTAGGTAGATAATTTAATGCTTGCCAAACTCCATTATTTTTTAACTAGACCTTCTAGCCTGGAAGATATACTGAAACAGTCCAATTTCAGATCAGGTAGGTCTATGTTTTGATTGAAGAGCATTTTTTTTTTCTTTCATTGTGATACGGTTGATTAAGTTTCTTTGCTAATTATCTGTATCACCTCAGAACACCTTGTGCCTGACAAAAATATTTCAACAAAATAAAACTACCTTTAATTGCATTTCTTCTTTTTATATGAGAGGTTGATATAAGCCTGTCAATTCATTTTGAGTTCTTTTCCACCTTGAGGGCAATGTTAATGCTTCTTGCTGTTGGATGATGTTCCTATCACATGCACAGATGATTTTTGCTCTACCTTTCAGTGGAATTTCATTGCAGCAGATGACCAAATCTTCCAGTATAGGCACTGTAATTCATTCTTCCTAGGTGGATGTAGCAAAAACTGAAATTCTCAATTATTTGAGATTAGGTACCTAACTCCTTTTGAAGAAGTGGTTATCATGCCTATGTATTGTCTCTTGGTGTGAACCAGTTGTTAGGACAGTGTTATGGAGTTCATCAAAGTAAAGGACTTACTAATTCTGTTGTGCCAAGCACTCAACATGAAAGTATGAACTCTCTAGAGTAGGGCCTACTTTTTATCATATTTATAAAATGCTAGAGTAAGCAGGGCCCTGACTTCTATCCAGTAATATTAAATATTACACTAGAATAATCATTTTTCCAGTGTTAATAAGGTGGGTCCAGATCAAGAGTTTGTCTCTGAATGCCTAAATCATTTCATAGAATCATAGAACAATCAGGTTGGAAGAGACCCACCGGATTTAGCAAGAACAGTCAAAGATCTCTTTGTTTTATCAGGTTTCAGCTCTAAAGCAAGGTACTTTAGAATGTGAACAACAACTTACATCATCGTTTTTCCTTCAGTCAAAGACTCAGTGCTGCCTAATATGAGACCAGCACTTTTCCTAGTGGAAGCAAAAGGAGTTTTGGGAAAGGTGTCATTAAGTTTTCTGTATGTCAGTTTAGGTTGCCAGCTTTAGGGCAGGAGAACCAAAGTTTAAACCTGCCTTGGAATTTATTTTCATTAAAAGGTATCATCATAAGATCTATTTTATTAGGTGTCATAAATGAATACAACTTAATTTGCTTTCTAATGCATCCTATTGTGTCTAATTTACGTGCAATCATTTCAATGTGGGGAAACAGATATTTAAGTGAGCAAAATGGTGTTTATTACAACAAATGCCTGGAAAGGAATAAAGAACAAGTTCTAGAAATCCCATTAAAAAAAAGAATTATCCCATCCTTCTCTCAGAAAGACATATAGATATAAATTGATAAACCAAATTCATTGACAGTAATTGAGAAATTAAGCTACTGCTGCTTATTACAGGGGGTTTGAGTGGTACCTCTCTAGACTCTCAGTTCACTTAGGCAGACACAGCATGCTTAAATAAACAAATAGCAGTAGTATTGTTTTGCTCCAATACAGTGATGCATATAGTAGCTTGCTGAGGTCTTCTACAGAAAGGTATGAGAAAAAACCCACTTTGCCCAAGATTTTGTCCCTCCCTTTCTGTAATGACCTCAGAGGTGTAGCAGGCTAGACAGCTTGCTCAGCTCCCGAGTGACTACCCTACACAGAGGAGCACCAAAGCTTGAGCCATGCCTTTGGAGAAAAAGACATTTTTCCTGTAGTCTGTAAAAAAAGATGGCAAGTCTGATCACTCAGTTGTCATTGCAGCTCCTTCACATGTGGCACAGGGGAGCATAATTTCAATCAGCCTTTTGAGTGCTACCACTTCTAGCATGCACATTCCCTGGCTGATCCAAAAATCAAGGGGGTTTAAGATGTGTTTCCCAAAGCAGCGGTGAGTAACGGATTCTGGCCAAGGCTGTTAGCAGAAGGAGACTTGAAGCTGTGGACTCAGTGGACAAGTGAAGGCTATGACTGTGATGAAAAGCAGGATGCTCGTCTGGAATGCAGCTTGGAGCCTCTCTGTGATTTCAGTGGGCTTTCATTATCTATTTTGTTTTCTATTTGAGTCTTGCTTGTTCTCTTTATTTATTTTATTTTTTTTCTGTGAGAGAGGAATAGAGTTAAGTGGTTGGTTTGGCAACAAGATATTTATGTATAATTGTTTTGCATAGCAAAATATAATTAGAAAATGTAAACATAACTTAACTCCATTACCGCATTGAACAATAAAATGACCACAACACAGGCTACTCTGGCTCTCCGATAATTCATCATCCAAATTATACACCACATCTCTGTCTGACAGTCATTTTCCACAAAATTCATCTTGCCTTGTCATGGTTGTAAAACAAACCTAATTTTTTAAATATCAGCACAAAAGAGCACAAATGAAACAATGAAATTCAATGTTTGGTACACAGTAAGAGAAAACATTTTGAAGTAGAGCTGATAAAAACCTTCTCTTTTAGACAAGAATATATTTTTAAGCTGAATTTTTTTAAAGAACAAATTATTCTGCATGAGTAATTGGGTTTTGAAGTGCAGCTGGTTTTCATCATGGAAGTTCATGTATCAATAGCTCTTTCTATAGGCCTGGTTAAATGACCTTTCCTTTCAACTACTGTATTCTTTACCAGGTGTAATACACACATCTTGGATAAGGATGATGTAACTTGCACAAGGAATTTTAATGAGAAACAAGGGTACAAAAAGCCAAAGCATGACAAAAGACAGCAAAAATTTCTCCCTTTCGTCCTCTAAATACAACCAAATACACAAGTAGAAAGAAAATGTGAGTGTTTCTGTGGAAATTCTGGCCATGAAAATTTTATTTATCAAAACCTGCAAATCCCATCTCAAAATTTAGTTTGATTAAGTATTAGACCACTAATTTCCAGAGAAGTTAAGTCCTATAAGCCCTTAGTGCAATTGTACAGATGGCTGAAAACAAGTCAGGCTACCATTTCTCACTAACCAAGCTAAATATACATTTTAAAAGACTTCTGCAAGAAACAGTTGCATGTTTTATATATGAAAAGCTATCATCTCCTGTGATAGCTATCTGCAATTTTACAAAGTGAACCCATCTTAATTATCATTTATAAAGTCAAACGAAATGCATTATAGAAGTGGAGTCACTGAATTGAAGGATGAATTAATGGCAAATACAAAATGTAAAATGAATATTTTAACAAAACCATGCTGTAGAAGGAGGCAGAGATCAAGCACATAACAAAGTGGGCAGAGTCAGGAAAATATTATCACAGTAGTTCTTCAATGGAAATACACGGAGCAAAAGGAATTGGGGCCAGTGGAAAACCTGGAGGCCTAAGGCAGGATATAAATGGAATTTAAATTTATTAATCTAAAGCTGAATTAATGTGTATTACCACTCAGCCCTAATCTCACTGGTATCTCTGCAGCTCCACTGGCACTAGGGTTTGTGACCTCCAACATTGACCTGGGTTCACTTACACCAACACACAAGTGTTTTGAGAAGGCGTGGTTCTTCAAAGCTGTGTGCTTGTGTTGCCTATAAACCAACAACCAGCAACCATCCTACAGGTTTACTCTCCTCAGCCCTTCCAGCTGAGAAAAGGTGGGCCCCAAAGTTCTCTAGGCCCAAGAGCTGTAAAACCCACACAAATATCGTAAAGAGCTGAGGAGGAAAGCTTAGACAGGGTTTTCAGGGAGAAAATTATTTATCTTCCTACATCTGCCACTGTATTTAGAAGACTGAGATCTTAACCGCAGGCAGGCAGTCACTTATTTGTCTCTCATGCACTTCCACATAACTGCTTGCTATGCCCTTGAAATTCAAGTGTTCAGTGTTTTTACAGAATGCAAAGAAAATAGTTCCTGTATTGGAAACAGGTCTTACAAATCTGAGCAAAATCAGAGTGGAGTGATTTGATATAACTCTATGTGTTGCATGAGATTGGCCATTACAGTTTTTATGCCTTACTCCCTCTTAAAATCATTGCCTTTTTTTTTAATTAAATAAAAAGTAGGCACTTTTTGGTACAAGAGATGAAACTCTTCTCCAGCCAGCTGTAACATAAAGCCTGTTAAAGCAGTTGTTCTGATACTATTTCTCTCTCTGTAAGAGAATTTGAAATCAAAGGTCCTTATAAGATGGGAGTTCAGAATATGCATTTTGGTGTTCTTTTTCCTGATGTTCCTCAGGCTGCTCTTGCCTATGCAATAAATACTCCATCTACTCTGTTTTCAGCTGAGTCTGACTTCTGTGTGAATTTATGCATCTATGAAGTGAATAAATTAGATGTGAGCTGAGATGATGGAATGTAAGAGAAATTACTTTCTTTCCTTTATAACCCCCACAGATTCATTCTAATGCCATAGTTATTGTTTTTAAAAATAAAAATGGAAGACTACCAGTTGATCTACCTCTGTGATGCCTAGAGAACTGAAATCAGAGCCAGGCTCCTGCACAAGTAAAATCAACATAGGTGTTTCTTCTTCTTTTACATACATTATAGAAAAATAGAGTTGTTCTAAGTCCTGTATGAGAGGTGCTGCACAACACCACGATTATTGCTGTGCGATGTGCTTATGGTCCAGATCCACTTCTCTTCTCTCTCTCCCTATATTTTCCCAAACGCTTTGAAATTACTCACCTTTTAAAATTATAAACCTACATGTTGGATTTTCTTTTATTTTCCCAAATAATTTTTCATTGCTTATCTCCATTTTCTCTTTCAAAAGTACATTTTATTAAAACAGCTTCTGGTCTACAGTGGTCAATTCTTAGGCCGGAGCTAACAACAAAGATCTTCATGCCTTCATCTACCAGTTTTATATTATAAAAACTGTGAATCTGAATGTTGCTTCACAGATTACATAGTTTAAGCCTCAAATATAAAAGGAACTAAAATGCTGTGACGTTTTTATGAATACAGAAGCAATTAAGTAATGGACATAAGTTTGTAAATCTTATTAATCACTGAGGATCAATGCAGCACAAAAGAAAGATGATTCAATAAAGACTTTTCATGTCTGCTGATATTGCTTCATGGCCTCAGGCAAGACATGGGCTAGTTTTTGAAATGTCTATAAATGGCCCACTGACATCAACAGGGCTGAGTGCCAGGCAGCAGCAAAAGCAGGGCTGCTCCATAAGGAAGAATGAGACAGGAAACCAAGGGTGATACGGTGCAACCCCTTACTGACAAAGTGCCGTCCCACAGCATCTGAACAGGGTCAGCATGCTAACAGGTCCATCTACAAGGTATATTGGTGGGCATGTCCATGTCTATTCAGCAAGATCCAGCTGGAGACGAGTTTGGAGACAAGCTACCAACATTGTAAGTTTGGGGTGCATCCAGGGAGGGCAGTCAGTGCCAAGACAGCAGGAGGCAAGGCTGGGCTCAGCGACACCTACAGCCTAGCTCAGACAAGCCCTGGAGACCTGAGCCCAAGATTAAAAAGAGCTCCTGGGCCATAAGTAGAGAGTGTGGGCAATTAAGGCCTGCTAGTGAACTCATAATCCTGACATTAAGTGCCTAAAATCTTTTAGGACACAGATCTTAGCTTCTTTGTGGATTCACCCATGGGAAAAACAGAATACTACTAGCTCTATTCCAGCCTTTTCCTCAGAAGGCAAAAAAAATAATGTCAATGCTGTTAAGAAAGGAACTTTCCCAGCAATAATGCAACTGTTCAGGTCTTACCTATGTATTTTATTCTTGAATATTCACTAGTGAAGAGGAAAAAAATTACATTGAATGCCTGAATTTGCAGGTATGCTTTCACCCAGCAGACAGCATCCAGTTCCTCCAGGTACTGAGCAGGGTCCATACTGGGTGACTGCTCTGTGTACTGCCCTACAGGACCAGCCTTGCTCATGAAGCTTACAAAGCAGGGCTGTATTATCTTTCCTGCAGAGGAGATCTATGTCACCCTGCCTCTGAAAGAGTCCTGAAATCTCAAAGAACATGGGATTCAGGACATCTCCTATGAGACCTCCCTGCAGTTCTACTTCAGCAAAGAGGGGATAGTTGGGAATGATTAAAAAAACCCCAACCTCTAAACCACAGTAGCTCCTGACTTACCAGAGCTATCCTGTGTGCAGTTTCACCTCCTGATTTGAGGATTTTGCACTGGTTTCTGTTTTCAGATACATCTCCCAAGTGCAATCAGAATTTGTCCAGCCTAAGAAACCACAGCACCAAGTCCCCACAGAGACAGAGAATGGTAGGGACATGCAAGAAAGGAATTACTGAGACAAATGCCAAGCTTTCACTTCTCCTGAGGTCATCCAGAAATCAAAGACTGATGAGGCCTTAAACTCTGAGACATCTTAGACATCTTAGACTTTGAGAGAACCCTCCCTGGTCAAAGCAATCAGGTGGCTCTGCACTGGCATAGTGATCCTCCTTTTCTACCTACTCAGCATTCAAATAGCCAAACACTTATTTCTTTTTCTTTTTTTTTTTTTGAAAAAGATTTTTTCCCCAACCACAAGCAGTCACACTTTCCTCTACTTGCTTTGGAGGTGGCATCCCTGAGATGAACTGTAGAAGCATGGGCTCATTAATTTATCATATAACTTTCCCCACTGAACATTTGTTGCCTATCCCATTTTCCCAGGGACTTGCTTTAACTCCAATATTGATGGTGAAATAAATAGACAAATAAATCAGCCAGCCAGAAATATCTCCTCTTCTATTACCTGATGCTTTAAAATTTGATGGTTTCCACCTCATCTCCAAATTTAAGTTTTGAGTAGTGGACAGCTCAGATAATATTCAATCTCCACGCTTCTTTCAAGTTATGCATATATAGAACTATCATGACAAAAAAAGCCATCTGCTAGCTCTGGAAAACTACAGTGCTACTGGAAAGAGCTTTTTTAGTTTCAGAGCTTTACACATTAACCTTCTAGCACACCAGGGTGTGGATACACAACTTTCTAGAAAAATTACCTCAGCTTTGTTACACAACAGGTCTCAGCAGGGCTTTCGGGTTCACACTCCTGCTAGGGGCTCCAAGGAAGGCCACAGGGATGCTGTAAAAGCAGCCCTACAAATTGCCATCAGCTGCTCATAATGTGTTACTGGTGTTGCCACAGATAGTGACAATAGTGTCCCACTCAGCTGGAGAGTGCAATATCAGTACCAGTAAAAACTGGACTGGGTCAGAACAATAATCTACTGAGCATTTTCCAGGTAGCCATTGATTTTCAATTTGGTACTAATATATGTTTGACATGGCATTTCTGGTAGTAAAGCAGAACCTGGCAGTCCAAAAAATGATGTCCAAGGACAGAAATTTGAAGCAGCATGATAAGGCAAATAAACCTTCATTTCAAGCCCATCCAACAGAGGAAAACAAAAATAAGAAATGACATTAAAAATGAGACAAATCTTCAGCCAGCACAAGTCAATACAACTCCGTTCAAGCTCAGAGAACTTACACTGACTTACATTAGATGAACATCTGGCCTCATGTACCTTATGATACATTACAGGCAAAATTAGCTTTCATGGGCATGGCCTCATAACTCTGGGATCACCCTTGTAGAGCTGATGGCAAAATACAGTCTGTCAGACAGGTATATGTTTTTACTACTATTAAAAGCAAAAAACCAAATGAGCCTCAAAATTGCAGTACACACTTAGAAACAGAATGCAGCATTTTTTCATCCCTTGACTGCAAATGGCTGCATCCATGCTAGAAGCATTCGGTAAATATTCAGGCAGCCTGACTGGCAGAGAACGAACAGAAGATGCAGCCTCTCGAGGTCTATTCCCTGGCTGTGAATACAGCTTGCAAGAGACCCCAGCACTTGCTAGAAACAAGCTGTTAGAGGGAAAAGAACAGATCTGTTTGTACAGCTGGCTCCTGTCAATCACATATTTATTCCTGATGTTTAGAATTAGTCCCACTGCAGAAATTTCATCCAAAGAAAATAAGCCCACCCTATTTAAAAGTAGCACTCTATACAGTCCCTTTTACAAGGAATAACCCTTAACAAAGTAATTCAGGGGACAGTTCACACAGCAAAGATGACTGAGTGCAAAGGTGACACAAAAATTACATAGTCTTGAGGATGATGAGTGTTTAAGTTATATGATGTAATGGGAAACTTGATTGGGAATAACAAGAACATAACTTCTGTAGCTGGTCATAGAGTCAGTGATGTAATTTTGCAATCCAGTAGAGGGCAAACTTAGCCTATATATTCTCAAAGTCTTCCTAAGACAGTTAACAGCAGATGTTCAGACATGCTTATCTTTCATTTGATAACTTGTAGAGATATGTAGCAACCTACAGCACCAGAACTTATAAGATGAAACAGCATCAATCATACCTATCATTCAGTGGTTCTTCAGCCAAATCAATATTTATTACAAAAAAACAACAAACTGATAAGGAACCACATACAGTTTAAATATTTTCCATTAATATATTGTTTTATGTCATTAATTCCAATATTTGATTAATCAGTAATTACACACATATTTACTGGATGTTGCCCACATGTAAAACAGAGAAATAAAAACTGACCTCTCTACTCTTATTAAATGCATATCAGCATATATGCTTCAAGCAGTTTGGTTTTCACTTTGCTATTGTCTAAAAATATGGGATTCTGGGTTATATGAAGGAATACATCTTCTAGAAAAACCTCTTGCCTCTAACACAAAATCACACTGCTGTTGTTGGCCATGCACAGCAGGAACAACCTCCCCAGTAATGCCTTATATGGTCCTGGCCAGATTGATTGAATAGGACAAATTTTGCTTCTAAAAGACTGTTCCATACGTGCACCCTTGTTCTTTCACAACCAAAAGGTGGAGGTGTGAGAAGTTAAGTTTTAGCTCAAACAACGTTCTTTCTATAGGATAAGCTGCAAAATTAGGACTTAGTGGTGGTGCCTATTCCTGTTAAAAACCTTAAGGAGACTGCTGAGCAACAACTCTTCCCCAGAAACAAGACTTGGCCCACAGAGAACAGTTTGGGGATGACATCACTCACAGTGACTGAAGGAAGACGAGGTCCTTCTCACTCTTTCTATCATCCAGTACACTCACCAGTACAAGATATGGAAGCCAAGAGGCAACTAATAACTCCTTATAAAGTGGCTTTTTATGACCATAGAGCCAAAGGGACCCAAGTTGCACTGCAGTTGGCACCATCCATAATGTGGTGGGTCCATCCATAAAGTGGGAACTGTGGGAGGATCAGTTGAACTTACTCCACAAACAGGCTGGTAGATCAGGATACTTAAATTTTAGTCGCCTGTCTGCCAGTGGTGTGATGGGCAACCTTGTGCAATAGACCTTCTGAGGCAAAACCATGACCTATATAAAGTGCTTAGATGAAAAGCACTGTCATGTCTGAATGCTGGCAAACACCACTATTACCATGACTACTCTTACCATTACAGTCTCCATTCTGCAAACAGCTGAGCAACATGACTCAGACCAGCAAAGTGTTTATGCATGTACTTCGACCTGCTGTAACTATTCCCATGCTAGAAGTTCAGCATATTATTCAAAATCTTCTTGCACTGGAGCCAGTGTGCTCAGTAGGACTCAATTTTTTGTTGACTCATTAGGATTCATCAATGATATCTTCTCTCAGAAGACCATTAACTTCTCTAAGACTTATATGGAGCCAACAATGGGATACGCACATGTATCTATAGCACACATATCAGCATGCACAAACACGATTTACACTCAAGCGAATACCCCATATCACAGTCAATGAGGCTGCAGTAGGAAAGCCCACCTGAAGAGCTCGTTTCTGCAAGAAAAAAACCCAATGCATCCAGTTCAGCTGTGATGTTCTTTCAGCAAATCCATCTCATGATCTGTCCAGCTGGTGCCTCTCCAGCTCTGGATGAGCCACATGCCTTTGATTAACCTTTCACATCACTGATTTTGTCAGGGACACCAACCTGTCTATCTGAATCTGCCATCCAATTCATCAGCACCTTAGACTGACAGATGTTTTCTTCTGTCAGTGGCTGATATGGGCATTAAAAAAAAGGAAAGGGAGACACAAAGGGAAAAAAAAGACAAAGAAATGTAAACAGCATAAATATTGTGCTAAGTCAATTTTTTCCCTTTTCAGAGAAGGAAAAGGCTTCTGTAAGGCTCAGCCCTAATTTTCTTTTTTAGTGTGAAGTCTAGTTGGGAAGAAATGTCTACTGAGTAAGATAACCACCTAGTAGCAGACATGGCCCAGTATCCACCTACCTGCTCTCCATTTTGAAAATGTTTCTAATTGAGTCCAAACTCTCAATCCTAGAAGAAATGCTGTAGCACAGCAGTAGATACCCAGTAACAGCAAGGTACTCCGGTTTTCAGGTATGTTCATAGTGATACCTACCACCTCTTACAGCCTCTGTTGATACACAAGTTACAATTGACTTTTCCACAAAAAAGCCTTGTTTGGCCTCTTCTGCCTATTCCCCTTACAGCCACAGTTGCTTCCCTGCATTCTGGATTTTCCAGCGCCTCTTTTCACCATGGGTGAGTTTTCTGCAGGACAAAGGACCTAAAAAAATCTTATTTTAACATGTTTTATGTACAGAAATAAAAAGAAGTAAGGCTTCACTCATGTTTGTGTGTAGGCAGATTACAAAAGATGTGGCTATAGGAGAGATGCTGCATTGATTACTAAGTCACTAGCGAATGGAGGTTACAAGAAGTATTATAAAAGAAAAGGACTTAGAAAAGGTTGTGTGCAAGCACAGCAACAGCAGACACCATCAGGCAAACATCCTATGGGTCTGCTGAAGGCTAAGTCTTTTCTGCGAGACGTGGCTGAACCCAGTCATTTAACAGCAACACTGGTCAACAGCAGAAGTCCTTATAGCCAGAAACTGGACCCATGGTCCTACCCAGTACAGCCAACAGTATGTTTCTCATGAGAAAAAAAAATGAATTCCTTTAGTAACACAAATTCCTAGAGATGCTAGCTATAAAACACTGCTAGTGGCTGGGTCTTATGCAACATCAAAGAAAATCATATTTTTGCTTTCATGTATGCACTGAAAAAAAAGAAGAGGTTTGCACAACTTAACATAGTTTCTTATAAAGTAGAAGTTAGCTTTTTTCTTTTTTTTTTAAATTGCATCTCCTTAATCCTTTCTGTGCCTCAAACCATTCCAGATAATGATCTCATCCCTTTTCTATTTTGCTACATTATTTTACATACTTTAGCAATTTTTGTTATTGTAAAAGCTGTGGTTGAGGGAGCTAATAGTGAGGAATTAGAAATTCATTTCAATATGAGACTGAGTTAGCAAAGATACCAATTTAGTACTATCACAGTGCTTCGCAGGTGATCATGTGGAAGTGCTCCATGAAGTCCACCAGCCACATAAATCACAGCAAACTTTCCTGCTTTTTTCAGCAGAAAATCTTACTGACCCATAGGTGTTAATGTGACCCATCACTGGTGAAGAAGACCCCATATCAGGCATCACACACTCAAGAACATCCAACTACTCCATCACATCTCCTCTGGGCACCATAGTTTCACTGGTGTATCCAAGAAGATTGTTTCTCCTGGTGATGTCTGTTTTACTTCTGATGTTGGGGAGATGAAATGGTCATCACAATACCAAGCTCTAAAGCTGCAAGCACCAGGCTAGAAGGTAAGAGAAGTATGGGAGCCTTTCCCTTAGGAGCCAAGACACACAGGCCTAACATGCCACTTTTACAGACACTTTTCAGAAGTGACTTTTCCAGCATTAGGAGGCTGGGGATATTTCACTGTCAAAGATCTTAACATTTCAATATATTTATTTCATTTATGTACTTCAGAGACACACATGACAGCATGATGCTTTCCAAGAAGGCAAGCACAAGATGAATAAGATGGCTGTTATAGTGAACTCTGGCTGCAAATTTAATTCTTCTGTTTGACACAGGCACACTTGCTGAAGAGTCTGTGCCAGAGATGCATTTTAAGCAGGGCACTAAATCAATATTTACCATAATTTTGAAAGATCTGTGAGTACAGCCTGGGCACCAAGACAACACTTGCTGCATAACCATCAGTGAAATACAGGGTTCTAAAACTTTCCAGATAATAAACTGCTTGCAGGGCACTGGATGGCAGAAAGAGCTAAATCCACATTATATGCACCCAGACCTGCGGGCTGCCATTCCAGCTTTCCATGCTGTGTCCTCAGATACAAAACTAGAGTGCCACAACAATTAATTCTTTGGGTTTGTTTTTTTTTTTGTTAAATGCACTGTCAGATAGCCTGTGACTCATCTAAGCTCCTTTAGCATCCCTTTTCCCAGTTTTTGTACCCTGGCTTCTCAGAGACACTTTGAACCGCCTTTTCCAAAACCCTCTGCTGTCCTTCACACAATGAATCATCTCCTGGAGAAAGGCATGTCTTTAACTGCCAAGGCAGTTTTTGGTACTCGGTGACATCTGGATGAACCCTCTGGTGCCAAAGGCTGTCTGAGCAGTACTGATCTGGATCACTTTGTAATAAAATGAAAAACTGGGGAAGCTGTATTTGTCACACAGCATAAGAAACACTGACAAGGGGCTCAGAGCAAGTTTATTGCTGGAAGTAGAGAATTCTGAATTTGAAAGAAAAATTTACTATCTAAATTTTTCACAGACACAAAAATCTAAAGAAAACAAAAAGCCCATAGCAACACAGGGAAGTTCTAAGTCAATATCAGCAAATCATTTTAATTAAATATTAAATATAAGGATATACACAATGAACAGCAATATGAGCAATGTTTTGACTGACAGTATGACAACTGAAACAAAACTAATCATAGAATCATAGAACAACCAGGTTGGAAGAGACCCACTGGATCATTGCATCCAACCATTCCTATCAAACACTAAACCATGCCCCTCAGCACCTCGTCTACCCGTGTCTTAAACACCTCCAGGGAAGGTGAATCAACCACCTCCCTGGGTAGCCCGTTCCAGTGCCCAATGACCCTTTCTGTGAATTTTTTTTCCTAATTTCTAGCCTAAATCTCCCCTGGCAGAGCTTGAGGCCATTCTCTCTTGTCCTGTCCCCTGTCACTTGGGAGAAGAGGCCAGCTCCCTCCTCTCCACAACCTCCTTTCGGGTAGTTATAGAGAGCAATGAGGTCTCCTCGCAGCCTCCTCAAAACAGTAAAGTAGAAATCAAATATTTTGGATATATAAATGAAACAAAGCTGACACAATTTATCTACATTTACTCTTCATTTAAAATTGTATCAAAATTGAAACCAATTTGTTTCTTCAAAATGTGTCTACTTTGATTAAGCTGCATTTCCTGATGGTTGCTAGATTTCAAATGTTTTTGATCACCTCTAATTGAGAGACCTCTTAAAGTGTAAAAGCATCTCAAAACAGAAAGTATTTTAGATGTGAAACAGAGATGTGACTAGATGCTAGATATATGAAATTGTTAAATGGCAATTTGATGATGGCATGTGTCAATATGAAGACAAAAAGGAATAACACATCATTTCAGAAATTTTTGTGAAATACTGGGTATGCCTCCTCACTAGTTCCCACACATTAAATGATCTCCCACACCTGAAGCACCAAGTTTTAAGTCTCTTCTAGAGTCCTACTTCACCACTGAGGACCATAAATGTCACATTTCTTAGTATAAAGAGAGGAGCATGTGGAGAGTTTGTGTAACTGAATTAACAAATCTTTGTTAACATTTTTTCTGCATCTGCCAAAGCACTTCAGCTGTACGCAGCTTCTAGGCTTTGACTTATCAAAGGCTTTCACAGATACTTAACCTGAAGGAGATGAACATTTCTAAATGTTACATGTATTTTTAAAAGACATATATTTTTTAAAGTGAAATAGATACCTAAATCTATGCAATACTGAAGCCACAGAATATAAACTCCCTGAAGCTGTTTTCATATGTATCAGAGACTGCTGTCAGCATCTTTGATTCTTGTCCTAAAACAAATACAGTATGATAATTACAATAGTAAAGAATGAAGTTTTCAGGACATGCTTTTGGGAGCATGTGGAAGCATATAAGAGAACTAGATCTGTTTGACAAAAGATGAAGCCAGTCTCCAGGCTTGGATTTTCTCAAGGGACCAAAGTGACCTCCATGCCCTTTGCTGTACTGCCACGCATCCCAACCTGTATGACACACTTTTTTCCTAGTTTCTCAAACCCTTCTGAGCAGAGACCAGTGTTCAGGCCACCAAACTGTGCACCAGGACAGAAGGAAACCTGTCGTGTTAGCTGAGACAATGTGCTGCAAAACTACATAGCAGCTCCTTCTCTGGCATATAATTGCACATGAAGAAGAGGTAGAAAGAGAAAATGTCCTCTCAAAGAGTCTGAAGAGACATGTGGCTACATCAATGCACAACTTTCTCCACTGTCTCCTTTATATCTACCCCAAATCTAAAAATAAACCAATGGCCTGAAAAGGTGTCTGGGAGGAGAAAATATTAGCCACAAGTGTCAAAAAATATCTCCATACTATTAGATGACCATAGTGGGGGGGAAAACAATGTGTAAAGTTTCTAGAGCATGAAATGTGTTTTCTTTTGCTTTTGTAACAAGCTCAGAATTTAAAAAATGCTACCAAAAATAAGAGATACTGCCTCCTTGTCTACTGCAGGTATCATTTCCTATTTTTGATGTATATTTGATTCAGATTATTTTTCCTTTAGTGACCCTTGAATAGAGATGAATACAAATAAATTATCATTTATTTGTATCTGTCAGCATTCATATAGAGGTGAAACAGTTAAATAAGACCAGGTACTGAAGAGAACAATGAAGATGATGCACTTGAACCACAGCAACTCCATGCAATGCTACAGGCTTGGGGATGAATGGCTGGAAAGCTGTACAGTGGAAAATGACCCAGGGATGCTGGCTAATAACTGGCTGACTGTGAGCCAGCAGTGTGCCCAGGTGTCCAAGAATACCAAGAGCATTCTGGCTTAGACTAGAAATAGTTTGGCTATCAGGACTCAAGAGGTGATCATCCCCCTGTACTCAGCATTGGTGAGGTTGCAGCTTGAATCCTGTGTTCAGTTTTGGGCCCCTCAGAAGGAGAAGGACTGGAGAGAGGTGCTGAAGTGTGTCCGGAGAAAGGCAATGAGGCTGATGAAGGGTCTGGAGCACGAGTTTTATGAGGAGGAGCTGAGGGAACTGGGGCTGTTTAGCTTGGAGAAAATGAGGCATAGAGGAGACCTTATCAATGCCTACAACTACCTGAAAGGAGGTTATTTGAGGAGGATGTTGGTCTCTCCTCCCAAGTAACAAGTGGTCTCAAGTTGTGCCAGGGGATGTTTAAAGTGGGTGTAGGAAATACTACTTCACTGAAAGGATTGTCAGACATTGGAACAGGCTGCCCAGGGAAGTGTTTGAGTCACCATCCCTGGAGATATTTAAAAAATTTGGACATGGTTTATCAGTGAACTTAGCAGTGCTAGCTTTATTGCTGGACTCAATGATCTTAAAGGTCTTTTCCAACCTAAATGATTCCATGATTCTGTGATCCTGAGCCAACACAAGAGCCTCTGCTATAAGAAGAGACAAGCTTGTCTTGTTCAGTCTAGTAAAAGAAAACCTCAGAAGGGATATGAATGTTGTCTATAAATACATCAAGGAATACAACAAGATAGGAAGGAGAGCTCTTTAAGCTAAAGGACAACACTGGCACAAGAACAAATGGATATAAACTGGCCATGAATAAACTGAGGGTGAAAATTAGAAGAATGTTTCAAAGCAATGGAGAAGTGAGGCTCTTGAACAATTTCCCAGTGGGAGCAATGGTAGCAAATGACCTAATTTGTTCAAAGATAGATCAGTTAATTAGTTTATGAAAGGGTTTCTCTGACAGAGGCTGGCTATGGCAGAGGGCTGGCCTCAGCCCCAGATGTCCTTTACAACCCCACGTTTCTAAGTAATTTGAGATGTTAATTCAGTTCTGTATCAAATGAGATGTCATGACAGCTTCTAAACCTGAAATATTTTTTTTCTTAGTGATTCCACTTTGCAGTGCCACTGACATGCATGTTACTTTCCAGACACCATGAAAAAGTGTCTGCATACAGGAGTTACATTTTAAGGCACATAGAACAGAGATCATTACCACTGGCAAAGTGGTATAGTGCTGATGTTTAGAGCTAAGAAATGGAGGTGAAAGGACAAAGTTAAGCCAAAGCAAGGGCACCATCCTTGTGAAAGTGCACAGCCTTTTTTTTTTTTTGTGGGAAGAAAACAATGGCAGTTCTCACAACTGTTAATCCTAAAATTTCCTTCTTAGTTCTTTTTTTTATGCAACTGTTGAGTATTTTGATAAGATTTAAGCAGACTTGTGAAATAAGGTGGTCCATAAATTTCCAAGTGAGTGACGTGGAGAGAAGTGTCACTCTGGAGGACAAGGACTGTTCTTGTTTACTCATTTCTGACTATTCATCACTTCCAGCTATGTGAGAAGGCACCTCTCCACCTGCTTCTCATTTTGGTGACATCTTTCCTTGGTACCCAGTCACACCCCCGGCTGCACTGGTCTTTGCCATGGTAAGTGCTGATGCCTTTGTGGACACGTACATAGAAGAAAACAACTACATCTATTCCATGAACATCTCATTCCAACTGCTAATAGTTTCTTATGATATTTTTATCATTTATATTAAGGAATGGAAACACACTTTGCTCACTTGAACAAATACTTTACAAAAATGTGAGCCGGTGAACAGAAATGTCTCATTTCCAAAACCGTTTTCCAATGCAAAGCATTTTATGTAGCAGGCAGGTTTTCTGAGAAATCTTGGAGAGCAGGACTCTGCTCTTCCACGCTCTGAAATGCCCAGCAGAGTCCGTCCCTAAAGCTCTACAGCCTCTTTCTTATTTTCAGGGTTTAGGGACAGTGAGTGTTTTTTGTTGGGTTTTTGGTTTTATTGGTTTATTATTATTGCTATTATCATCATTATTATTTTTAAAGGTATGTCCCTGTCAAAGGGGATTGAAATTGAACCTTGTGTGACTGAAGGGACTATCAAAAAGTTTTTTCAACAGACAGAGCGTTTAAGGGCAGAAGACAATTGCACTTAATAAACAGGATAAACCTGTTGTCTAAATATCCCTCTGGTACTTACTTTTGTCTTTTAAAAGTGAAATTGTATAATTGACATATCCCTGCACTGTTGTGTTTGCTACTTGAAGTTTCTATGTAGTGGTTTTTGTTTCCAGTTAAATAGTGAAAGAGCAGGTTCTTCCCTGAAAGAATAGATGTGAAAGATACCACCTCTCAGTCAACTGCCCACATAATAACTACACTAACTATCTAATTAACAAACTAAAAAGTCACCTATCAGTTTTGAGAGCACCACTGAACATCCTGCATGGATCATTTAGACAACGACCCCACCATGATGCCAGCACAGAACATTTTGTGCCTAACAAGCTATAAGGAGGAGGGCAGTCTGGAGACAAAGACTGACATCAAAACTCATTCCCATTTGCCTCTTAGTGCCCAGTAGTCAATGACAATCCTGCCAACCTTTCCTCAGGTACTCAACTCCATAGCAACCAGTTAATGCACGAAGCTCAACCTTGTCTTTTTCATCAACTCACTGTGATACACAAAGCACACAAAATACATGCCTTAGAGCTGCTTGTTTCACTACAAGGTTGCATAGTTATATCTAGGCAAAAAGATAAAATAACCCACTGAGAAGTCTCCTGTCCAGAGGCCAAGCAGTATAGTTCTATCCATCCAGCTGAAGTCCCTTGCTCCTCCAAAACAGTGAGAATATGCTGACAGCGCACTGTGAAAGGTTGTTAGCCTCTGCTATGGCTGGAGCTGTGCCCAGACACTTGTTGGGATAGCAACAGAAAACTGTGCCAGCAACTCTGTTCACATACTAACAGTAGGACAACCCCAAGCAGCTGTCAGGTCCTGTGTGGCAGCACAGATACACTCAATACATCAGACATTTCAGAGCGATAAAGTAAGACCTCTGCAGTCACACTGAACTCTCATAACAGAATGGTGTCATAGCAATTTCTTATCTTTTTTCCCTAGAAAAAAACCTCAAAAAACAGTATTGGGAAAACATAGTTCTTAATCCAAAGCCCTCAAAGGGCAACAGAAAGAGACTCACAACAGCTATAGTGGTCTTGTGTGTTAGGCTCTGCAGACTCATAGGATGGGAGATAAAGTAATGCCATGGACTAAAAGCTAGTTAAAAATTAAACAGTAAGACTACGTGGCACTTTTCAATGTATGAAGGAGATGGAGAGTTTTTTCCCAAGATCTCTTTAAAGATTTTGGGCTCAACTTATGTTCAGAAGTGGCAACACTTGCAAGCAAGAGAAATAGCTGTAGTCAGGCTAGGAATCAAGAAACTATTTACAAATTAAAAAAATCAAATGCTGGGATGATTAGATTGAAACTAGTATTTTGTCAAATGACTAGCATTTATGAGGCAAAATATTACAAAATTATGTAACTTTCCTCATTTTGATTTGGGTGCCCAGCTAGCACGGCAACTAAAAATAAGCACAAATAAAAAGAATTAACCAGAAAGGACAGATCATCAATTACTGTAAATTGCTCCTGAAGCCAGTAGTCCTAAATTAATTTAGGTTACTTTGACTACTGCACTGTGACAGCAGTGATGCCAAAAAATCTGAAAGCAATCATGGATGAATTTGAATTCCTGTAGCATGAAAGGGCATTTGTGAAATGGGATTGCTCCACAGACAGAAAAAATACCAATAGTCTGTGCATTAAAAGCCAGGCAAGTCCTGCCTGATCAACCTAGTGGCTTTCTATGATGGGGTGACCGCATCAGTGGACACAAGAAATACAATGGACATAATCTATCTGAACTTCTGTAAAGCATTTGACATGGTCCCCCACAAGATCCTTCTCTTTATGGATTTTATGGGTGGACTGTTTGGTGGATAAGGAATTGGTTGGATTGTCACATCCAGAGAGTAGTGGTCAACAGGCTGATGTCCAGATGGAGATCCATGGCAAGTAGTGTCCCTCTGGAGTCCCTATCTGGTCCATATTGTTTAATATTTTTATCAATGACATAGCGAGATTGAGTTCACCTTCAGCAAGTTTGCAGATGACACCAAGCTGAGTGGTGCAGTTGTCACACCATAAGGGCAGGATTTCATCCAGAGGGACCTGAACAAGCTGGAGAAATGGGCCTTTATGAACATTATGAGAGGCCAAGTGCAAAGTCCTACCACTGGCTTGGAGCAATCCATAGTTTCAATACAGAATGAGAGATGATCTGTTTGAGAGTAGCCCTCCAGAGGACAACTTGGGGGTGTCCACTGATGAGAAGCTCAACATGAGCCAGCAATGTGCACTAGCAGTCCAGAAGGCCAGCCGCATCCTGGTCAGCATCAAAAGACTCATGGCCAGCAGATTGAAGGAAGGGATTCTCCCCCTCTCCTCTAATGAGACTCAACATGTAACACTGTCTCCAGCTCTGTAATTCTCAACATAAGGATATGGAACTGTTGGAACAGGTCCAGAGGAGGGCCACAAAGATGATTAGAGGGCTGAAGCACCTATCATATGAGGACAGGCTGAGAAAGTTGGGGTTATTCAGCCCAGACAAGAGAAGGCTCTGGGGAGACCTCACAGTGGCCTTCCAGTACCTGAAGGGGGCCTAAAAGAAAACTGGGGAGGGGCTTTTTATAAGGCCACGTAGTGACAGGAAGGGGGTGAGGGTAGCTTTAAATTGAAAGGGGGAAGATTTAGATTAGTTATTAGGAAGAAATTCTTCACGATGAGGGTAGTGAGGTGCTCAAACAGTTTGCTCAGGGANTTGCCATATTCAAACTCCAGAAAAAAAAAATTACTGAAATATCACTGTATGTAAAAGTTCCTGCAAATAGATTAAGGTCCTGAATCTACATGGTTGTGGACTATACGTTATTGGAATATAAAAATACTGATATGGTTCTGTTTTCTTACTGTAAAGTGAGGATTAGTCATACTGTGGATACAGCTTTGAGGTGAACAAACAAACTAAAGAGACCAAGTTTTCTGAACAGGACAACTACTTCAACTATACATACATTAATTGATCAGTAGAAAAAAGGCACAAGGAACAAACTCTTGATGCTGTGTGTGAATACATTGCAAAGCAGCTATAATTAGGTAATGCAAAGGCGTAAGTTCTTTTTCTACTTATTTTCAAGTTACACAGTGACTGGTGCATAAAATGAATGAAGTTGAGTTGTTACATTAGGAGCTATCATCTGATTTACAAGTTCAACAATACTGGGAGACAAATGACAGCAATACTGAGGATGAAAATTTAGATAAGAATTTGCAAAACCATCTGAAACCAATTACAGAAGTTTTAAGGTCAAATCCAAAGAAATTGAAGTTCTTTTTGATCCAAGTGCTTAGACAATCTTTGATATTTTGTTTTGATGGATGACAGTCAGGCATCTCCTGATGTAATTCTGCTTATTCACAGAATAAAATAATCACAAGATCTCTTTTTTTTTTCTTTTTCTTTTTTTCCCCCCTGGAACACATTATAATGTCCTGAGATACAATTCAGAGAGTTTTCTGCTCAGAATACTGAACCTACCCTATTTATTTTCATAAATAAAAATATTTATGAAAGAATCTGTTTATTGCTTTCACTAGGGCCATGCTGTAATCTCTTGTCCTATTCTGCTCCTGCTTCTGGACATACACTACACCAGCCACTACGCCCACATTCTTGTGTCTTTAGTCAGTCTATTTGACTGTCTGCTTCCACCTTTTCAGCCCTTGCTAAATCAGGATCCCACTCTGGCCAGCTTGGCAGCAAGGCAGGCATACATCCCCTGCAATTTGTTGTGTCACTCCCACAATGCAAACCCATCTTTTGAAGAGGGTCCTCCACCACCAGCACAGCAGTACAGTGGCATCCAAAGCAAATAAGAAGGAATTAGAAAAGCATGAGAAAAGCTGTAGGGATCAATGGCAAGATTCACTAAGTTACTCAAGTTCAGCTAGTGTCCTTGCAAAAAAGAACCTGGGTTGAATGAAGTCCATAGAAAGCAGCACAAAGTATAGCCTGAAAGTTCATAATTGTAACATAGTGATGGCTGAGATTAAATATCAAGGGTGATGATGGCACTCATCTCATTTCCTCTGACACAGTAACCTCAGGCAGCAGTGTCTGATATTGTCAATGAAAAGAAATGACCATTTCTAGAAGTTTTCACCTAATGTCTTAGCCGGTGATAAGCCTCTCTCTTCCTGACTATCATTCCTTCAGTGACTTGTTCACCTACTGAAATTAACTGTCCCAGCCCTCGATTAGGAGAAACGAATTGCATCCCAAACAAGAAAAGAAATCTGAAAAAAACAAGATGCTTGTAGTTTTGACTGTAGTAACAGTGGGCATTTATGTTAGCCACATAAAAAGGTAATCGTTGTTTTAAATTCAACTAGTTACACTTAGCTAATTTAGCATTTCTCAGTTCCATATAGTATCAGATCACGACTTAAACTGGCAATAATAGCAAAAATCTTAATGGACTGCGTGACCTTTTAACTACTTTTCCCTTTACTGACAAAATGTCTTTTTGATGCAGGAATTTTCTTCTTTTTTTAAGAAGCCATCAATTTTCTTTTTCTTTGCAGTTATGGGGTGGTTTACTGGGGGAGCTATGTGAAAAACCTGCCAAGATTTCACAGTGTAAAAGACGACCTTGTTACGTCTTACTTGAGACAGCCTCAGTCCCAAGGACTGTATATAGAATACTGCAAAATTAATAAAAATGGATAATTTTCTCCAATAATGTTAAAGTTTTCAGTGGCCAAGGCTACCAAAACATATGATTAATCATATTATTACCTTGACACAAATCTTCTGTTCTTTTTTCCCTTATGCATGCCAATGTATTTCTGCCATTGCAAAACAATTTAGAAGTCAAAGGTTGTAGTACTTTGTATAGAAAGAACTTTTTTCCCCACTCAGTATTTAACTGCATCTGTCATCACATCAATCTCTTTCAAATTTTCAGTATCCTCTTCCATGCACTTTTTTTCCCAGTCGGATAAAATTTTGTGACACCCACTATTTCCTCCATCTCTTGCAGTTTTATGCATCTCATTCAAGCCTCTTCACATTCAGTTCTTTCACTCACCACAGAAATTAATTTTCCTTAAGCTGGCTTTTTAATACATATACTGTCACAGCACAAAGCATACTCACACTTTCAATGACAGTGTTTCCTGTCTTCCCTCATATTTTTACATTTTTATTACCTCCACAAAACACACTGTTGCAAAGCAGTAAAGTAAGTAATGGAAAGCTGTGCTGGTTTTGGCTAAGATACAGTTAATTTTCTTCATAGTACTAAGTATTGGGCTGTGTTTTGTATTTGTGCTAGAAACAGTGTTGATAACAGCATGTTGTTCTCCTTACTGGTGAGCAGTGCTAATATGGAGTGACACCCTTCTCTGCTTCCCATACCAGCTCACCCGCAAGCACAAAACCGGGAGGGGACACAGCTGGGACAGCTGATCCCAGTGACCAAAGGGATACTCCATTCCATATGATGTCATGCTTATCATACAAATACTGGGTAAGAAAAAGAAAGGCGGAGGATGTTCAAAACGATGCTTTTTGTCTTCCCAAGTCACTGTTGACACGTGACTGAGCCCTGTTTCCCTGGAGATGGCTGAACACCTGGTACCAATGGAAAGTAGTGAATGAATTCCTTGTTTTGTTTTGCGTGCAGCTTTTGCTTTACCTATTAAAGTGTCTTTTTCTTAGCCCACACATTTTCTCATTTTTACCCTTCCAATTCTCTCCCCCATCCCACTGCAGCAGCTGTGTGAAGCTTAGTTGTCAGCTGGGGTTAAACTGCAACAGTCCTTTTTGGCATGTTAAACCCCACAATGGCACAACTTTCTTGGAGACAGGGTCTAAAGGTGTCCAATTCCACAGGAAAACATGCTGATTCCCAATCATGTTAACAGAGTTCAGTGCATTAAATATAGCCCCATGTCAGTAATTTACAGATCTGCTGCGCGCAATAGACAGTAATGGCTCTATAGAAGCTCTTAGGGCCTTTTATAAGAACTCTCAACACATGAGTCTTTTATTCTTTTTGACAAGTTGATCCTTTAAACTACTCTACTAAAGGGAAGAATGGAATAAGGCAAAACTAAAATTTTAGCTTTTGCTCAGCATGTCCAGATCGATGCTAATTAAGACAAACTATAAAAGAGAGACTGCTAGGGATTTCAAGTCTAAATGTAATTATGTGTAATATAACTATTAAAAACAGATCAGGAAGCTTGATGTTCAATTTTAATGAATCTCCATTTTCTTCAGACCAAGACACCTGCAGTGCTATACAGACAGCTATCTGAAAAGCATTCACAACAACCCAAATTTAGACCAAACTCACCTGATTTGGGGTCTTGTTATGACAGCCAATCTATTAAAGAGTTTCATAATCCTTTTGCTGCTCTATATAGGCAGTCAGTGGAGTAAGCAGAGCACAGAAATGATGTGATTTCAGTAATCCATGTTGCTGAGGAGGCTTACAGTTCCATTCTGAACTAGATGGTTTTTTGTTTTTTTCCCCTGGATATAGAAGCATAATTCTCTTCAAGGTCAGATAAAGTATGCTGCAATAACAGAGGTGGAAAGTACTGAAGGCATTTAACATCAAGCCTGCATTATTTCCTGTAAAGATGGCACACAGCTCTCCAGAGATGGGAAAGTATGTTTGTTTGGGGTTTTTTTTTCCTCTTTTCCTTTTCTTTTTCTTTTTTCAGGGGGGTGTCAGGGAGAGGAGGATACTGTGTGTATCAGAGATTGCTACGTGCCTCAGAGATGGCAAAATGTTTTGGGAGGAAAACACAAAATAGCAGACTCTTCTGACCGTTTGCCATGGACAGAAGACTGACTGCTGTTGATGAGGGTCTCCAAATTTTTCCCTTTGGTCTCTCTGAGGACAGAGAAGTTATTTTTCAGTAGGTCAATTGATAAAGTTGGAAAATCTGTCAAGTCTTTGGACATATACAGACATTCTCCAGGTCTGACACAGAAAAAAACAATATTCAAAACCAAATGTAAGCTAAGAACAGATGTTCAGTATTTAATGAAGTATCTTAATCAGCTAGACCATCTGAGAAAAAAAGCAGCATGCACCTGTGAAGCAGAAGGGGATGTTTTGCAGAGGTCAGGCTGATAAGATGCTTTCTCCTACAGAAAATGGATAGGAAGACAGGTAATTCATCAGTGGTGCAACATGGAAGACTTCCCAAGGAAAGCAGAAACTTTTCTACAGATTTCTAACTGTTTTCTACAGTCTTCTAACTTTTACCAAGCTTATACTTGCATTCACCTAACTCCAAACTGAAGGGACAGATGAATATCACAGGTGACATGAGGGCTGCCACTGGAGCAGGGCAACCTTCCCACAGCATATCTGAGTTGACTTACACAGGGGAGGGTGAGACTACAGCACTGTGTGCCAGGGAGGGCTAGGAGACTGTGTACAATCCTCAAAGAAAAGCATCAATCATTACAAAATATTCCAGTTCTGGAATTTTTACAGTTCTGGAATCCCCAATGTCAGAAGGGTATGGAGCTGTTGGAACAGGTCCAGATGCTGCGATGAGAGCGCCGAATCGTAACCACTAGACCAACTCTTCCCTTCCTGGAGCCCTGGAAGCAGGTTCTCTCTGCTATCAGCTCTGCTCGTGTGGAGGAGTGAGGCCCAGTGAGGCCTTGTGGACTTTGAGGNTAAGAGTCGTAAGGTACTAGAACAGTTTGCCTAGGGAAGCTTTGGATGCCCTGTCCCTGGAAATGTTCAAAGCCAGGTTGGATGGGACCTTGGGCAGCCTGGTTTTGTGGGAGGTTCCATGGAAGGGGATTGTAACTCGATGATCTTTAAGGTCTCTTCCAACCCAAGCAATTTTAAGATTCTATGATTTTTCCTGGAGTGCCGCCACCATCCTTCAGTAGGACAGTAGAACAGCACCATCAGCTACGCTGAGGGTTGCAGAAGGTCCAGAATTGGGAATAAGAGTCTGTTCCTTTCTAGAGAAGTAGCAAGGGTTCATCCATCACTGCTCCTTCCAATCTGCCTCCTGGTTTGAAGTCAGAATGGGGAATTTATGAAGTCAATGTGGCCAAATCAAAGTTTTCTTCAAGTATATGCTTGAAACTTCACAGTTTGAGTCACTAATCACAACTCTCATAAACACTTCAAATTGAAAGACATAATCCAAACAGCAAAATTATAAAGATGAAAATAAAAAGCATATGCTACCATAGATAACAAGTGGCTATATAGTATTCAGCATTTTTTATCTGCCTATGACAGTTATACCTGAAGGCTATGTCTGATACAGACAGAGGGTGGAATTTTCAAAAGTAACCACTGACGTGACCTGGCTCTCGCAGAAGGCAAATTTACTTCAGTTAACTAATAGTCACTGTTTCTCAAATATGTCATCTTGTGTTATCATCCATTCACTGTACCAGGACACAGTATGAGTTAAAAAGCCTTGAGGACCTCTGGGCCTTGAAAGACATGCAGTTATCCTGGAGATGAATACAACTAAATGCTTTACAAATATGTATTCTTTGCTGATGTTTGAAGAAAAGAGCAGTAGAAATGTCTGAGTGGGACAGAAGGAGGTGAAAGATGGAAAAGCAATTTTACGCATACTTCCTCTTCATCTTGGGTTTTAATCTCTCTAATCCAAGCTGTGAACTTCCAGTTAGAGGAAGAAAACCAAGGCTGTGATTGTGGAATAGATGTTTGTTCAGAAGTCCACTAGTACTAAAGTGATATTAGGTCTTGCTCTCTGCCTATGCTGAAATTGTGAGGGCTGAAAGAAGCCAGTCATCATCCATCATGAAAAAGGCAAGCATGATTCCTGTAACATACAGAAATACCCATTGGAAAGGGTATCTCTCCATGGAAATGATCTACAAATTAAAGCAGTGACATTTTCAGGACCGCTCACGCTGTCAGGTTGTTGCATTGTCTCTTCAAGACCTTGCTTCTGATGGCTACTTCAGATTTGTAGCACTTGATCCAAAGGTATTCTATAACACAGTTTCAAAACTCATTATAGACAGAAGCACATTAAATATTTCCAAATAAATATCTAATGCATCTGAGTTTTCTCTGTAATTATTTCATCTGGGATGCATAACACCATCACTAGGGCGAACTCTCTCAGGTGCCCACCTTTCACAAATATGTTCTCTACTAAAACATTTTATATTAAGCAGTAATTTAGGATAAAACTAGAGATTGCCCACAGTTTTTATATAGGTTTCTTTTTCTTGTTATACAAATCAGAAAATAACTTTGCTTGAACCAAGATAATGAAAGAAAATGTCCTGGAGCACTATCTGAGGTGTCAAGGTCACATGAAAAAAATGTATTCCCATGAACAGTAAAGTTAATGGTTGGTCTTTTGACTTGAGTGTAATGTAGATTTGATTTTAATTGAAATTCAGCAAAGTTTCTGTGAAATTCTTCTTGTTCCTGATAGTGTAACTGCCACCAATTATAAATACAGTGCAAAAGGGCAGTTCTTCTTTTCCAGAGACATCATATGTAGGGGAAATGAGATCAGTCTGCCTAGCCCATTCATAGCCCTTAGGTCACATACTCATGTGGTGGTACAATTCAGAAACTACCAGTTTTTTCACACTGCATAGACATTTTTCTGTGTTTTCCTAATATAGCTTTATCATTACGTTTTTTCTATTGATTTCCGTGTGTTCTCTTGCATCTTGTATTTGAAACCACCCAAATCATTTGAGAAAAGCAAAATAGTCACAGCCTGAAACATGCACAGTAACAGAATGTACTCCTTTTTGCTATTTAAAAAAAAAACCCAAGGGACGTGCCCTACAAATGGTACTGTAAAGGGATAAATCCCACCCCTTGAAAGCCCCCCAGAAGCAAGATAACTTCTCAAAACCTTTCACTTAAGGGATCATAGAATCACCAGGTTGGAAGAGACCCATCGGATCATTGAGTCCAACCATTCCTATCAAACACTAAATCATGTCCCTCAGGACCTCATCCACCCATGCCTTAAACACCTCCAGGGAAGGTGAATCATTGAACAGGGCTGGACCTAGCACTGAGCCCTGGGGAACCCCACTTGTAACTGGCCTCCAGCTGGATTTAACTCCATTTACCACCACTCTCTGGGCCCGGCCATCCAACCAGTTCTCCACCCAGGAGAGTGTGTGCCTGTCCAGGCCAGAGGCTGACAGTTTCTGTAGCAGAATGCTGTGAGAAACTGTGTCAAAATGAAGGTTCCTGCATTAGAAACTGTGGTAAGATACTGAGTTCCATCTATGTGCTCCATTCTTTGCTGCTTAACACATTTAACGTGCAATTTCAAATGGACTTGGTATGTTTGCTTGTAACCTTCCCAAGATGATACACACACAATAGTTTTGTATGGATCATGAAAAAAGAGTTTATTCCCAATATCCCCACTTTCCAAGCAACCCTCCTACACACACGTCTCTGCTCAGTGCCACTGATGCTCAAATCTGCCGCCTGAACCAAGGCTGCCACTTGTTTAGTTGCTGAAATTGGCTCAGAGTCCAGCTGCCACTGCATAAATGACAGCAACAAGGAGCCCCAAATTAATGACTAATGTATGTTTATGAGAGGCTCCTGGGCTGTCCTCTGTATTGCATGAGATTAAGTTATATGAAGTGATATGAAGATGAAGTTTATGTTTAACTCATACACTGGTACCTGCTCCCATTATTCTCCTAATGCTCCTGCAGGACCAGCACCTGCCAAAATATTACTTGTCAGAATGGAGTCTTAGGGTTTGAGCCTGGGACATTACCTACAGCATGGAGAGGTCAGGACTGTGAGAAATGCCTTTGGAAAAATCCACATAAGAAAATTGTTCCCATATTAGCACTGGGTAGGTTGCAACTCAACACCAGCTGGGTCCTGCCTCTGGCTGTGCCCATCTGCCTTCACACTGACTATGGACTGAGTGATAGCTATATTCTAGAAATAGAAACAGAAATAAAGAAATTAAATTAGAATCAATCCCCTATGGATGGCACTGTCATTATAAAAGCCACCTGTTCTCAAATTAACATTTGTTTATACATAAATTTAGAATGCCGTAATAAATTAACACCCCCCAACAGAAATTAACTCTTCTGAGTAGTTCTTCTCTTCCCAGTTGCTAACGGGACATGGGGAATGTTATTTTTCCTTCAAGGCACTCACAGCAGGAATTCAACAATTGTACAAATCATGGAAGTATTGTGGATGGAGTAAATGCTTCTTGAGTAAGTCTAAGTGCCAGCATGCATTCTGTACGTAAGACTTGGATAGAGTTGGTGAGTTTGCAAATACTGACTTGGAGTAGACACATAGTACCTATATCAACCTCTCAAATCTAAAAAAATGTACAGACTAATATTAAATCATTAAAGCAGTCGAGCTTAAAGCTTATGCAAAAATGAATAAAGTAACACATCTTGTAATGGGGGTGGGGACAACACAGTAATAATAAAATAATAAGAGTTATAATAAAAATGATAAGTTTTAGCACACTGACCAGGAAAATGATTTGGAGCTGTTAAGGGATAAAGTATTTTTACGGCGAGAAAAAATCCCAAAGCTGTTAGTCCAATATGCAGCCAAAATGAAGGTTACAAACAGAATATGTGGTTGCTATGGGAATATAAAATAAATCAAAAGTGCTACTATGATTGCTACGCACTGTAAGGAAGTGATAAGACCTCTCTGTGTACATTATACCTAGTCTTGGTTATCATATCAAGGAAAGACACCGTGCTGTTTCAAAGAATGCAGTGCAGAACAAAACAAAGTGAATAGAATGCTCACAAAATTTAAACTATTAACTACTGAAAGAACTTGGATGAGAAACTTGCAAGCAGCAAAAGACAGAAGTTGACATATGTGAATATGAGCATTGGGTATTATTTGTAAAAAAAGTTCTGTTGAGGTCCGTCAGCCCAAAGTTTGGTTATTTAATAAATCCTTGTCCCTTCTCAATATCAATTAACTACACAGGCAGCTCCTAACCTTCACTGTGGTTATCATCTCTCTGCTGTTAGAAAATTAGCTTTTTCCAAGTTCTGAATGCATCTTCATCAAAGGTAACCCATGCTTGTAGCTGGTCTCAATCCAGCTGTTGAGATCCCAAGTGAGATCTCATTATATACAGACTCAGACCTCAACTAAAGTCTCCTTTCAAGAGAGAAATACCTCCAGAAATACCTCAGAAACAGAACTTCATGCCACAGTTTCCAGTTGCAGAAGGCTAGGAGGGTTTCCCTTCCTTCCTGAAGTGACATGATAATGACTGCATTAAGTAATAATGGAAACTTAAATGAGATACTGCTTCTCTTAATAAACAGGCAGACTCTGTATTTCTTGCACCCTGGACATTCTCTGACAGGTTTAAGAATTATGGAATACAAAATACGGAATTAATGTCTCATGCAGAAGTCATAGGACACAGCCCTTAGTTTTCTAATGTGTACAAAGAGATGAAGGAGGATCCAGAGTCATCCCACCTGACTTTAGGCAATTGACTCAGGGCACTAACTTCGGATTGCTGCTGAGCTACTTCTCACTACAGCGTATGACCAGGAATGGTTTCCTTCAATGAATTTAGCTATGGACTCTGCAAAAGAGGTCAAACTACAGCCTACCTGCCAACTTAGAGTTTCAGTCAAACACTATAATCACCATACTCACTCCATCGCCAGCACTGTGTGTCAGCTAGCTAGTCTCTGGCCTGGGTGATCAGTTCTCACAAGCCTCCTTTCTCACTGCACTTCAGATGACTCCAAAGATCTTAGTTCATGCTTCTTCGTTTATAACCCACGTATCACCATTAATGATCTATTTGTTGACCATTAACCTTGTTTATAACTTTGTGAAATATAAAGATAGCCATAAACTGCAGCATTGTAGTCATAAAACATAAGCTAGACATAACGCCCTTTCCCCTCCCCCCTCATCTCCCTATTACTAAGTGCATTATTTCTTATTAGAATAGAAATCAGAAAAGCAGTAATGGTACTCACATGTACAATCACATCTTGTGAGTGTGGCTCAAACTGTTCATTAACCATCTTCACTCCTTTTTCTCTTTTAATTCTCCACACATAACCACACTATTGAAAGGCACCAGAGGACACTAAGTCTGGACATAGATTTTTTCTTTCTGCCCAGTTGCTCCTACAGAAATTGCTTTCCTTCCATTTCCACTTGTGCAGTCACTGGAGTCATTAGTGGGTGTCAGCTCAGCTTCCCCTGGGTCATCACAAGCCCCACAGACCTGGGGCTTTGTACAAGGGTCATTTGACCAGACTCCCAGCTCTCATGGCAACTCATTAGATATTACAAATAACCTGCTCACTCAAAAAATGAGCAAGACTTGCTAAAAACTACACACCTGCCTCTTATCTACTGGTCCTGAGGGCATAAGTAACAGGCTGTGTTACAAAAGGCCCATAACCCTGTCCATAACCAGAATCAATCCTCACAGCAACAGTTTCTCCTCACCCACAAAGGGTCCAAACTTTCCTTACAGCAGGAACAACCACCAGCTCAAAAGAAAATGTAGAAACTGAATGCTTTTCCAGCCTCAGGATGCTTGAGATGGCAGTTTGTTTGCTAGTTATTCATTTGCTTCCATAAGTCTTAAACAGAATGTGGTGTCTTCTTTATTTGTTAGAGACCTGTAGCTCTTAAAATATTATTATATTGCTGGCTGAAAAAGCAGAGAGAAAGAAAAACAAAGAAAAACCCACTACCTCCTTGGGCAGTGGAGCTACTGAATTCTGGTATCCCATGGCTCTGTGGATCATGGTTAGATTCTATGATGACTAACAAGGTATTCACTCCCGTCCATTGCCTTAGAGGATTCCTATTGACCCTCTTTTGCACAATGCTTCCATTGTCCCAGTGAGTAAATCCATCCTGCAGCCTATTATATCGTGGAGACACAAACAAAATCTCCCTGCTCTAAAGCCACTAATTTTCATGAAGCTTGTCAAGCCTTTCATANTCCATGGCTCTCTCTGCAGCTCATGGTTCGATTCTATGATGACTAACAAGGTATTCACTCCCGTCCTTTGGCTTAGAGGATTCCTATTGACCCTCTTTTGCACAATGCTTCCATTGTCCCAGTGAGTAAATCCATCCTGCAGCCTTTTATATCGTGGAGACACAAACAAAATCTCCCTGCTCTAAAGCCACCAATTTTCATGAAGCTTGTCAAGCCTTTCATAGATCTGATTGATATTGGTCAGTTGAATTTTAAAAAAACTAGTGGTGAAGAACAGAAGCAAGTGTGCAATAACACACATTAGGTGACCATGTAACACCTGGAAAAAAGCAGACTAAGGAAACAAGACTAAAGATCTTACTCTGTGTACCTGCTATTAAGCAATCATATATACCATAATAAAATTATTCAGCTTATGTCACAAAGGCAAGTTCTCAGCACATACTCTGTGCTAACTATGCTCAGTCAATGCAGAATCCACCGGCTCTGGGCTCTGAATTAACATGCAGACAAGCAGTATAAAAAACACAGTCTTCTTTTGTAGTTTCAATTCATCAGTTCAAGCAGGAATAAGTGTACTTTATTTTTCTCCCTAGAAGGGTGGAAGCTGCAAAGCAATTTAGCGGCCCATGTTCTTCTAAAAAATTATCACGCTTTTTCTTTCCTGGGTGACTTCTATATCCCCTGCTGACTGGTTTAATGGCACAAAGAGTTATGGAATTATATAGTTTCTATTATGAGCACTTTTTTATATTTAAATTCCATTTTGACACAGTCTATCCTTTCATGAGTCTTTAAAGAAGCAGCTCTGCCCAAGTGCCTCCAACATCTAAGTAACAATGGCTGCCTTGAAAAGACATTTTAAACAAGCCAAGAGCCTTTGGGATGCCAGTGTTCATTTTCAGTCCTTTCATTTTGATGTTCCCTAAAGTTGCCATGAAATGACGTACTGAGTTGTGAAAGTAAGACACTTCAGGAGAGGTCTTCTCTGGATTTTGGTCCTAGCTTGGAGATATGTAGAAAAATCAGAAAGTAGCATGATATTGTTTTCTTCACTAGGGTCTCACAAATGTTGGCATTTTCCTGTCCCATGTACACTCAGGAACATTGGGTATGACTGCAGAACTGTTTCCCTCAAAGAAAAAAAGGGAAAGGACCATGTGTCTCTGTGATAATAAACTAACCAATGTCCAGGACTGTTTGTGAGCACTTGTACTGATGCCTCTATAACGTTAATTTGTTAACACGGTCACAAGCACAGCTTTGCCCTTGGCCAGCTAGTGGTCCCCCAAGCAACTCCTGGATACAGTTTGGGAGTTAACACAGGTGCTGGCCCATTGCCCAAAAGCAATCTGCATCCTTTTTGGGAGGCTCCAAGATGTTAGCAAGAGGCAGAAGCAATTTATGCCAGATGGCTTCAGCATCTGAGAACTGTCCCAGGCACATTTAATCTACTGGAGTCAAGGCAGCTTGTCAGTCTAATGGAACAGAAATATGCAGGATGTTCTGCATGGGAAGACCACATACCCTTCTCCTGACACTTCTCCATGAGGACCAGGTGTTACAGAAGAGAAGGAAGCAGCGGAACAGAAGGGAGAGCTATGCCTGGAGTTACCAGGCACAATTAATTCAATCTCACTAACATTGGATCCAAAAGATTACAGGGTACCAATATGAAGAGTGTTCTGACATGAGGAGTGCAGCAGAGAAAGGAACAAGTTGTACCACAGTGGCACAGGACTTCCAAACAGCTCCTAGCATGCAGTTTTCAGGCCAAACCAGATAATTCAGTCCCTGCTTCGGTTGACAGAGAACCAACAGACCTCTACCTTCCTGGTCTATACTAGAGCCCTCAGTTGCACCAGGGCTGACAGCAACATCCACGTTTCACTAGAGCTCAGCTGAAACCCATTCAGCACCCCAAGGTGGACTTGTCTCTTGCAATTCATGGTCCGCTGCAGACAGTCCCCTCCAGGTACAGAAGAATTTCCTACCACAGTTTGCAGTCGGCTGTATAAGAGCTCTCCTAACAAGTTCTTTCAAGCTTGTACTCCAGGATTCAAAGAATGTGCACATCCCTCAAAACAAGAGACAGCTTAAATGCTCAAAGTTACATCTTCCTGTCGTTTCTGAGTTCAGCAGCAGACAGAGGCACCCAGGTAAAGAGCTTTTGGGATCAAAAATACCCCAGGAAAGCCAGCTGGGGCTCTGACCACTCCTTTCTGGGCAGCAGCTATAGAGAAGAGCCATTAATGTCTACACAGTGGGAATTGGGGATCTACAAGCTACCCCTACTTTCTACCACTGACCTGCAGTAAGACAGTAAGCAAAACACTTAATCTCTGATTCCACATTTCACACGCTATTTGTTGTTTATTTAGGGGGATGATGAGCAGTAGGAATGTTCTCTTAGAGCAGTTTCAAAAGCACCTCTAATAAAAACCTCACTAATTCAAACACAAAGCAATTCTGTGGTAACTTCTCAAAAAAGACTTGATTTTTGCCCCTTTTGTTCTAGTGTCACTTTTCCTTTGGTTCATCTCTAACTCTGCTCGCTTGCCTTAAGCACAGAGGCCACTATAAGTCAAGCCTTGGGAAATGGGCCAGCATTATTTAAAAATTTATCCCTGCTGCAACAAAATCCTTTCATGCTTCTGATTGCTAATTACAAGCAAATACTTTGATAGCAGTGGAAACCAGTTAACTATCCTCTCACCTTTCAAGGCACTGCGTGAAACTTGTCACTACATATGAAAGCATATCTTAATCCAGTTTGATCACAACCTGGAATGAATAAGCTAAGAATACGTTGATGCTACTGAGCACATGAAACTTGAAAGTATTCACTTACTATTTGGTACTCCATTTCTATTTGAATTAATGAGCATGGTTCTATAAATATCTAATTTTCATGAATTGCAAATACTGTGGGATGCACATCTGGGATGTCAGTGTTGAGAAAGAAGTATCTTTGCTTCTTTATGGCAGCAAAGCAGTGACATTTCCATTTAACTCCAAGCCCCACCAAAGATCCTACAGGGACTGTGACCGTCTCCTGACAACACTTGACTCTAGCTCAAGGATTATTAGCTGGTGACCACTTGTCACTAGCTAGAGAAGCCGGCAATACCCACAAAATCTAACCTGCTTTATTAACTGTGTTAGAAATACTATTCACACGAATAAGTAAAGCAAACAGAATTGACCTAAATAAGCCAAATTCAGCATTGCTGTTAGAAAATACATACATATTGACTATAAGAAAGCACACCTACATGATTTTATTTGGCACATTCAATTGAAGGATATATATTAGGATGCTTTATAGGATGCTGGAATATATTATCTCTCTGAAAGTTGCTATGAATGTGCTGCTGTGTACAGTGTTCTGTGTTTGTCTGACTACAAATTCAGCTTCCTGATAGCAGACTTTACATCTTGAGTTGGAATAAGCCCCTGTCATATATCCACAGCTTTCCATCACAGGCAAAAAAAAATGCATTTATATTATTTAATTTTATTTTTTATTGAATCTAGCTTTGTGTAATGCTTTCTTTGCTCCAGAGAGACATGTGTGTCTACATACGTGCTAAAACTGTTTTCCAAGGAATAAAGAGCAGTGCTCAAAAATTCTGCTCACATTGAGAGGTAAAAGTAGAGATGGCTGGAGAGAAATTAAGTCCCAAACCAGCAGTTCCTCTTATTGTTATTGCTGTGGATATACTTCTACTTTTTTTAAATGCACAAGCAGACAACTGCCTCATTCATCAGCCACAGAAGTTTTAGGTTCCATATGTTCTTCAACAAGATCTGGCAGAAGATTTCCACTGCGATGGATTTCTATGAGGAAAACCCAGACAGAGAAAACCAGTTCTGTTTACACAATCATAACAATTTTGACAAAATTTTGAAGGAAAGATAAATTCTGATTTTTAATCAGCTCCAGTCTCAGCAGTTGACTCATGCACCAAAAAAGTAAAAAAAAAAATTATGTATTCCTGCTCCTTGTGTAAAAATCTTGAATGAACAGGAAAAAAAGGGCCAGATCCAATTACATCATTAATCTCTCCTGCAGTCTGCTGGTCTGAGATTTGAAGTGGGTCTCCCTTGATATTGTGAGGGCAAAACAGATCTCTGTGTTACTACTGGCACTGGAATATGCTGCCCAGGGNCTGCAATACAGATTCAAACACTACAATGCCAGACTTTATTCTGCAGCTTTCAAACAGGTACTGAAATTTTCTGTTATGAGTGGCATGTACCTAAATCCCTGAATAAAATGCACTAGAAACCAGAGAAGTTCCAGTAAAAGGTGACACTAAACCCACAACCTTTAGCTCACAAAGCAAAAACTCTATCTCCAGAAACAGAGGACACCTTTAGTTAATAGAAGTAGCCCTTGAGATCAGATCTGAACTTGTCAGCACAGAGAGAGAGAAAGAAAGAAAAAAACTCAGACACTAACAACAAACTAATGTCTCCAAGTCAACAACTCCTGAGCAAGTAACCTGCTTAAGCACTACCAATCTCTCTAATTAACCTGCAAAACCATACTAATTAGGAGAGGGATAAGAAAAGAGAGTATTTGGAGTCCAGATATTTAATTTTAAGAGAGGATATACATCAAGACAACTGACAGAGAAGACCAAAACTTCTCTAAGGCAAAGTAAGGAGAACAATGTCCTCTGAGTGCCCATCCAAACTTGAACCAGGCAGTGCTTGAGCCCTGCCAGCTTCATGGTTATCATTAGCCCAGAAAAACACCAGATAAGAAAACCTTGGAAAAAGCATTGTCCAGACAAGGCCCACCACCTTGTTCCGATGAATCTTAGAAGTGTCCAATGTTGGGGAATTCACCACTTCCCTGGGGAGATTAATCCAATGGCCGATTGTTGTTATTGTGAAGAATTTTCCTCTTGTGACCAATTGGAAGCTCCCCAGGACCAACTTACACCCATTATCTCTTGTCATTTCCATATGACTCCTTGTAAAAAAGGAATCACAGAATCACAGAATCACAGAATCACCGGGTTGGAAGAGACCCATCGGATCATCGAGTCCAACCACTCCCACAAAACACTAAACCATGTCCCTCAGGACCTCGTC
>WAAB01005261.1:152991-184562 GCA_013389865.1 Piaya cayana
GATGCCATTGGCCTTCTTGGCCACCTGGGCACACTGCTGGCTCGTGTTCAGCCGGCTGTCGACCAACACCCCCAGGTCCCTCTCCTCCTGGCAGCTCTCCAAACAGACCTCACCCAGTCTGTAGCTCTGCATAGGGTCGTTGTGCCCCAGGTGCAGGACTCAGCATTTGGCTGTGTTAAACCTCATGCCTCCATGAGTCTCCATCTTCTTTGTAGATGCCCTTTAAATAATTGAGCATGGTGATAAAGTTTCTCCTAAACCTTTTTGAAGCAAGCTGAAGTTTGCCCTTCTAAAACGTGTCCTAAAACCTAAAACATCTGTCTTAGTACTAACTTTTGGTGATCTCAGCAGGATCTCAAACTGCACAATATTATGATTACTGCAGCTAAGACTATCACAAACCAAGGTATTACTAATCAGGTTTTTTTGATTTGTGAGCAGCAAGTCCAGCAGTGCCTTATTCCTGGTTGGAACATCTAATACCTATGAGGAATCATTCCTCTATGCATTCCTGGAACTTCGTGGATGACACATGAGCTACTGTATTGTTCTTGCAACAAATGTCTGGCTGGTTCACGTAACCCAATAAGAACCAGGTTCTGTTGACCTGAAGCTTGCTTAGGCAACCTAAATATTGCTTCATTGGTCTTATTGTCTTGGTTTGGAGATGAGTAGCAGGTACCTACTGCAAGATCCCCCTTGGAGACAACCGCTCTGATTTTGACTCAGAGACATTCAATAGGACTTCCACAGTTGATGTAGCTGACTTCTATACATTCAAAGTTCTCCTTAACATACAGCATGACTATTCCTCCTCTTCTTCCCTGCCTGTCTTTACGGAACAGCCTATAGCCATCCATCATGACCTCCCAGTCATGAGAGTTGTCCCACCATGTTTCAGTTATTCCTATGATATCATAACTTTTCTGATTGCTGTAGAGCTCCAGTTCCTCTTGTTTGTTCCCCAGGTTGTGTATACATACACTTGGAACACTTGGTCTTCTGCTTCTTATCTTGGGAACCAGTTAAGGAACATTTATTGCTGGCTTATTCCTCAGTTGCTTGCAATAGCATGAGCTTTGCCACTTTGGACACCACCTCAAAGTCTTTCAATTTAAAAGAATCGTATAGCTTGAGCTAATCCCTAACTTTTAACATATAGTAGCAGGCTGAGTTAATTTTTGTATTAAACAAAGGTCACATATAATTTCTCTGATGGTGAAAAACTGCAATGATGAAAGAAAGTAAATAACTTCTTGCACTACAGACCTAACAGTCAGCAAAGTATATCACAAATTTGCATGACAAAGGGCCATAAAGTTGGTGAAAGATCTAGAGGGGAAGTCTTATTGAGGAGTGTCCGAAGTCATTTGGTCTGTTCAGCCTGGAAAAGAGGAGACTGAGGGGGGACCTCATAACAGTCTACTGCTTACTCACAAGGGATGGAGGAGGAGTAGGCACTGATCTGGTGATCAACGATAGGACCCAAAGGAATGGCAGGAAGATGTGCCAGGGGAGGTTTAGGTTATTAGGGGAAGGTTCTTCACTTAGAGGGTGGTGAAGCATTGGAACAGATGTCATGGCACCAAGCCTAACAGGATTCAAGAAACATTTGGACAATGTCCTCAGACACATGGTGTAAACTGGGGGATTGTCCTATGCAGGGATAAGAGTTGGACTCAATGACCCTTGTGGATCCCTTCCAACTCAGGTCATTGTGTGATTCTGTGACTACCCCAACCTTTTGGGTTTATATTTGGGTTTTTGAGTCTGGAAAAAAAAGACATTAGAAAAATCACATGTAAACAGAGACCTCTCAGCTCCAGTCTGAGAAGGTATCTGTGAGTTTTCTATCTTGGCTTTCCTAGTAATATTTCACATGCATAAAATATCCCCCATAAATGCAACCTTTCAGGATAAAACAGGGAAAATCTGTTGTGTAGAGCACAAACGTGGCTTTTACTGGACTGCTGCCCAGGTGTTCAAAGATTATTTAGCCCCTTGAGTCACAGTAAAATCAATATGTACACTTTTGTAACTCCTGGAGTAAGAGTCTTTCCCAGGATTTTAATATGCAGAGTCATTAGTAGCTGGTTTTCCCCTCATCTTGCCATTTCATTTGCTGGATGACTGGACTTTGAGGTAGTTCCAACCAGTCCTCTACCCCCTGGGACATTCTCTCCCTCTTGTTGCTGAGCAGTTGCAGCTCTCAGCATACTCATGAGCCCACTTTGGGAGCGTCTGACTACTTACGACAAGCTGTGGTCAAATTTCTGCTAGTCTGAACAAGCAGGTTTCCACTGATCCCTGCAACACTAGTACCAGTGTAAAATTTGGTCACATGCAATTATTGCATAAATAAAGATGATAGAGATAGGTACTATTCTTATATTTGAGTTTTCAGCCAGTGAGCTGAATTAAATTCTAAGCTTGTGGTCAGCAGGAGTGTAGGGCTGATTTCAGTAGCCATGCACCTGCGGGAAGTTGCTCATCCCTCTCAAAAAGGCTGCTCCAGGGCAGCAGAGTATTTCTGTTTTGCTGCATTTTTCATCAGCTTTGCACACCTATAATTAGTAAAAACAGCTGGGGATCTTCAATGTAGCTTAGCAAACTTGTTTTATTATGATGTGAAGCATTCATGGATTTTTTTTAAAATCAATGCCCCAAAATTAATTCACTGGGTACTAGTATGTAAAAAAAAAATAAATTAGGAAAAATCACAGGCTACCTTTATGTAAGAGACTTCTGGGCAGCCTCCACCCAGCACAGCGCAAAATTACCCCATACTTATCAGTCTGAGGATGGGAGGGAACTGAAGTCCTTATCTTGGTTTGCTTAAGGAAAGTGCTTAGGACCCAGGATCAAATGACCATGCTTGCAGCCCTGCTGCAGCAGGAGTCTTTCAAGCTCTGCTTGTTAACTACATTTTCAAAGGCTGATCTTCTGTTCACATCTCCTGATTTTCTTGTATGAGTTGTGCAAAGCCAGTTAATTGCCTCTGTCTGAAGCAGCCTCCTCAGCATATAAAAACCTCTCTGCATCTTTTTTTTTTCCCCTTCTGCAGTGCACTGTGCTTTAAAGGAGAATTACAGAAGTGAGAACCAAACAGGTGGCAACTTAAGCCTTTTCAGATGGAAAGTAGCATGATGAAATGGATGTAGTAGTAAATGTTTTCCTCTTACCAGAGAGAGCTTTTTTTTTTACTATCTAAATAGATGAATTCCACAGTGAAAAAAAGAAGTGTGTCTATATAGCTTGGTTAGGATTTTTAAAAGCTGATATGCAGCTACATAACTTTGCTGAAGAAATGACCTCATTCTTCTCCTACGGGAGGCTAACGCCTTTTGGGAAACAGTCCCCTCAACAAGAGGCATCTCAGGTTGGAAACCCAACTCCCTCAGATGCTAAGATAGCAGTCAATTGGTGCAAATATTGGCCTTTTAATCTACCAAAGAGAGGCCAAGATCTGAGCAGAAAAGCTGAAGAGAATAAAAAAAGGATAGCTTGACATTGGCTCATATCTTGAAAGCATGCAAATCCACCATAAATGCTAGGCACATCAGCACAAACTGAACTGAAAGTACAGCATAGCCATACAAATCAAAACCTGAATAGTCGGGACCAACAATGCTTATTTTCTCAAAGGAAAAAAAGTCATGTAGCTTATCCATAACACAAAAACAAAAAAGAAGTTTAAGAAGAGAAAGGCATAGAATTCAGTATGCAACTTCCTATTATATCTGAGTTTTATTACAAAATAGTTAATTTGCTGCTACAAAAGATAAAACCAAATTAGCTAGTTCAGCTAGTCATGAGATCTTCCGTTCAGAGTGAGTGGAGAGAAGGAGCCTTAAAAGTAGCCCAGAAAGTGGATGGAGTACTAAATATTGCATATCATGTAACACCTTCTACTTGCCACCGGCATGTGAAGACTTCTTGACTTGACCTTCTGAATATCAGGATCTCCATCACTGGGGTGCTGTGAAGGGCAAAGAACACAGGGAGCTTGCTAAGCTGGAAATGCATACACATAAGATACATGATACACTGTGACAGGAGAGGGCTGCAATATTCAGCAGCTACCCGAATACTGAGAAGGGTCCTGTTGAGAAAAGCTGTGCTGACTGCAAAAAGACAGTTCTGCAACTCCTCTTTGGCCTCAAGGTTTCACTTACAAAGGTCACCCAAGAGGGGAAGAAAAATAGTGGTTTTGTGCTGGGAACAGCATGCCAGAGTTAGGTATCCCATGTCCCAGTGCATCTTAAACATTTCATCATGATGACAATGTTGAGACTCAACCGGTCCATTACTGCTGATCTCTGGCTTTTGCAGTAGTTTGTTGGGATGTTAGAAGCTACTGCCTGCTTAAGCAGCCTTATAGCCATCTCAATTCCTTGTGCTTTTCTGAATTTCCTGTGTGCTATATCCAATGATCAAGGTCAAAATATGCTGTAACTGCTCAGATAACACTCACGTTTTCTTCTGAAACTTCGCCCTCAAGTATGAGGCACAGCTATGATCTTAAATTAACAGCCAACTATTGCCAGCTATCGATCCATGAGTGCAACCAGTGCACCAATGAAGGTGATGCACATCAACAGTAGTAAATCACTGTAGCCTACCTGTTCTGGTTCTATAAAACATGATATTAATTCCTGAACAGTGTAGTTTTCTCAATCTGCTGTCTTTCTGATCTTTATTTGAAGGAAGAGGCAGTTTTGCAGAAGGATCATGCCTAGTTAGACAGCAAAGCTTTTTAATACTGTGTATCATTGCTCTAAAAAATCTAAAATTCATTTCACACCTCAGCCAGGCGGGAGGATACAAGTCAGCTTACAGAAAATTAAGCACATATGTATTCAAAGAAATTTCACTGTCCTTTTTCATTCATACAATAAAGGAAATGGGAAAATAGGGAAATAAAGAGAAAAAAATGCCAAAATCTTATCATCAAAATATTTTAAGAAGCAGAAGAACACTCTAGCAATTAGCATAGCACAAATGAGTCCAAGTGAACAAAAATCTGGGCTTGAATGAAGACACCTCAGAGCTTCAACCGAGTCAGGCATCTCTGCTTCCTTACCCACATACAGTGCTGGGGAATGGAGGTCTTCCATCAAAAGATGTCAAGCATCACTCAGAAAAACAACCCATAGCTTAAAGTAGTCAGGTCACTGTACAGTCCTCTGCTTCTGGTCCTCTGCAAGCAACAAACATGGGGGAAAAGGGAAGGAGGGAGGTTCTCAGTGACTTTTGTTCAGGGCATTGCGACTTGGAGCTAATTAAAAATCATGGAGGAGATTTTATCTTCCTTCAGCAGAAGACAAGTGAAGGAACTTTTCACATATCATGGGCATGGCATGCAGAAAGTCACCGGAACTGATCAGATGAAGCAGGAGATCCCAGAAAACTCCCTTTGTAGGACTATGACTTTATAAATAACAAACAATTAGTTGTATTCATCCTATAGGAGTTCTGGGCATCAGTGTTCCTTACACATTTTATATATACAGTAGTTTACAATATGTAGAAAGCACAAGAAGATTTTTCATAATTTTTAGTTTGAAGTCTCCATAGAAAAATTAGTAATGGCGGAAAACAACGGTAAAGTCCAAAACTCTGGATTCTATGCATTCCCTTGAAGAGAATTAAGCACCTCAAGTAAGATCCTGTCATTTTTCTGCAGAGAGACCTCCAACTAACTAGCCTTAAACCTCATGAAACTGCTTAGCACTCACCCACTTGGAAAATCTGAAAAATAAAAAAAATTAAAAAGAGATATCTTGAATTCTTTATCTTTCTTTCCCTTGGGGCTGAGAGGAGACTCCCACTTACTCTAGATTCATACTGCACAGTCTTCCTCTGGGCATGTTAATGTTTTTTTGGGTTTTTTGGTTTTGTTTTGTTTTTTTTCCTAGCTGGGGAAAGCCAAAGCTGTTTTTTAAAAGCATGGCTTGAAGAGTAGTAACAGGAGAAATCAAATCTCATCTGTGCTTTAGGCATGCTCTTAGCCTCTTCTCCAGTTCAGTGTTTTAGGTGGTGTGGTATAACAGGATTTGTTTGGCCCTATGGGTGGATCAGAGCTTGACTTTGCAAAAGACAGCAGCTGGTGAGGAGGAGTGACCAGCAACAGACAACTACATCTGGTAAAACAGATAGATTGGGTGGTGGAGAGGTTGGGTAGCAGCCTCACACTAATATAAGCTTAGTGGCACCTGGGGAGAGATGGAGGCCTCACAGCCTTGTGTTCCTCCAGTTAAGAGCAGAAACACCCCCAAAACCAGTGCTGAGCTCCCCATCTCAAAGTCGTAGCAAATCACCAAGTCCCTTTTTCTGATGACACAAGTGTCCTTGCCAAGGCTCAGTCAACATATACTAGTTGACTTAGTCTCACCTTGCCAAGAGGCGCTAGCGAGTTTTCCAAAGTTATAAAACTGACACCTAAAACCACCTCTCTGTGGGGAATTAAAAATGACTAGGTTACCTGATGGACAGGTCCACAGGCCTGGACCTCTCTTCCTCTACCAAGCAGAAATATCTTGCTAAGAATTCCATGCCTCTGACTCTGTCACATGTTTTCCTGGGAAAATAACTACTAACTCAAGGTTTTTTATTGTTACTTGCTTTATAGATATATATGTATATGCTAAGTGTTAACTGGTTATAAGTGTTTAAGTGCTAATGCAGCAAGTGAATTTCTCAAGGCAATTCTGAATTTGTTTTAATCTGTCACTTAAATTAAATTATCATGTCAGCATTGCAAAACTGTTTCTCTGACAGGCTTTGCTGCAAGTGGCTGTGAGCTGCAGTTATTAACCCTGTGCATACCAGTCTCTAAGGAGATTCTCACAAGTAACCCAGTTCTGTCTTGTGGCAAAAAAAACATGTATAAGCACACTCACATAACCCTTTAGACATAAACTGCTGACTTCATGACTTGATGGGAGGGTTCCTTAGCCACCTTTCAGAATCTCACCTGTTTAATGTGATGGGTAGACATTCAGGGAAATTCTTTTTACAGATCCCTATTGCCTTTGGACACATAGGAGGCAGTGAGCAACTCAGTCCTATCAAAATTAGTGCTTATAAATCTCTGAAGACTAGTCAAGTCACATAATTCATTGGTGATGCACCATAGTTATTTCCAAAGTTAGTGACAGAGAAGCTGATGGTGCTTTTGGATTTAGCTTGCAAACTCACCCCTCAGTACCACTGTGGAGCATCATCCCATTATCATGTAAAGTTCCCAATTCTGATTACACAAAAATAATATTTACAAATGCCATCCATTTATCTGAGTTGATTTAAAAATAATTCAAAGGTTAAATTTAAATTTACCTGAAAATATGGTCTAAGTGTTTCATTTGCACAAAATGGAATGTATTTTTTATAGTTAGAAGATGGAAGCAAGGGACTGCACATGAAATTGTTATTCCTGATGGTAGTGGATACTCCCAAATAAAAATAATCCAGAAGAAGTTTTGAAGTGCTAGATCACTTGAAGTGTTTAGATGTATAATCTAAATCAATGCAAGATAGGAACGTACAGTTCCAGCAATGGCCAGCGGTCTCCATGGATGCCACTAGGCCACCTGAGTGAAAAAAAATTATCTTCCGCAGGAGAGAGGAAAAGTAATTGAGTGGCTCATTTACTGGTAAACAGCAGTAGAGCCTGGACTCCTTTCTTTTACTCTTCCACAGGCTGCCCAGAAGAATCCAGAAGAGTTAGGTAGGCTTCAAAATTACATGGCCTAAGTTACAGAAAAGCACTCCTGGAATGTTCAAAAAAGAAAGAAACAATAAAAACAAAAAAAGAAAAATCCCACAATGAACATTCATCTCCCGTGTTATAGCAGACATTTGTACAGAGACCACGAAATATCATGTTTTAATCCTTAAGTGACTAAATATTTTTCAAAATCCAGTCCCTGCTGTCCTTGTTTCTCAGTTCCACTTCTGTAAAATTGGAATAACACTAATCTAATATAATCCAATCCAATCTAACAGCAATCAGTAGTTATCTGAAGAAAATCTCATTAGAGGTTTTGAGGAGCTAAAACACTACAGCAATGGAGTCCACAGAAACATCCTAGCTGATAACTACCTCTTCCTTCACTCCTAATCTCCTCCCTTCTGAGGATAACATCTCTGAAACGGTTTAGTAAATTCTGGCAGAGTTTTGAAAATAACTTTATAATGTGTCCATGTTTTGCCCTAGAAGCTGCTGTTTTCCCCACTCATTTTTACAAATTATACTGTCACTCAGCCATTGTTATCTCTAAATGGAAAAATAGATCTTTAAAAAGCACAACTAAACAGAAAATGCCTAAATGTAACAAGCCAAAGCTACCTACCAGAAAAGGAGATTAAACCCAGCTATATTTCCCCCCAAAACAACCTTCCAAGCATTTGCTTATCTCAAAGGTGTAAATAATTTAGAATTTATTTCCTAAGTAGGAAAGAACCAGGGTAAGATGCTAAGATTGATTATATATATAACAAGAGCTATTAGCAATACTGACACAGCTTGTTTCTTCTTTACCACAAGCCATGTACTGGATCAAGTCCAGTGACCTTATGACAACAGGACTAAGGGAAATGTCACTATGTTGGCATTAAACCCATGTTAGGGGAGTGGAGAATGAGATTTGCCCTTATTTTGAACACCGAAGTAAATACCCCATCTTCAGTTCTTAGAGCACAGTGGAATCTGCTGTGCCAAGAAAAATATGGCATAAACTGAAAGCAGTGTATTTTTCAGTATAAGATCTCATTATTGATTAAATTTATTTAGAGCAACAATTACAAAATAAGGCACAGTCTGAGTAGTAGCTGACCAGCTAATGTTTCTACCATGCCCTAAGGGCTCACAAAGGACCTTGCAGTCAAAGACATCAACATTGATATCATGCTCACAATTACAGGCAAAGCATGATTTAATTTCACTTGCTTTCCTGGGTTAGGCTGGGGCAGAGTTAATTTTCACAAGAAGCTGGGAAGGGACACAGCTGGGAAGCTGACCTGGGCTGGTCAAAGGGCTATTCAGTACCATGAAATCATACTCAGTATATGAGGGGGTAGATGGCCGGGGGGCATTGGTTTTGGCTTGGCTCACAGCTCAGCAATTGTGGCTCAGGAGCATGTGGGACCACGAATTTCCAGGTGGGGAGCAGCTTGTGCTGTGTATCATTCACTTTCTGTATTCTTTTTTGTTGTTGTTACTTCTGTTATTGTTTATTTGTTTGGTTTTTTTTAATCCTCCATGGCTGTCCTGTTAAACTTGTTTTATCCTAACCCACAGATTTTACTTTGTTTCTGATTCCCCTACCCATCCCACTGGGGTAGGGGAGGAATGAGCAAGCAGCCATGTAGATCTTTGTCACCTGGAGCAAAATCATGACACATGCTTAATCCAGATCTGCCTTCCTCTCCACATAGATATTCATAAATCTTCTGTACATGGATAACAGCATTTTTGCAACCCTTGTTCAAATGAGTGAATAATATTGGCTTGGCTGGACTAACCTTTAAAGAAAAAAAGAAAAGAGGTATTTCCTAATTAACCTAAGCACCCTTTTCCTCTTGATTCAGAGAATAGGCTGCCTCTCCAAGTAGTCATCAAGACTGAAATGCAGGCATCAATCTAAGTCTGCTGCCACAATTATGCTGATCAGAATAACTCATACTTCTCTGAAACCTGAATATTAGGAAAATAAAACCTGATAATTTTTCCCCCAAGCACTGCCTGCTGCACTTTGTGTTTTGATAGATCAATCAGCCTTGGGTATGATGATTACACTCTAATATTCAGCTATCCATCCTGACCCACAAGAATTGTTCTGGCTCCTGGCAAATGGCAGGCAAGAATTTAATACTTTATTTTTTCACATGTTTTCCTACCCTCACTGACAACTAGTAACACAGTAGACAAGGCTGATGCTACAAGAGGGATGCAGTTTGAAATTAGGATGCCTACATTCAGGTGTTTATATGATGCCAGATTTCTAAACTTCTATTATAGTCAACAGGGTCTAGTGAAAAAAGGTCGATGGATCACAAGAAGCAAGTAAGGGAGCAGCCAGACCACAGTGAGCTTACAGTGAGTTTCACTGCTTTAGACTCTACTGACTATGTTCAATTGACTATAATGGGAGCTTAGGTATTGTCTGTCCAATTCCACTGCCTGAACGAAGATATTCAGAATGATTAGAGATGTCCTGGCATCTTCAAGACATACTGCTGGTGCTGGCAGACACAACACAAGACCTACAGGAAATTAGTATCCCCATGGTACAGCAGTTGAAAGGATATCTGGCACATCACACATAGCTCTAGTGCAGAAAAATCCTGCACCTAGGCTCCACGTGAACAGAAATTAATTGCCTAACTATTGGTGCTGCAATACTTAAATTCTTCAAGGACCACCTTACACTAATTAACCAGTGAGTAGAGAGAGAGTTTCAGTCTTTCTGAGGACACAGGTCAACACTGCGGTATAGTTTTGATGCTCTTTCCACGTTTTAACAAAAAACCTCTGCAGCAATACTGGCTACAAACATGAGCTTTTCTTGGTTTTCTTTTTTGCTTTATTAAATGAAATTGGAAAACTTGGAAAATACCTGGGTGCTCTTCCAGCAGACATAGACAGGTAGCCAAATTGTGAAGGCTCATTCACATTTACACATCAGAAAACGATGCCTTTTCAGTGATGCTCCAGGACACCCTCCCCAGTTATCAAAACAATCCCTTTTTTTGACAAACACTATCACTTGGACTCTGTGGTGCTGCCGACAAGACCATGCATACTGACTTCCAAACAACTCATGGGACAGTAGATATCTTATCTACAACACTATGTAAACATACATCTTTGCTATGATAACACCTACATTTTATCATCACATTTTAGTATTTGGGTGCATCTGTGTGCTTCAGGCTCTGCAAAGAGCAACTGTTTCTCAGTTGGACACATAGCTCATGTGAAAATCACCACAGTCTCAGTTAAGTTGCTAAGTCTGGGCATAACTGTGATAAGAACACATTGTAATTCGCTATCTTTCTCCTAACTGTTCAATTTCTATTTCCAAAGCATGTGAGAATGTACGTGATAGTTTCTATTGAATAAAATACTGATTATTTCTTTTCTTCTGGATGATCTCCATATCAAAATCCAAATCTAAAAATGCTTACAAGGAAATAAGAGAGAAGCTTTCAAGAAAGCATAACTCATTTGTTGTAATGTCTCTACCAACCTTAATTTAAAATACCGGCTACTTCATTTTTGTAAAATCACTAAAATTTCAAGCACCAGGAACCATAATTCTTCATTACTAGATTCTTCAATAAACCTCATACTTTACACTGAAAAAGCTTTAGAGGCAATTCTTATATCAGCACGCAAGAAATTTCAGTATGTTGCTTTTGCAGACATTACTACAAATCAGATGTGAAAGTCCCTCCTATGCTTAAAACAAAAATAGAATAATCTCCCTCTCTATCAGCTTGTCCATAACAGCTGCTAATCAGAATTTCTCTGTTGCAAAACATATGCTGTAAAATATAAAGAATCTATAGCAGGAAAGTACATGAGGAAGGCTAACTATGTAACTATAACTACTATATTACAACATGTCGCTGTTAGACACAGTTTTATCTGTGGTATTTTTATCATAATACTGTGATGGTGCACAGCATTGATTACTGTCCATCAAAATAATAAAAAAGCACCAAAATTTTCAACTGGTCTGCAAAGAAAAGACAAGGGGAAAAAAGGGGAAAAAAAAAAACCAACCCAAACCAAGCACTTGAATTGCTGCCATAATTAGAGTTTGAGGGTCCATAAACAATTCCTTTCCTCTCTCCATCCTTGGCTAATACCTTCAGCACCTCCATTATGATCACAGATGGCTAGAAATCCTAGATGCAATTTCTGAGTGGCAGTTTGAAATACCTTCATAAAAACACAAGCTGCAGTGACTGAGACCCATCACTACTTTTTCAGTGCCTCATGTGAAAACATTCGTGTTTCAAACTGAATCAGTCCTTTGGCATCCCCAACTTGGATAAACCAGCAAGGTAGTAGATTTTTATCCAATAAATGCCATTTATGAGCAACAACTCACACAGATTAACAAAAAGCACAAGTAAATTTCCCTTACCACTTAAAGCAAGGGAAAGCCAGCTGGTTTTATGCATCAGAAGCAAATTAACTTATTTGGGAAGCAGAACATTCAATGTCCTCCCCTGCCATACAAAAAACAGTGGGAGCACAGCAGGTATAGGAAGGAAGCAGGAATGAACCCTAAGTGAAGGAGTGAAAGATGAGAGCATGGTGCAGCTTTAGGGAGTTTTAGCAATACCAAGATAACTCAAGTGACTAAAGCTGGAACAAATCAGAAAATATAGAGGTTCAGAGCATGCAGAAAGACAGGCCTGGGGAAATTGAAGGATAGTCCTGACCTGCTGGAGAAGACGTCTATAATAATAATGAGTAGCTAAACCTGGACTAAGTGACTGAAAAACTTTGGTGATCTGTCTGCTGGTAGATTAATTGTGTGATGGGTGGTCAGACAAGAGGACTGGCAGTGAGGCAACTCAGCATGTCAAGGAAAATGTATTATAATGTGTGATTTCACTTGGCCCCAGTTATAACCCTGATTCATGTTAAGCAGCATAAGAGAAGCCCCATGACAATCAATGGGATCACACACAGAAATCAATGCTAAGAAGTGAGAATAAAATGTGAAGAATAAAATTCTTAGCTTGAGGGATAACCATGAACCAATGAACAAATTTAAAATATAAGTTCTTTGATATGGGAAGCAGTATTATGCTCTCAGGCTAGAGAGCTTCTTGTTCAGTTGAATCCCAATATGCAACTAGCGTTCCTATGGAGTGCCGCAATAGAAATAACACTGAAGTGAGTTCCTGCTGCTGGATCTTTCCTGGACTTGTTACTTATGAAAAATTATCTGAACCTCCACTTAGGAGAACAGAGTTAAAGCAGCAGTAAATGCTCAGTGTGAGGTCATTATCCATCAAAATCTGACTTGAATAAAAAATTGTGCTAAAAATCTGCAAAAACTAAGTTGCTGGGATGCTAAGGGTAAATCCAAGAGATGTCAAAAGCCTAGAAGCATAAACTAATAGATCTAAAAAACAAAAAATCACATGATGTATCTGCTGCTCTGAGTAGCGGCAAATTACCAGGAGCACACATCTGTCTGCCATAATTTCAGCCTCTTCCTAGCATTCCAATTCTAGACAACATCTGCAACTAAGCAAACTAGCAGACCTCAAAATGTTACTGTCCAGCCCCTTTTCAACTTTCAGGCAGAGCTGAGAGAAGCCCAGTGCCTATCACTCTTGTCAGTTCTCAACCTCCTCCCTGTGTCTCTGACTGAAAAAAAGCCTTGGCTTTGCTGCAGCATATTTCATTCTGCCTACTTCAAGGCATGACACCTAGGAGTGCCATACATGCTCTCTTTTTAAATTACTCAAGGTTTTATTATTTTAACAACTTTCCTTTCAAGTGAGCTGAAACATTAATGTTCTCCCCTCTCCTCCTTCACATTCTCTGTGCTTGCAACATAACTCGACCTTTTGAGTACGCTTCTTTCCAAGGTTGTCTTCTGGAGAAAGGATTTAATGGCACAGTATAGGGACTCTACAACTGCCTATCTCTGTCCCTCCTACATCTTTTCTTCTTCATTCCAAAGGAGAATATTTCTTAAATAAAATTTGCTAAACTTTCAGGTAATGTAAGACTGTGACCCCACTTAGTTGGTTATCAAGTCGTCATCATCCACCAAAGAGCTGACAAGCCATGAAAGCAAAGTGCTCATCCTTATTTTTACCAACAGAAAAATCTAAAGCATGGGCAGAATATTTGCCCCAGCCTTGGTACAGTGCAACTACCACTGACTCTTGTCAGACCACATTATATCCGCAAGATCATGCTTATACTGGGAGGTTAAAAGCAGGTGGAAGAACATTTTCTTGATGGAAGTGGTGTCTGGTCTTGAAAATCACCTGGAATCTATGGTAATGCGACAGTGTGAAAATGTAAAACTTAAACTGCTCGACTAGTATCCCAGAGTAAATCAGGGCTTAATCCAGGCATTGGGATATTCTCCTTGAACATTAGCACAAGTCTTTTAGCCAAAATTTATTTCTGGCAATGTCATGAAATGTAAATCATCCCTACCTGTATATATGTCATAAATCAGTGCTAACTGATAATCAAACTATTTCATTCACAAAAAAAAATAAATAGTAAAAATCATCCCATCATGTAAATCCAGTTATTTTGTTATAAAACTGGCATAAAAATGCCCAGCATATTGTAAAGATCATAAACATCAAACTCTCTTCAGACTAGGCATGGATAAAGTGCATGAAAATAAATAAAAGTATTAAATAAATACATGAATGAAACCAAATGAATTTCCTATGTTTACTTAACAGTGTTAATATAGAAATAAGCCAAATGTGTTCTAGTGAACAAGAATTTGAGTATAAAGTTCATCACTTATATTTTTCCTTTTTTTTCTATAGCCTAGAGGTCCTTTGTACTTCCATTTAAGTCATGGCCTTAAGTGATCCACACAGCATTCATACTATGCTATTGTGTCTATTTTATTGGGAAATACAGTAATCAAAGTGCTAAAATAAATGTTCCTATTATTTGACTTAAAGTATTTAAATGGCTAAGCTAATTTATTTTGATTATCATCCCATTGGTCTTGGTATTATACATTAAATCCACAATTTTGACAGACCTTCTAGTTGTCTAATGCTTAAAAAATTATTTTGATGAAACAAAAAACATGCTAAGATTTTTTTTTAATCAATTAATCATTTCTGGTCAATAAAAAGTTAATATAAAATGGTTTACAGTTATATGACTTTGGCACTTGCACATTTGCTCTGTCCTACATCAGTTAAGGAGCTATTGCAGATTCCAGTTACAGCGCTCAGAGCTCCGGCTGCATTTTTAAAGCACCAACTGTTACTTAATTTTGTTAGCATAAACACCCCATAAAATTTTATGGTGTGTTAAGCTCTCATTAAAGATGAAAAACAGCAGCAGAGAGCAGCACCCACAAATTAACAAGGAATGGGATGGTTCTGACATTTCTGATGCTCAGAGCTCATTCAGATTCAGGGCTTGGGGCTCCCCATCCTGGAAGGCATTGCAGAGATATGGAGAGTGAAATCCCATGCACCACTGGAAACCTCTTGAGCTCCACACAGCCCAGCCATAACATTCTTGGCAAACATTTACCAGGAACAGAATAGTTCTCCAGCTCCTAAAGCCTTAAAACAGCAGTTATTCATAACTGCACAATGGTACAAACCCTACATCTCCTTTACTCATCATCACCCCAAATAGTCTAGCTCCATCGCCAACAAGACTAGAGGAGCCTGCTCTTCCCCAGGTTGCATCTCATAGTTGGATTCCCTCTAGCTGGGGAAAGCATGACTCCTGTCAAGTGATTTTTGATCAGTCACAACATTTATAAAGTCAGTCTGACAGTCTTACTTTGTCTCCATATCCATCAGAGAGAGGCATTTGACCCTTCCACTGAAATTTCTAGTATTGAACCTGCCATTATCCTCCTTGCAAAATTTCCTGTTAATGGCAATTTTACAGGGCAGCTGACACTCATACTGTCCCAGGAAACACTCAAGGGAACACAGCTGGAATTAACTGACAAAACCCATCAGGTTTATAGGTAAAATTGTAGAGAGAAGAGACTTCACTCTCTGAAATAATGCATGATCTGATTAGGAATTTCCCACAGTTGTTACTCCTAAAATCCTTAAAGCTGGGTTGCTAAAGGTCTTGGAAATGTCTAAAATCTTCTGTTTACATCAGGAGAAGCAAAACTCCTCTCACTAATTCAGTATGGGATAACATCAACTGAAAGCTTACATGAAACAAGAAAGAGAGAGAATATGATAAAACAGTTTCAAGCATTTCTTCTGAATTTCCTGTCTTTATTTTTTTTTATTTTTATGTACAGCCCATTGTTCTTAGTTTAGCCAGGTTTTCACTTCCTCAGCTGCTCTGTGAAAGATCCCCCATCACAGACAAAGAAGACAGAGGATCTATACAATCTGGTACAGGGAAAATTGTTAAATCAACACTACAGAATTCCACCCCACGTGCAAAACAAAACCTTGTTCCATAAGCAGACTAACTAACATCTGGTTTCCTAATGGGCAGAGGACCCAAGACTACGATTTTCTCCTCTGTCTTTGCCAACAGATTTTTCCTGCTGACACCTACAGAAGGCGAGGGATAGCACACTTCACAGATAGGGATATGCTGATGGGATGTCGGGAGCACAATAGCTAGTACTGCCTTCATTTTCCAGGGCAGAGAAGCTCAAGTTCAGTCCATCCTATCAACCTCAAATTCCACATAGTTTGAGATCATTCTTATTCTGTTAAGCTTGGTTGGTTCAGCACTTTAGTTCACTGTCAGTAAAACTAGAGTAATTCTTCCCTTCTCCCACGCTTTTGCTTCTTATTGTCAACTTAAACCCTAAACACTCTGAAGGCAAAGCCATTTCCATCCATATGGGGTTACAGTACTGGGAAGGATTGGACCTTGGTCTTGGCTGGGGCTCTCATGTAGTGCTGACTTAAACCACTCCTAAAGGTTTTGAGATGGGAGTGTAACTTCTAAGGAACTGCCCTCTGAGCTATACTGGATTTTGAAGACAGCTGTCTGATCATGTTTTAAAGCCCTGGCAACTACATCAGGTCCTACATTACTACTTATTAGGTGTGGAAGCCTCGCATTCCCACTAGAGTATTAAAATTGGAGAACTGAAAAATACACCGCTTAGCTGTGCCCATACTTGGTAACGTACCACACACAGTAAAATGCAATGTGCAAGTAAAACTGAACTCGGTTCCACTTCAGCAATAATGCAGAGGAGCTATCACAGCTTCCTTATCTTCATTTTGTGCAACCAACAGTGCTAGAAATGCTGTGGCTCTATTGCTTCCATAACTTTAGAGGTATTGAATCTCTCTGCAGTTATACCAACATAAGTAAGTAGCAATTCAACTGAAATCAGTGGAATTCACAAGGGGAACAATTCATGTGAAAGCAACAAAATTAGATTCACTCAATGCAGATGCAACAATGTCTTATTAATTGTTTAAATAATAAACTACTGTAAAATAAATAGTCTCTCATATCCTGTTAAAAAGACATTATTGATGTATTGACCACACCTGTGCGAACACTGCTCTGCCACTTTAGATCAAGGCAGCTCCCTGTAAAGATTCAGTTCTGTAGGACCACCCCACATCAGCAATTTGCTTTTCTTATAGGTTATTTTTTTTCTTTTCAAAATAATGGGAAAGCAACCGAGGGTAGAATCAAAACTGTATTTCAGTTCAGCTTAATTGAATGTACTTCACTTTAACAAAGACTTTAAATTACCTTACAGAGTTATTTTTATACCCACTTTCTTACATCCTAATATTGCCAATCAGTACAATTGTCTCTCCTTTAAGAGAAAAGAAAAATGTCTGCCCAAATTATTTGCTGTTATCCTCAAGCACTCGCTATTCCTAATTAAAAATAAAGTTGTAGTTTTTTACACAGATGTCCCAACCTCAGAACTTTGATTCAGCAAGCTTTTATTAGTGTTTATGTACTTTAAGCTGAGAGAGAGGAAGGGTAGTTGCTTGGTATCTGCTATAGCTCAAAATGTGCCCTGTAAGCCACATCTACGAAATCTGTGATGGAAACCTGCACCATTTGCTCAGTTTTAAGTCAGCATTGTTCCCTTTTAAAATACAGCCTGAGTGACTCTTATCAGTCCTGGTGGGACAGGAAAACACATCCTACCCACGTATCAGGACCAAAATCAGGAAGTGGTTAAAGCATAGATACACAAAAAGATTCAAGTGCCTAATAAAACATTTAGTTTAGTGCAGTTTAGACAGTAAAATGACTGCATTACCCTCAAAACACACATAAGCTATTTGAGTACTTATTAGTGATGCATTACCGGGGCCATAAACTGCATATAAGCATGCACCAAATGAGCTGTACTGACAATGAGTCTCAGAATTAGAAAACCTGACCCAGAAGATATACACTGACCGTGTCCAAGACCGAGCTCCACCCACAACAGTTATAGTCCTTAAAAAATATGGTCAGAGAGTGGCTGAAAAAGACTGAATCAGCAGTAGTGTTGTGCCAAGCAGTATGCACTAATGTACAGCTGAGGCTGTTGTACCATGCTGGGGGTTCAGACTGTATCCTCCAGATTATTAGTGTCACCAATGGTTTGGCTAAATGTATTTTCAAACAAAATACAGAGAAACGGCATCCCCCTTTCCTGAGAAGACGCTGTGGCTTTCCATCTTCTCCACTCCAAAGAACAGCCCTGTGCTCTGTCCTGGCCCCTCTCTAAAAGGAGAGACAGGAGGGCTCCTGCTGATGAATGCGACAGTTTCCTGAAGGACGGGAGCTGGTGGGTTTCTGAATCCTCATAAACACTTAGAAGGCTACCAGATCCACAAGTCCCACTCCATGACATACCTTTTTGCCCACTATACTCAGATGAAAAGAAATAAATACAGCTGTTTCTAAAGGAAGAAATTACTCCCAATATTTTCTGAAAATTTTCCTCTCTTGAGACAGATGAAATTGGGAGTCCCCCATGAAACAAAGTGCCTTCTCACAGCATCCTTCTTGGTACTAATCTAAATAAAGAAGTTAAATTTAAGATACAGCTTCTGTGCCTTACATTGGCTGGCACAGGGCTCTGGACTGCTGAATAAAAGCCAAACACCAGGATGCAACAACATGCAGTGTTGAAATGCCTAAGCTCCCATACGGAGTTAGCCCTTGTTAATATTTGTCCAGCTGTGACGGATGGGAACTGAACCCCAAATTCTTGGCCAGAATCTGAATATCTTTCCCGTATTGTACACTTCCTTGATCAGAGTCGAAGCCTTCTTCCAGCCCACACAGAGAGGTGATAGGTTTTGTACAGACTCTCAGTGGCTACAGGGCTCACCACCTCAGCTACCCGAACATGCCAGGAATGTTTCTATGATAAAGCTTTTCATTACAGCATTGAGGTAAATCCTCTCGCCTTCCTCCCACAAACTGTCTTAGGAAAGGCAATGGGATTAGTCACAGGCAGGAAAAAAGAGCATTAGAAGCTGTATGTACACAAACTATTTCTCAAAAAAATGGTTCTTGTCAGCCAAAATATGACAGTATTGCAATAGCGCTCACAAGTGGTTTAGACAGATCTTGATTAAAAGCAGCGTTACAGACGAATGTCAAAAAAAACCCCACACTGTTTTAGTTAGTAGAGTTTGGAGTTACAATCAAGGTATGAACTTAAGCGCTTTAATTGTATCCCTCCTTTAAAATGTTACCTCCCGTGCTCATCACAGCTCCACAAAGCTGTAAATCTTGCAAAGGAAAGTTGAAGTCTAAGTGATCATTGCCTCATGAGAGGAAACTTAAGAAAAAAACAAGGAAGAAGAGTGACCTTGCCCCAGTGAGCTGGCAATTGTAGCTCTGGGTCAACACAACATGACAACTTATTTTTGGGGGGAAAAAAATCCCAAGCAAAAAGTTGTTTCAAGAGCAGTGGAAACAAACTTGTTTGATTTACAACAGATTTTTGCCCTGCCTTATTTGCTCAACCCACTCCTTCTTGCAAAGACTCCAGCCCCTCACCTAGGACTGCCTCTTTTCAACCATAAACTTCCAGTTCTTCTGGAAAGCTCCTTCTATATATACATCCTCCCTTTCATTCCTTTCCAAACTTTACACAACTTGTGATGGGCAACAGACGGCCCATGATGTAGCTACAAGCTACATGATGTAGCCATGATGTAGCCAAGCGGTTACTGCGTTGCTGGGACAGGGCAAGTAAAGGAGATACAGGCAGATAGGCAGATTTGTCCCTTCTGCTTCCTCTACTTAGATATTAAGTAGTCCTTCTCTATTAAGCAAGAGATTTCTGTGACAGTTTTAGAAAGTTAACATTTCTACAACACTTCTTCTGTTCTGTCAGTTTTGGTTAAAACTGGCCATTGAGTTCAAAAGTTAGGAAACTAGGAAAGTCAGACAAGTCCTGTTTTGTTGCTTGGGTTTTGTTTGTTTTTCAGGAGGAAAAAAAAAAAGAAGAAAAAGAAAACTAAACAGCTCCTAAGCATTTCTGTGCTTCAGAAGTCAGTGTCACAAAAAACTTTGGTTTTCTGCTTCTTGTCTACTCCAACACAGTCCTCTTACAGATGAGTTATTTGGTTTTTCAGCCCTGTTTGCTACACTCTTATTTCTGAACTCTGCAAGGTTTCCTTCCAACTGACTCAGTCATGCATACAGCTTTCTGTGTTTTAATTAAAACCCCAAAACCATCAATCATGTCAATCTTCTGACTTGAAAAAAAAAATAAATTTCAAATGGAAAAAATATCTACATCCTACAGAAACTGAAAATAAGAGGAAGATGCCTTTGGGACAAATACAAATGTGTCAATTATCATGTGCTAAGAATATATGCATTTGAGACCCAACCTTTCCTTCTGCATTAAAGTGTTAGGTCAGCAGCTTGAAACAATAAATTATTACTGATATGCAATAACCTTAGCTGTTCAACACAAGACTCAAAGAAAACCTGAAAGTGCAAAGACAGGAGGCCCAATGTTGAAATTACAGGCAAGAACCATGGAGAACCTTCAGTTTAAGGCCCTCAAATTATGCAAAAAGCTTATGCATGTGTTTAACTGCAAATATATGATTAGTCATGGAGCTAAGTAAATAATTTCAGCAGACTCATCTAATCTGTTTGTATACTTCCACCATCCTCACCATGTCACATCCGTTAATACTCATATAGCCTCATGATTAGTGGGTTTAATCCTAAAAAGATCATAGTAGAAAAGGAGGAATAACTGTATTCACTTTACAGAAGAAGCATGAGGTAAATCTGCGTCCCTAAGAGTTTGCAGAATCAGATCTGCCTGGACATGAAGTATCCAGCCAGGTGAGCAGCAGCACCAGCATTCCAAACAACACAACTTTAAGTCTAGAAGATGGCACATAATGCCAGTATTAAGAGATAAAGAAATTAACAGAGCATGATTCCTGGTGAAAGATAAACTTTGCGTTTCTTTAAGGTGCATCCTATTACCTAATACAGAAATATGTCACTTTACAAAACACTAGACTCAAAAAGGCACTCAAAACCTTTGGTGGGGCAAAAAATGCACCACAGAAACATGAACACTGAAAAACACTTCAAAGAGTTGCAGAAGGAGCATCAACAGATTTATCTACAACAGGGCACACACATCAGGCCAACTCGAGTTTATATTGCAGTGTATCAGTGCTGTAAAGGCAGATTCAAGGGCCGTGTTCATTACTAGTAAAAAAAAAGGTTAGTGCAAATTTGATCAGGATCAGGTCTAAGAACTCAATTACTTTTCTGTTGCCATCAGAGGAGTGTGCAATAAGGTGTATTACTCCAGTTATTTTTTTTTTTTTAATGCTGGCTATGCAAGCACTCCAGTGGCAAGAAGCCAAAGTAGCAGAAAAAGAAATACCTGACCCCGCATCACACACGAGCACAAACCTTCACCTTTGAATCATTTTAACCCACTCAAAGCAGGAGCGCGAGTTCAGACCCTGCCAGCACTTGGGGCTGTGAGGCCCCAGCATCTTCACTCCCTCAACAGCCGGTTCAGTGCCTCCGCGAGCTGCAGCCTAAACGCGTTAAACTCCGCTCGGAGAGCGCAGGGAGGGATACCTGCAAGGAGAAGGCTGCCAACCCAGGAGAGGAGCCGGGGAGGAGATGCTCAACTTGGCGAAGTGATGCGCTAGCGGGGAGCGCAGAGGGAATCGCCGCCCGAGGCGGGAGGGGACGCTCTCAGCTACAGTTTTGGGGACCGGGAGCAGAGAGGAGGGGAGCCGGGCAGCCCGGCCGAGCTCCGTTCCCACGGGCTGCGCGCCCCGCTCAGCGCCGCGGCCGCTCTTACCTTGGCCCCCTTGCCGCTGGAGCACCGGACATTGTTGGTCACCCCGGCCGTCTGGTTCATGCTGGGACCGCCGCGAGGGTCAGGAAAGTTGCACCCCGCGGAGCGAAGGAGGGATGGAGGAGAGGGGCAAGGATGAAGAGGACGGGCTGGCGGCGCTCCCGGCTTCTCGGCTCCGAAACAAAACCTGGAACACCCCCGCCCTCTCCTCCCGTCCCCGGCACCGCTTTACTCCCCCGCCCTCCAAAGCAGAGGCGAGGCGAGCCCGATTCTGCCCGCCCCCAACCCTCCGGGGCCGCAGCGGGGAGGGCGCAGGGTGCGCGCAGCTCCGCGGGACCCGCTGTCCCGGACCCGGCTCGCCCGGACCTCTCACTGCTTTTTCGGCGTCGTTTTGTGTTAATCTCCCCTCTCCCGCTGTGGGAAATCGCGTTAAAAACTGTCAGGGTTTCCACCAGAGCTGTTTGGTTTTTGGTTGTTTTTTATGTTTTGTTGTTTGTTGTTTTTCTTTTTTTTTTTTGAAGTCTTGGTACAGCAGTTTCCAGTGAAATAAATTACTTGCTTTGAATCATAGAATCACTAGGTAGGAAAAGATCTTTGAGATCATCAAGCCCAACCGTACCAGTCCACTACGAAATCATATCTCTAAGATCTTCATCTACCTGTCTGTTAAATACCTCCAGGCATGGCGACTCAACCACCTTCCTGGACAGCCTGTTCCAGTGCTTGATAACCCTTTCAGTGAAGAAGTTTTTCCTAATGTCCAATCTGAACCTCCCAGTTGCGGTTTGAGGCCATACCCTCTCATACCGTCACCTGTCACCTAGGGGAAGAGACCCACACCAACCTCACTACAACCTTCTTTGTCAACAACGATAAGGTCTCCCCTCAGCCTCCTTTTCTCCAGGCTAAACAACCCCAATTCCATCAGCCACCCCTCTGAAGACTTGTTCTCCAGCCCTTTCACCAGTGTCGTTGCTCTTCTCTGGACACACTCCAGGATCTAAATGTCTTTCTTCTAATGAGGGGCCCAAAATTGAACACAGTTGCAGTTTTATTATCAAGACCCAGGATTTGGGTCCTACTTTTCTGCATAATTCCTCTTCCAGGTGTGCTGAAATTCAGGGCTTTTTTGTTGTTGTTGTTTTGGTGAAATAAGCGCTATACAAATTAGTCTGCTTTGCTGCTTTAAATTTGATCTTTAAGTAAAACAAACAAACAAATCCATGTCATGAGTCATTATCCAGATATTTTGTCTTCTGCTTGTTCCACCCCTCCACCTCAGCCCATAAAGCCAGACGCTGCCTCCTCTGTTCTTGCAACAGAAAATTTGTTGAACACAGTTCCCAGAGTAGAAAAAAAACCCATACCAACAACCCGCCTTATATCTGAGTAAGATCTGGATAGCCAAGGTTGAAAACTTCCACATTTCATTTTATCACATAGGTTTTTTCTTAGGGGTTAAACTATCAGAACAGATTGTTTCAAGTATTTTTGTTGTTTTTACAGCATACTTTAAAACCTTTAAATAAATAAAACCCTTTCTGGATGTTGGTCCTTTTCAAGTAAGGTGTTACAGCACTGCCTCTAGAAGAACAGAAATGCTCAAATTGCTTCACATAATCGTAGAGCCACAGAATCACTAGGTTGGAAAAGACCCCAGGGTCATCAAGTCCAACCATTCCTGTAAACCACTAAACCATGCCCCTCCGCAACTCATCCACCTGTCTTTTAAATACCTCCAGGGATGTTGACTCAACCACCTCCCTGGACAGCCTGTTCCAGTGCCCAATGACCCTTTCCATGAAAATTTTGTTTCTGATGTCCAGCCTGAACCTCCCCTGGTGGAGCTTGAGGCCGTTCCCTCTTGTCCTGTCACTTGGGAGAAGAGCTCAGCTCCCGCCTCTCCACAACCTCCTTTCAGGTAGTTGTAGAGAGCAATAAAGGTCTCCCCTCAGCCTCTTCTTCTCCAANCAGTGTTCCAGTCTGTAGCACTGCACGGGGTTGTTGTGCCCCAAGTGCAGGACCTGGCATTTGGCCATGTTAAACCTCATGCCGCTGGTCTCAGCCCAGTTGTCCAGCCTGTTCAGACCCCTTTGGAGATTCTCCCTACCCTCCAGCAGATTGTCATGCACCTCCAGCAGATTGTCATGCACCAGAGCCAATGGTGCTTTGGAGAAGCCCAGCTTCTTAATTTTTGAAGGGTAAATATCTCATCATGTGCTTAACTGGCTACGTTTTCCAGCTCTGTGGCTAAAGTAGTTTAGAGAGACTGTCATAGAAGCAGACAGCAGAAGAGAGCTTAGTTAAAAGGTAAACTCAGTTAGATTCATTGGCCTTTCAGCTCTGAGGCAAGAGAGGAACAGTGTGCTGTCAAACTTCCCTCCCTTTCATCAGGGCAGAAAAGCAGACATCTATAGACTGGTTTCAGAATAGAAACAGCTTTCCCCAGGCAGAAACCATCTTTTCAGTGTCAGTTCTTCTTCTCCAAGGAGCTTAACCTTGCATTGTCTATTCCCCTTGTTTTACTAAAACAAGGTGTTTAGCTCAGAAGTGCTGCCAGTAAAACCTCCTGAGGGACGAGTGTCCCATCAGCCTCCATGAGCAGTGGGTGCTGGCGCCCTGGCTGAGCTATCAAACATGCTCAGCCTTGAATACCACATTGCTGTTCCCTGCTACAGCCCTCTGACACCTTCTCCTTTTTTGTGCTGATTAAGATTTGAGGTTTACTGCTCCAACTGCTCCATTCAGTGGCTTGGTTTTCACATCCTCCCAAGAAAAATGTCTTCTAATAAGTCCAGTTACAGACTTTGAGTTGCATAGATGGTGGGCCCTGGTAGCATAATATTCTTGCACTGTGGTTTGTTGCGCTGAGACATGCAGAAGTCCCTGGAACTACTTGCAGTTGTATAACCACACACACAAGAAGTCATTCAAAAAGATAGGGAAACAAAACTGCCCAAAGAGATTTTAAATCCGTGGCACACCCTTCTGACCCCTATAAGGAGCAGATGAAAAATCTGCACTCTAGTCCCACCTCCTAAGGCAAATTCTCCAGGGGAAAAAAAAGAAGATCTATTACTACACATACATTCTTTCTCACAAAACAGACACTTCACATTGCAAAGACTAATCATGGGAGTGTTGTTGCATGCTGATTTATCACAGTTCTGTCCTGAAGCAAAGCAGCATATAAAAGACACCGCTCTACTCCCCTTCCTGAGGAGCAGCCTCCTCTGGATTCTGTAGCCAATCTATTAGAGCAGGCTGGGAGTCTATTTTCACCATAGGACATATTTTGTGTTAGGCCTGGCAAGAAAATCTCCTGCTTCTTCTCTTTTTCCCATTTAATGCCTGCTGCTCTCACGGGAATTTCTATTCTCCCCTAAAACTAAGACAAATCTTATGACATTGGACCTCCCATTTATGTAGGAAAGGGTAGCTTTAAACCGGGATAGTGGGGAGAGTTTACAGGAGAAGGAATTTGCTTTCAAAAATGTGAGTAAGCATGTTGATGTTTACTAACCCATGAAAGGAGACTGCTGAATGCATAATGGAAGAGCAGCCTCTGAAACATGGGAGGAATTGATTCAGTGCCAAACTCAGCCCAGGCCTCTCTCCAAGATGCTAGGAAAAGAAAGAAAACACCATCACCCTTTGCCCATCAGTGCATCTCCTGCACTGAGGAAGACCCCACCTCAGCCCATTAACTTACAACTTCCCTATGCAGTCCTACAGGGCCCAGCATAATTTGGCCTTTTTTTTCAGCAAGGGCTCCTAAATACTGCAGAAAAAACATACGTGAAATCACTAGTCTGTCCTTTAAACTGAAGTGGTTTATATATTTAGAAAAGAACAGACAATGCTACAAACAGCACCAAGTTTTCAAGTGGCTGTGAGAAAAGTGATTTATAGATTAGTATTCATAGACTCTTCAGTGAAGTGTGAAGTAACAACAATGTACTGTCATATAAGCTGTAGCATATAAACATCCCTTGGCATTTTACACTTTGAAAAGGATTATACATAAGCTCAGCTGAGAACAGTATTAAAAAGGAATCTCAGTCATACTTTTAGGGAACATTTAGTAAAAGAGCTAATCTTTCTTTGGAGATGAGCTAATGCTATGCAAAATGGATGCAAGGAAACTCATACAATCATGACATAAGACTTAAAAACGAAACAAAATTTTAAGACAAAATTATATCATAAAATTTATTAATTTTGTGTGCTTTTTTGAGTTGTTGAAATTCATGCTTCACAGATGAGGTCTGTAAAATTGAGAGAATATCAAAATCAGTATCAAGAGCTTTACATATTTATCCTGACTCTGGAAGTTGAGGCTTTTGTAGAAGCATCCCGTGTCACAAAACTCAAAGATAAAAGAGCAGAACTGCCAACCCTGTCAAATTCAGCTCATCTTAAGTCCTAGCTCAGACTTAGACAAGGACCTTTGAAATATCTCCTCGTATTTATAAGTTCTACCCGGGACCCTGTTTTGATCTACATTTGAGCTGTATGGGACATGCTTTATGAACTCCAGGGTTTTGAGATTTTCACAATAATATCATGAAGACACAACAATTCTGATTTCCTTCACCAATATTTTCAGAAAAAAAGCTGCCTGAGAGAGCTTAACACTTAGTCACACTGCAAATTTTTGACATGACTTATGACTTAATGAGAAAGGTAAATCTACTTTGTACAGATCAAAAGCCACAATGTAGGGCCACAGTAAGTGTAATGCAAACTTGCACTTGGACAAAGGTCACAATGTTGCAGAAATCATCAAGTTTCACCTTGCCATCCACCTTGGAAAATAAATGTGATTAAAAACCTTGTTTAAGGGCAATGCTTAGAAAGATGAGTAGTCAACATGCAGGAAGTGCAGAGAAGTTGAGAGCACAGAGACGAGGAGGTTGTGAAAATTGAGACCATGAAGTGCTAAAGAACACAATTCTAAAAATCAATGCAATGATGGATCAGGAACGAACACAAAAAGTACAGCATGGGAAGGCTATAATTAGATGATTTAGTCATAGCCAGGAGCCTGACTGAGCTTTTTGAATCCACTCAAGTGGACACAGTTAATGTGGAGTTTGGCTTGATTGTTACAGTTCTTCTCGTGACAGCAGCACAGAGGATGTTAACAGTGTCCTTTCGCAGCTGTTCTTCTGAGACTAGTGAAGTGGACTCAGCAAAATGTTGGAAAGCAGGAATAGCCCCAGCAGCGCTTGGATCTGTTCTATCCACATTGTGTTCAGGAGCTCTACAGTGAAATTGCAAAAAGTCAGTTGCCTCTATCACTTTCTTTTATTGCTACCAACAACGGAGTTTAATCAGAGCTAATGTAGCAATGGGGAAGATGCCAGTGTAGAGGAAGCACTGATGTCTCCCCAGACATTAAGTCTCCTCAGAACAGAGCCATCTACATGGGCTTCCAGGCTTTGTGAACAAGCAGGAAAGAAGACATGATGCGAATCCCCCAAAAACTTGATCATGAACAGAAATCCTTGCCTAGAAGACTCTATCAGGACACTCCCAAGCTGACTGTAACTTAAGATGAATACTCAAGCTGGCACTTAAGCTGATGCTGCAAGCAAAGAACCCAGCTTGGTCCAAAACCCTCCCCCCAAGAAGGGTGAATTTCACTATTGAAGCCAATGCCTTTAGAGCTAGCTCGCAGCACCTCTGCAGTCCTCTGAAGGCTGCAGAGCTGACAGGTGACAAAACCATGTCTGAAAGAAGTTGACCCAATGAGAATCTGCAAAGTGGATGAGAGCCAAAAGCCCCACACTACCTTGGTATCATTGTCCTCCTAGGGTGCTCACTGCAGCTTGCACCTTGACCAAGCTCATCCTGTCTCCTCAGTTATATTTTCCAACTCTTCTTTTACCTGGTAGGCCTCATGGCATGATGGCAAAAAGCAGCTAAGAAAGCAAGAAACAATTAATTCCACAGATGCTGGACTACTCTGCCCACAACATTGCCACTGCTTTTCCCTGCCTACTTATTTCATTCCACTGTCATAATTCAGGAGGAAGTAGTAGCTCAGACACTGGAGCACAAGTGTTGGATCAAGGAGACAAGATTTGCTTTTGGCTCAGCTGCAGGTCTGCTGAGTCCTTTCAGCTCCTTGGATCATCCACATTTTCTACCAGCTGTAGGTCACCCAAGCGAGATTCTCTAAGACAGGCAATGGGCTGGATTTGATAAAGGACTTCAGTGGAAGTGATACACTCAAGTTAGTTAGAAAACTGCCAACTTCACATTTCTGTTTTGTAGATCACACAGGATCCTAAATTCACTGGACACCAGGACTGCCCATAAAAGACCAGACGAACCATTTGACCTGCTTCCATTGACAACTGTGAACTTGCCCAGCAAAGAAATCAAGGTTTATAAACCTGGAGAGCACACGTCCAAGATGAACCTCATCAGTCTGGTGATAAAGGCTTCTTCTTAGGATTTCTGTGTTTTGAACCCACCTCTACAATGGCATTGCATCTTATGTTATGCAGCTGCTGGATAAGCAGTCCTTCGGCCAGATGTGTGAATGCTCCCAGGTGAATGCCCTAACTATTAGGAATGTTTTAAGCATGGCATTATTAAGTAATAATTTACTCATCCCATTTAGTCTACGAGGTCTCCTAATTGAGGAATGTTGTTCATCAGTGCCACTCTAGCTCTCACTCTAATTTATTTATACTTAATGGCCTTTCAAAGACATCTCTCCACATTACTCTCAGGCACAAGAATATATATGGGATATTAAATCACATCATGATATACGACACATTACAAAATTATTGCGTAATTTATATAGATTATAAACAGAAGAAAAATAATCCAATGAACTCTGTCATCCAATGTTCTTGAGGCTAGGCTAAGGTTACATGAAGCCTTTTAATATAATAAATGAGAAATGATCTTATTCAAATCTCACCTTTGCAGAAGAAGCAAGTTCTTTGACATATAAAAGATTGATATTTCTGTATTGAAAATTAAACTTATCTGTCTAGCTGAAGCTCTAGTGCTACCTTCTTTGTATGGGTGAGGGGGATTTCTGCAGTGATGCCATAATCCTGCTAACCACGAGATGGTGCAACCTTTTGACCATGCAGAGTTGGGTAACATGTTCAAAAACCGATGACCCTGGCACTCGTCATCACTCAGACATTTAATGGCCTCAAGCTCCACCAGGGGAGATTTAGGCTAGACATTAGGAGGAAGTTTTTCACACAAAGGGCCACTGGGCATTGGAACAGGTTGCCCAGGGAGGTGGTTGATTCACCTTCCCTGGAGGTGTTTAAGGGATGGGTAGACGAGGTCCTGAGGGACATGGTTTAGTGTTTGATAGAAACGGTTGGACTCGATGACCCGGTGGGTCTCTTCCAGCCTGGTGATTCTATGATTCTGTTTTGCAAGTTGAGGTCATTTTTTTACAGCTGTCAAACAGTGTATGAAATCCATACTAATAGAAAATAAAAAATAATTGAAAAACTTTATTCAATACTTGTTTAGAGAAATGTTCTCTTTAGAAATAGGGAGATTTTTTTCCTTAGAAAGTAAGATATTTTAAAGAAAAATAAAAATAGAAAAACAATTAAAACTTTTCAGAAAAAAATCATTAAAAGTTCAAAATCCATAATATCTCAGAAAATATTGAAAAGCAGTTTGGAAACTATCACTGAGTTACTCATAGGAGTAGTAACTGATGTCCATTTCTGCAGACTTCTCAGTTGCTCTCCAAATGTCATGTTGCAAACCAGTTGTCTTTTGGAGAAGCAGTGGGAAGCCCACTATGGGGTCTACAGTCCTTCTGTGGATCCTGAACATCAGAGAAGGATGAGGAGACTTGCACTCTCCAAATCAGAATTTTTGTAAGAGATAACACTAGTTTGAAATCAGAACAGTAAATCTTTCCAGCAAAAAAGTCTTCTCCCATCTCCCTAAGAAAAATGATTTTTTTTTCCGTGAGAAGGCAAGGAAATTTACAATGCTTTTCTTGAGTTGAAATTACAGTATTTTTCAGTGGCAAATTTTGATGGAAAATTCCCAAGCAGCCTTAGTTTTCATTTTTGTTCTGTGTGAACTACTTTTCAGCATGAAGAATGTGCAACACAGACACACAGTATCCCTGAGGCAACTAAAGCGCTTGCTTAGATGGAAAAGGAATAGCAAAAAGATGTTTTAAGCCAAGATTCTTGAAACCAGATGAGTTATTCTGAATGCTTCAGTTGTTCGACAACGAACCTGAAAGACCTTCTTCATTTTCACAAATTTCTGAGCCATGAGCTTTCACTCCTTAAAATCAGGTGCTTTTAAGGGGCTTGCATTAGGCTCCTGAAGAAATCAAATAGCAGATTCTGAATTACATTTTTAACTGTTTACTTGGTCAGTCTTCAGTGGAACCAGAAGCAGAGGATGAACAACATATGACCCACCAGCCTGCAGTAGGTCCTTTCAGTTTGCAGTAGTCTATACCACAGCACCCAAGCAGACAGTCAGTCTGCCACACCTCTCTCTGTGGAGTCCCTTCTGGTTTGAAGGGACTTTACCCTTCAGTTCTTGACCTAGAAGAGAAAGTTAAAGTAATTCAAAGCCTTTTTCAAACCAAAACTCTAAGCCCATGCCATTTCCTGTAAAATATTCCCTTTTGATCACATTAGTGCAATATTTTCACATGAACATCTGCCCATTTTTTAGACAAGTGACAAAACCCCTGCTGACTTTGCAAAGACTGTCCATTTTCTTCCAAGACCTGCTATTTCTAACTTCCAATTTTTACAAGCTAAAAACAAGAATAGCTGTTTGTGGTTAAAATATTTTAAACTCTATTATTTGAAAACTACAGTTGGTTGTGAAGAAACAGAAATAAATTGGTGAAGATTACATTAGCCAGTAAGACCTGCACACAAGCATTCAATCTGTATTCCCTTATCGTGGTATCTCTCTTCAGTGATGGAGAGTTGATCAGGTCAGTTTGGTACAGCTGTGAGTAATGTGAGGTGAGCTGGCATAGAATTCCCATTGCACCTCATTACATCATGGTGAAACAACCCAGCTTGATGGTCTAAGTACTGGGCTGGAACTCTGAGTCTGAGTCTTGTTCCTCTCATGGTCACCACAAGTTCTGAAGAAGTCAGAGCCTAAAAACATATTCTAGAGATCACTGCAGCAGGCACATGAAGGTACATGGCACTGAAATTATTGAGCTAGAGCATAATTCTTGAGGGATTACCCAAGGATCCACTCTATCTTCCGTTTACCTCTTCTTAAGTCATGATGATGTCTCTGGAAAGCTTCTACCCAGACTTGGGGAAGGAGGCCACCCACGGCTTCTGGTCCCACAACCCCCTCCTCAGCTGGGGACAGTGTGCCCTGTGGAGAGGACACAGGTGGAGGCGGGGAGCTGTTCTCAGTGTGGTGGCTGGGAGATCTTCCTGCCAGGTTGAGAGCAAAGCACTGAAGCAAAGGGAGCATTTAATAGGAAACTGACAGCCAAAGATGGGAATGTTTTATGATTACAGTGTCAGTGTC